>JBBBDQ010001782.1:0-22500 GCA_037127315.1 Ascarosepion bandense | reverse complement strand
GGTAAGAGAGATAAAGGAAGGGAGGGAAAAAAGAAAAGAAAGAAAAAAATTTTTTTATATATTACAGACACTCGACATATTCAAAAACCTAACTTCCCAAAAACGTTGAAGTATTAGAAAAAGGCCTTTTACTTAAAAAGGTATATTTATTTTTAAAGGCAAAAAAAGATATAGGATTTAAAATAATTTTTTTTAAAAATTAGGTCATTTAATTTAAACTAAATAAAGATACCACTAGGTATAAATGAACAAAAAAAAAATTTTTTCATTTACAATTATACATACATATGTGTACACACATACATACACACACACACACATTTCTTCAATTATAAATACATATGTACATACATATACACACACACACATACATTCAATTACATACACACACATATATACGTATATACATACATGCGCATACACACACATATATATATATACATATATATACAAAAAATCCACACACACAATATATATGTACACACACATATATATGTATAAGTGCCGTCATAGGGTGGATTTTAAATTTTAAATTTTAATTTTTAATTTTTAATTTTTCTTTTTTCTTTTTATATTTATGTATATGTGTATGTTTGTGTGTGTGTATGTGTATTTTTGTATATATGTGTGTATATATGTATATATGTTTATATGTATATGTATGTGTGTGTATGTGTACATATGTATTTATGTGTATAAAATATTTTTTTAGCTATTTAAATGCTCTACTTATATTTCCCTTCATAATATTCATTCAATTTTTTTATAAATCTTTTTATAAATTTTTATATGTATGTGTGTATGTGTGCATATGTATAATGTATATAGATGTGTGTGTGTGTGTGCGTGTGTGCATATATATGTGTGTGTACATATATATTGTGTGTGTGGATTTTTTGTATATATATATATATATATATATATATATATATATATATATATATATTCCACACACACAATATATATATATATATATATATATATATATATATATGTGTGTGTGTGTGTGTGTGTATGTGCATATACATATATATGTGTGTGTATGTAATTGAATGTATGTGTGTGTGTGTATATGTATGTACATATGTATTTATAATTGAAGAAATGTGTGTGTGTATGTATGTGTGTAGACATATATGCATGTATAATTGTAAATGAAAAAAAATTTTTTTTTTTTGTTCATTTATACCTAGTGGTATCTTTATTTAGTTTAAATTAAATGACCTAATTTTTTAAAAAATTTATTTTAAATCCTATATCTTTTTTTCCCTTTAAAAATAAATATACCTTTTTAAGTAAAAGGCCTTTTTCTAATACTTCAACGTTTTTGGGAAGTTAGGTTTTTGAATATGTCGAGTGTCTGTAATATATAAAAAAATTTTTTTCTTTCTTTTCTTTTAACCCTCCCTTCCTTTATCTCTCTTACCTCCCACCTTTTTTCCGTTTTGCTTAACCTAATATCATTTCAACACGCCGTCTGTTCTATTTACGTTACAATTCTCTTTCCTTTTTTGCGAACCCAGACGATGCCAATTTTTCTTTTCTTGTTTATTTTATTTTATTTTATCTTTTTCTTTTTCTTTTTTTAAAATTTTTTTGCAAATCTATCTATGAGTTAAAAAGGAAAAATTGACTGATTTTTTTCTCCAGTTTCAGAAAGGATTTTTTTCGTTGCTGAGGTGATGCGTTATCCCCTGTGGGGATTTCATGTTGAAATGTACATATATCTTTGAATAAATCCTATTTAATTTATATATATATGTATATATATATATATATATATATTGTCATCTGCAGACAGATCTGTTTCGCTGTACCACAGCTCATCAGTACGGTTAGACTCCGATTGCTACACAACCCAGGCTCGAAATCCGACTGATTTGGCATCAGTCGGCGACTCTACAAACACATGTATAGATATAGATATATATTCTGTCTCTATTTCATGGACAGATGATTTTAGAAATTCGTGGGAATATTATGTGACATTCTCATGAGTTTGCAAGAGCATTGCGGAATTATTTCTCTTCAATACATTTTTTAAGAAAGTTTTTCCTGTTTCCGTGTGAATGGGCAGCTGTTAGTATCTTTTTGTATTCTCTGATTTCACGTATGTATGTGTTTTTTTTTCCATTTTGACAATTTGGAAAAAATATACTCAGTTATGATCTGAGATTAAGGACAGGATGGTTAAATAAAAAGAATACAAGAGGAAAACTGTATTTAACTCACCTACATCACCTGTGATGGACTTTATCAAGGCAAAAAACGAAATGAGCTTTATTCCAAATTACGTATCTATAAACAAACTGTGTTGGCAACTATAAAAAAAACACAAATCATTCAAAAAATTAACAGAATATTTTAGTTTTAGAACTCATTCATGTGTGGTGCAATGTCACGAGGTGTTAAAATGAAGAGAATTCAACAGTTTTCCTTGGACTTTTTATTGTGTATGTTATTCTGTTTCAGTTACATTTCCATAAGAAAAAGAGAGATTGGGAAAAAACCAGGGTGCAAATTGACATTTTGGTAATACTGGATGGTGGTGCTCTTGAGAACTTTTCTTCTGAACAAATTGCTTACTCTTTTTATTTTTATTTTTTTAAATCGAATTTGTGGTTGAATTTATTTCTGTGAATCACTAATGCATTCGTTAGATTATTATTAGTGATGTCTCTTTTGTGTTCATATATACGTTTTTTTTTAATTTCTACTTGTTTCTCCGATGTACATGGAGGAACAATTTTGGCAATTTATTTTGTATATACCTGCTTGTTCATCATTATAAAATTGCTTCTCCATGTACATCAGAGAAACAAGTAGAAATCTTTAGTCTTTAGTCTTCCCGTTGAGAACTGTGCAGCTGAGGTCTCTTCTTGAGTTAAGGCTGGCATCAAAGCTTTCATCCCAGCCAGTAAATTGAGATTTAAATCCCACTCGTCCCCTTGGTTCTCCCCAGCTTGCTCAGTCACCATTACCCATCAAAATCACTTCTTCAGGCTTTATCGGAATCACATGTCAGACTATAACAGATGCCTGTTTGCCTCTGCTCGCAATGAATGCAAGAAGATACTTAAAGAAGCTAAGCTGCTGTTTCCAGCCAGAATGAAGCAGTGCATAGCATCTCATAAGTTTGGTTCCAAAGACTACTGAAGGCTCTGTAAAAATGTACTAAACAATGGCAAACGCTCAATACCCACTCTAATCAACGAATTTTGAGATCCTTACCTCCACAACAGTCAAAGCTGAGTGCTTCGCTTGCAGATTCTGCACCAACGCGACACTGGACTCATTTAGAGTATCTGTACATGACTTCACACCCCAAACTAAGGCTCAACTAAATGACATCCACATTATCCCCTCGGTGGTTTCTAGCATAATTCCAAAGCTTGACCCCCATAAAGCAGGCAGTGGCGATGAAATCTCAATCATTTCCTGAAGAAATGTTCCCCTGAACACTCCTCTGTTCTCTCCAAACTCTATAAGTACTACCTCTCTGCTTCTTGCTTTCCTGCCTCCATAATTCCAATATATAAAAACACTAGTGAACCCTCTGACCCCTCTAATTATTGCCTTCTACCAATTTTGAGGAAAGTGTTCGAAGCAATCATCAACACCGAGGTGGTTCAACATCTCACAGCCCACAGACTCTTCTCTGACAAACAGTATGGTTTCCACTTCACCTAGTGTACTGCTGATATGCTCACAACCATCACTAAGTATATACACCAGGTTCTTGATAAGAACAGCTCCAAGTATCTCCAAAGCATTTGACTGAGTCTGGCATGCTGGCTTTCAATGCTAGGTGCGAGGCTATGGTATAACTGGACAATTGTTTGATCTTATCCAGTCATTCCTTTCAAATCTAAATCTAAATCTAAATCTAAACTTATTTATAAATGAAACTTTGTGTGTGTGTGTGTGTGTGTGTGTGTGTGTGTGTGTATCTGTTACCTATAGACTCCGAAATGGCTGAACCGATTTTCTTGAAAATTTACACACTTGTACTATAAGTGTCTGTGAGTGTTCTTAGCTAGGTTTTATGTCGAGGTACCCCCGATAAATATCGAAAATCGATAATCGAAAAAATTGGGTTATAGAAGGAGTGGTCCGATTTTAATCAAATTTGATACACTCATAGACAAAGACATAAGAAATGATATTCAGAAGTTTCAAGGTTGCAGTTCTTACAATAGTGCAGAAAATTTGATATCGATACCAGGAAATCAAAATTTGGCTGACATCCATTCATTTTTCTTTCAGTCTATGGTTTTGCTTTAACTGAAAACAATTATTGCTTTTTAGTCTTTCATGAGCTCCAGGACCATGGATTAGTTTTAAAGCTTTCATTACACCCAAGCAACGCCAGGCTATACTGCTAGTCGCACATATTGTACATAGTATTGAATGGAAATATCTCCCAATGTTATCGTGCGAATGCAGGTGTCCATCAAGGCTCTATACTAGGTCCTATGCTTTTCCTTATTTACATTAACGATCTCCCAGATGTAGTAAGATCCGAAGTAGGCATATACACTGATGACACTACAGTTTACTCTCACCTCGATTAAAAATCTATCGGGGCTGACAAAGCAAACCTCGCAGCCAAGCATGAAAAGTACCAAAAATCCATGGCGAATTGGAATAAGAAATAGCTCGTGAATTTTAATGCTTCCAAAACAAAGTTGCTATCTATTAACCATCACAGACAATCGTTTCTACCACCCATTATCATATATCAGGCTAGTGTCACATACTTGTCTTGATAACCATCAAGATGTTTACACGTCAATTTGAGTATATTGCATTTTCACATCTATGAACAGATACAGGTTATCTGCCCCAGATCATTACAAATGGACAATGATAAATAAAAAAAATAAAATAAGATTTGCTGTCTGCTTCAATATATCAACATTGACGCTGAGCAGCAATTCAAGGATGAACGTTGAGATGAGATGATTTTGATATAAAATTTTAGTAAGTAATAACAGATCAAAACATAAAAAAATATTTAAGTATGAATTAGAATGTTTAATGACCTGAACCTCAAAATTATATTCGGATACCCAGTGTAGTCGAAATAGCCATTTACAAAACACAACAGCAAATATGAATGAATAGAGGTGACTACAAATGCAACAGATTAACACAAGATAAAATGGAGAAAACCATATTATTTATAAACACGTGGTATGGTGTATGTGGTAAAAATATTCATGGAAGTGTATGCGTGTTCTAACATGGGTCTAAGAGCATAATAACTTATCTTTATATCAGTTCCTTCTCTCTTTTGCTGTCTTTTCTTTTCTCTCTTCCTCTTTTTTCTTTATACACTTGAAATGTATATAGTTACGATTGTTTCTGTTTCTTTCAGTTGACTATTATATTTTCAGCATACAAATATTCTGAAATGTTTGCACATTTATTCTTTTCATAATATTTTCTGTCAAAATATCTTCCTTTATATGTTGACTTCTCTGCGTCGGTATCTCTCTTTCTTTTTTTATCTTTTTTGATAAACCACTTGGCTTCGCTTTCTTTTTCTTCTTTGAATAAACTGGAATCAGTGTACAAATTATATTATTATATTTCTTCTTATCTTCGTCACTATCTTTCTTTCTTCTTTGATAAAACGATTTGGCCTCGCTTTCTTCTTCTTCCTTCAACATGTAGGAATCAACATACAAATAATATTACAGCTTCTTTCATCTTCATCACCATATTTCTTTCTTTCTCGATAAACGGCTCAGGTTAACTCCAACAACAGACCTCAATGGGAATAACTATATAGAATCCAGAGCTAAATCTGCTGCTAAGAAAATCAATTCTGTGTGTAGGCCCAGGAAGTTTTTCCCATCTGAAACAATCCTGAACATATATAAATCTACCATCTGCTTATGCATTGAATACTGCTGCCATATCTGATCTGGTGATCTTGCTATCTACCAAGGGGTCCCGGACAAAATCCAACGGAGAATCTGATCTGTAATACATACATGTATACATGTACATATATATATATATGTATATATATATACATATATACATGTACATATATATATATATATATATATACATATATACATGTACATATATATATATATATATATATATATATATATATATATATATATATACATACACTGCATGCCAAATTATTATCACGATAACTTTTTTTAATATTTCAAAAACTGTCCAATCAATTCAAATTTTTCTACAATGTTGGCAATCACTGAAATTTTCATACTGATCTGTGTAATGTAAACAAACTAGTGCCATATATAAATATATGTACATGTATATAGGCACGTATATATATATATATATATATATATAGTTACTGTCACATACCTGTCCTGACAATAACCATCAAGATGTTTATATGTCGATTCAGGTATATTGCATTTTCACATCTATGGATAGATACTGGTTATCTGTCCCAGATCATGACAGATGGACAATGATTTAAATAAGAAAAATAAGAAAATAAGATTGCTGTTCGATTGGTAATCGAATGGCAATCTTTTTCCAGGTCTGCTTCACTATTCAACATGGGCACTGACAACAAATCAAGGATGAACATTGAGACAATATAATTTTTATATAAAATTTTAATGAATAAAAGATCAAAATAAAAAAAGGAAATAAAAAAAGAAAAAAATCTAAGTATGTTTTTGAATGTCCAATGACCTGAACCTCAAAATTACTTTCGGATACCCAACGTGGTTGAAATATCAAATTACAATACGTAACGGCAAATAAGAACGAATACAGGCGATTACGAATGCAAGATATTAACATACGATAAAATGAGAGAAAATCATATTATTTGTAAACACGTGGTGTGGTGTATGTAGTAATATAATATTCATGGAAGTGTATGCATGTTCTAACATAGGTCTAATAACTTAATAACTTATCTTTGTATCAGTTCCTTCTCTCTTTCTTTTACTGTCTCTTCTTTTCTTTTCTCTCTTCCTTTTTTTCTTTATACACTTGAATTGTATATAGTTACAACTGTCTCTATATCTATCAGTTGATTATTATATTTTCAGCACACAGATATTCTGAAATGTCCATACACTTCTTTATTCTTTTCTTCGACTAGTGTCAGTACTCAAACAATTTTGTTTTTCTTTATCTTCAACATAGCTTCTTTTATCTGGTGTCTTCTTTGCATCACTATCACTCTTTCTTTTCTCTTCTTCTCTTGATAAATTACTTGGCTTCACTTTCTTTTTCTCCTTTGAATAAACCGAAATCAGTGTATGAATTCTGTCATCTTTGTCGTTATCTTTCTTTCTTCTTTCAACAAATATGAATCAACATACAAATAATATTACAGCTTCTTTTTTTCTTGATAAATGGCACGGCTCTGTTTTCTTTCTTGTTTTAACAAATAAGAATTTATAAATTTGGTCTTTTTCTTATCTGCCTATTTCATCTTAAGCAACTTAAGATGAAATAGGCATTTTCCCTTCCTCCATCGTTTATCAGCGCTCAGCAAATATGACTTGCTCTGTTGAGATTCAACCAGCAACTGACTCAAACTTTGCTTTGGGTTTCGCTTCCCACGTGATTTACTTTTGGCGCGAATTCTAATTTCTGCTGCTTCCACGATCTGCAACTGACTTCCTTGTCTGGTTTATTTCCTGTCTAGACATTTGTTACTAAGGATATCTGGATCAACTAGCTTTGACCTGCTATTCCAAAGCTGACACTGGTCTTTCACAGGACTAACTCCTTGTTACTGTGCAAACACCATTCTCATATGAGTAGGTGTGTGTGTGTGTGTGTGTGCTGTTATCTATATCCGTAACAGTACATACGTAAATATATAATATAATATATATACATATATATATATATTATAAATTATATTTTAGAACATGTACAAAATTTTATATATATCCACTACAAAATGTACATTTGTTTCAAAATTGAAACTACAATGTCTCCTCAGGTGGTGTGGACAGGAATGGAAAGCCTCTTTTCTTATATTTGGTCAGTTGTGTGTGGGATGTTGACGGAGGTTAGTGATAAGAGAATAAGTCTTGTGGATTGTCCGTTTGAATTTTGAAGGAAGTGGTGTGGGTAGTGAATATAGTTGATTAATGAGTGTCTGGGAGTTTTGTAGAGAGATTTAACATTAGCAGTTAGAATGTAAATTTTTATTATCTTGTGACTAGACTAGACTAGACTAGAAATCCTTTGGATTTCTTAGAGGAGCAGAGTAGGGAGGTGTAAGGGTTGGGATGCTTATTTAGTACAGAATATTTTTGTATTTAAGCAGAGTTTTTATAATTAATCTAATTTTGTATATTTAACCTTAATTTTGAATTTAGAAAATCGATTTTTTTCTATTAAATTTTAAATTTTAATTAGATCACAGTTTGTGGTAAGATTTAATGTAAGAGGTAAAAATTTAAAGTTTAAATAGTTAAGGTAATAGGTAAGTAGGTAATATTTTTTTTTTTAATCATTTCACCCTGAGCAAGGCGGAAATGCCACTAGTGTGCGGGAGGGCTACATAACTGAAAGAAGATTAATTAGAAGAGAGAGAGAAGAGGAGTACAAACCAATTAGAAAGGAGCAATAGAAAGATGAGAATGCAGGTGTAATGACAGTTTCAAGGGTGGAGAGAAAGGGAAGGATATACGGGGTGGGGGAAGGGCTAGAGTCAAGTGGTTAGTAGATGAGTATTGACATTGCATTTAAATTCCTGGAGGTTGTAGTCGTCAGGAAATCAAGAATATGGGAGTGAGTTCCACAGGCGAGAAGTGCGAGAGAAGAAACTGCAGGAGTAGAATTGTCGTCTGCATCTGGCTAAATTAACAGTGAATGGGTGGGACCCAGTTGCCAATCTGGTTGCACGAGTAAACACCTGTTGAGGAGGCACCAGTGACTTGAGTTCGTCTGAGCAGAAGCCATGAAAGTATTTATAGAACAGACAAAGGGAGGCCACATTTCGTCGGTGATGAAATGGCTATAGTCGAGCCGCCAAGTCAGCACCTATCACGTTACTGACTCTCCTTTGGAGCCTGTTGAGAACACTGAAGTGAACGGCAGGGGTGCCTGACCATAAATGGCAGCGGTTGTGTAATAGGTAGAATTTTATGTAGGAGAAAAGATTAAATGCTTATATTTAAGGTAATAGGTGAATAGGTATGTTTGTATTTAAGGTAATACGTAAAATTTAATGTGTGTATTTAAGAACAGTTTTTATAATTAATCTAATTTTGTATATTTAACCTTACTTTAGAATTTAGGAAATCGATTTTTTCTATAGAATTTTTAATTTTTTTTTTTAAATTTAAAACAATTAGATCACAGTTTGTGGTGTATGTTGGAGTGTTGTTAGTACAATGAAGGTGTATTATTTCTAGGGGCTCCTAGCTCTGTTTTTGTAGTATTTTTTAGCATGATTGTAAGGTTAGTTCTTTAATGTGCTTGCAGTTTACTGTGGTTTCATGCCTCTGGTTTAAAAGCTTGTTGCTATTCATATATTTAATGATTTCAATTTTTTCTTGAAGACAAAGGAAACATGGTTCCTTTATTGATTTAGCTGTTCTTCCTTGTTTGAGGATTTTCCATTTAACTTTAGGCATTTTATTTTCGTCTTTTAACTTCCAAAAGTATTTTAGATAGAGACGTCATGTTTTGTTTTTCTTTGTGATTGAAGGATGATGATGGGATATGCTTGATAATGGATGGTGGGTGATTAGAATTGGGGTTTATATATATTGAGTTAGCATTATCTTTTATGTAAGGTTGGAAAGTGTTCGATACTAAGTCTAATGTTATGTCTAGGAAGTCTACTTGCTTGATATTGGGTTTAATTACAATGTTAAGACCAAAGGATTTAAAGACTTTATGAATTAATTTTCTAGTTTTATCAACCTTACCTTCAGTAGATTTATTTAAGATCATGAGTCCGTCATCTCTATATTGTCCTATATTGTTCGTGTCAATTTCTTTATGTGCAGTGAGGTTGTACAATAGGAATAATCTAACCAGATCTGAAGATTCTGCAGAATCCAGGGCTCCCATAGATAAATCAAAATTATCCGTTTAATTTTTTGTCCACTGTTCATTGTTGTGGATGAGAACTGATTTTCTACAGTTCAAAATTATTTTGATTTCATCCTTTGAGATGTCCGAGTAGAATTCAATGAATTCCAAAGATAGACACACACACACACACACACATATATATATATATATATATATATATATATACAAATAAATATATATATATATACATACATAAAATACTCACATATATATATACATGGGTATATATATATATATATATATATATATATATATATATATACACTAACACATATATTTATACATACATACATATAAATATAAAATTATACACATATTCCTGAGCCTATGTAATAAAACAACTTTAAGGCAAAATTCAACTTGATTCATCAACTTTATTTATCTAGGGTGATACACTGATTCCAATGCTTTTCTAACAATTTGATACCTTTTTTGTAGAACAATTTGTCTTTGGCCTCAAAATATGCCTCAGTTTTCGATATTACTTCCTCATTAGAGCCAAATTTGTTTCTCTGGAGCATTTTTTTGAGGTCTGCAAACAACCAGTAGTCACTGGGAGCCAGATCTGGAAAATAGTTGATTTTCTAAGTGCTACTCAGATGTGGTACAAGGCCTGGAAAATAGAAGCAATTCAAAGTGCAATTCATGTAGCAATTGACTTGTGACATAGTGCATTAACTTGGTGAAAGATCACTTTTTTCTTCTTCATTTGTGGCCATTTTTTGACAATTTCCTTTTTCAAACACACTAATAATGCTATATAATATTCATTATTGATGGTTCTTCCTTTCTCAAAGTAATCAATGAACAAAATACCTTGCACATCCCAAAATATGGAGGCCAAAACCTTGCCTGCTGATGTTTGCATCTTTGATTGTTTGGACAGCTTTCACCTGCTGCTCTCCACTCAGATGACTGCCAATTTCACTTCAAAGTGAAGTGGTGAGGCCATGGTTCATCCAATGTCACAAATTTACGCAAAAACTCCTTGTTGTATTGAAAAAGTTGTAATCAACGCTCTGAATTGTTGACACGTTGTTGTTGTTGATGGACTGTGAGTAAATGCGGCACCCACTTTAAACACAGCTTTCTCCTTGACCAATGTTCATGCAAAATGGTGAATACACTGCCTTCTGATATGTTCAACTTATCTGCTATCTCATGCAACTTCAGTTTACAATCAGCCAAAACGAGTTTGTGGATTTTTTTTGGTATTTTCTGGGACAACTGCCGATTTTGAACAACCTAAGCATTTAGCATCATTTGTGTCTGTACTGTACTGTGTTTAGTCATCATACCACCTTTTAACTGTTGTTTGTGACAGTAGCTTTACTTTAAATAACTGTAATTTGTAAACTAATAATCTGATTGTGCCCAAATTTTGTCATATGCCATTTCAAGGTTAATACTTCATAAAAATCATGATTTTTTTTATTAGTGGTACTAATAAAATACTATCTATATGTCAAGCCCAGGACTTATTGTGTGATATGTTAACATTTGTTTTTCTTTTACATTGTTCTGAAATTCATTTGGAAAAAATAGTAGCTTCAAATTGAAACCTTAGTTATTCTATTTGAGTGTAAATTATTTGTGTTTTGCTGTCCATGTCTAGGAATCTTTTTTTAGTACTGCTCAGTTATTGCTCACTTTAAATCCACTAAGTCTAAGTCTGCCTTGCCTGTTGTAAGGATTGAACTCACAATTACCATGTCACTAAATTCACAAACCAATGCTTTAATCCACTTAGCTGTCATTAGTTCAAAATTTCTTGAAGATTATCCAGATCAACAAGCATTTGTTCTCTGTTCCTTTCACTCTCAGTAACCCCTTGCATTTTTGTAGCTTTTATGACCTTGCTGTGTGTGTGTGGGGGGGGGGGGGGTGCAGATGATTAAAAAACTGTAAACATTGAAATTCAAATGGCTGTGAGTTTGTGACCCTGGGTTTCACAATCTTGTGATTGTCAGACAAACTGATTAATTTAATAAAAAAAATTGGCTATATGTAGGGCTGCGTATTTTTGTGGAAGAGGGAGGAAAATTTGTCATCATGACAGATGGAGACATATATACACATTTGTACACCCATTGACATGTGCAAAGACACACACACACATACGAGCAACCGCCCACCGAGGCTCACACAAACATAACTATATGCGAACCATATGGGGCTTGGCATATATATGTATATGTGTGCCGTTCTGCACATACACACGCATTTGGTTGGTGTATTCAAATAGTGTAGCGATGTCAATGTGCAGACGGTTGTCAATTGCTCATACATACATATGTATGTATGATGGGGTCTGTGTGAAATCAAGGACAAAGATATTAAAATAATCAAGCACTGCCGCAAATCTCTACTATTTTACAATAACGAATCATGGACAAAAAAACAAGACCACAACCTATTCGATGTAACAATGGATAGCTATGATGGAGCACATATATGCGAATTAGTAGGCACACTCATTCTCTCATACCTAACCAGAATCCTGGAGAAAAAGGACACAGGACTATACAGAGATGATAGACTTATCCTGATAAGAGAACCCAATGTTCCCAAATTAGATAGATTTAGGAAAAAAAATAGTAAATGCTCTAAAATCCATTGAATTCAAAATAGAAATAAAAGCAGGTACAAAAACAGTAAACTTCCTAGATGTCACTCTTAACTTGGACAACAACACATACGAACCATACAGAAAAGATAATGACAATCTAACTTACGTACACACATCCTCCAACTACCCACCTTCAATCATCAAACAGATACCCATATTAATCAGCCGCAGACTATCTGAAAACTCATCTAACATAAACATTTTCAATAACAAAAGAACACCATACAACGAAGCACTAAAAGAATGTGGATACAAACAACAACTACAATATACACCTCTGAAACAAAAAATCAAAAACAGAAAAAAAATATTATCTGGTTTAATCCACCATACAACAAAACTGTCAAAACAAACATAGGTAAGACATTCCTGAACTTAATAGAAAAACACTTCCCGGTGACAAACTGATTAGCAAAAATATTCGACAAAAATAACGTCAAAATCAGTTAAAGCTGCACAAAAAATATCACACAAATAATAAAAAGCCACAACAAAAAATTAACAACCTACAATAATGCATCCAAAGAACCCCAATGCAACTGCAGAAATGGAACTACATGTCCACTCCAGAGAAATTGCCAACAAACAAACATAGTATATAAAGCCAAACAACAACACAATATACTACATCGGTGCCACTGTGGGACCATTAAAGAAAAGAAAAAACAATCACAACCTTTCATTCTCCAACAGAAAATACTCGAACAGCACTACACTATCCACATACATATGGCATCTAAAAGACAGAAATATTTCACCAACAATAAGCTGGAAAATACTGAAAAAGCACATGCCTACAACAACATTACAAAAAAATGCCTACTTTGCCTACATGAAAAAGTAGCAATTATATCTCATACCCCACAAAATAACTTACTAACATACTCAGATATAATTTCCAAATGCAGACATGAAAACAAATACCTATTATCACAATTTATACCAAAAAAAAAAGGGGGGGGAACCACTGATACCATAATCCTATCAATTATTCTTTAGTTCAAACTACCATCATAATAATTGCATTTATTGTTATCATCATTCCACCACCATTACTAATCACTACTACCGCTTTACAATAACTATATGCTACTACAACTGTTATTATCATCAAATATTACTATCACCATATTAGTCTGCAATCATCATTAATGTAAATTACTCCTCTTTTCCTCTCTTTATATTAATACCACCACATAAAAACTAACAAGCATTACAAATTAAAATTTCTACCATTTAAATATGTGCAACCACAAAAACAAGCTAATAACTGACTTTAAAATAATAAATAGCAATACAGCCTTAAATAATTAAAAATAATAGCAATTTTGACCTATCATAGTTTCACACAGACCCCCATCATATACATACAAGAAATCGACAACCGTCTGCACATTGACATCGCTACACTATTTAAATACACCAACTGAATGGGTATGTATGTGTGCAACAGCACACATATACATATATATGCCAAGCCCCATACAGTTCACATAACGTTATTTTTGTGTGAGCCCTGGTAGACAGGCACACGTGCGTGTCTTTGCGCACGTCAATGGGTATACAAATGTTTATATATGTCTGCATCTATCATGACAACAAATTTTCCTCCCTCTTCCACAAAAATACGCAGCCCTACATATAGCCAATTTTTTTTTAAATTAATCAGTTTATCTGACAATCACAAGATCGTGAAACCCAAGGTCACAAACTCACAGCCATTTGAATTTCAATGTTTACAGTTTTTTAATCATCTGCACCCCCCACCACACACACACACACACAGCAAGGTCATAAAAGCTACAAAAATGCAAGGGGTTACTGAGAGTGAAAGGAACAGAGAACAATATAAAGGACATGATTCAAGGACAGATGATGATAGATATTGCATTTAAATTTTTGAAGATCATAGTTGACAGGAAAGCAAGAAAGTGGAAGACAATCCCACAAGTACAAGCAAAGAAATTATTAGCATGTAACCTCTAGCAATTTCAACAGTGAATTTATGAGGCCTAGCTGCTAATCTAGTACTGAACTCAAATAAAAACTGAGGTGCAAATGAGGAAAATTCATCAAAACAATTAGCATAAAAATATTTATAGAAAAAAGTACAGCAAAGCTATATTTCAGTAATGATAAAATGACTGAAGCTGAAATGCCAGGACCAATAACAATACATATTCTTCTTTGAATTTTGTTAAGACTCTTTAGATATATAGCAGAAGCATCAGACCAGATATGGCAGGAAAATTGATGCACAGATAACTTATAGATGTGCAAGATAAATTCTGGAGAGAAACATTGCCAAGCAAAACATAGTAAATTGACTTTCTTAGCAGCAGACCTAACAATTGATTCAATATAATCATTCCACTTCACATCAGTGTAAGATGTGAGATCATGAAGGCATAATGTGTTGCTCACTTGGAGCTTAGCATCAGCCATGCTGATGGAAGGCAAAAGTGTTTCTCTAAGATTATTAAGAGAGCAGTTTTGTATTGGAAGCATTAAAATTAAGCCATTTATTGAAAGTAACTTTTAAGGTCAGCTGTCAATTTGTTTTTATTGAACCTCTCAGACTTGCTATTAAAACAGGAGTAAATAGTTATGTCATCAGCAAAGATACAAAGCCAGGAAAAGATGACATTGGGAAAGTCATTGGGGAAAAAAAGGGAAAAAGTAGGTCCAAAGATAGAGAACTAAGGGACACCCACATTAATGCAAAAAGATCTAGACAAGTACACATTCAAAACAACTTTCATTATGTGATTTGATAAGAAAGGTTAAATCAAGTCAAGAAGATGAGGCAGAAAAGCCATAGTGCTTCAACTTGTGAAGAAGACCAGTATGAAAAACCCTGTCAAAATCATAGTGCAGCTCACACCCAGAATTGGACGGCTATCTCAAATCTTATTTCTTTGGAAGCAAATATTTTTTGCTTCAGTTTGGATTTGTGGGAGTTCACTGCTCTATTTAACTTAAGTAATTTTAGCTTTTCACATTTGGAATTTAGCTTATTTAATGATAAGCATAAAATCTATTTAATGGCTTTTAGACTTTCTATATATTTTTATTTTCTTTTTGCAAAATTCAGAAAAAAATTTATGAAACTTAGTCTTATTACTGTTATAACTCATTTTTAGCGGTTATAATATCAAGTCTTACTTAGGTTACTCACCATGACGTCTGTTAGAAATACTCAACTGATTCCAACAGTATTTTTCAACTCACTTGGAGTTCTTTATTTAAGGCATCTAGTCTAGTTCATTTGTGATACTAGAAGCATATTATTTACTCCATATTACATGGAAGTTAATTTAATATTTTTTACTTAAAAATAATTACTACTAATATTCTTCTCTATGAAATTTTTTATTCATAAAAGCAAATACACTAACGACCAACTAATTTTTGCATCTGTATTTCTGTTTCTAACAAACAAAAAAGGTATACTGAATTTTTACCATACTTCTTATATTGAAATGTAACATTTTAATTTTACTTGATTTAAAGAATTAATTTGTTAATCTGATTTCTTCTACCCTTTCTAATTACAAATATTAGACTTTCTCCCCAAAAATTTAATTTTAATGTTTTGTCATGTTTAGTTTTTAACAAACTTTTCTTTCACAATGCAAAAATTATTTAAAAAGACTATTATTTGTTACATAAAATTCATATTTTTTCTGATATTTTTTCATAACAATATACATATTGGTAATACAATTTAACTTTTTATGGATAATTTGTGTTTTTCTGCTTAAAACTATTTTTTTTTAATTATGCTAATTTTAGTTTACTGTTACAAAACATAAAATAGAACAAAAGGTTCTATTTTATATACAAAATTAATGAAAAATCATTTAGAACATGGTGGTGTAAAGCTATATCACAATTAAATTCAATAAATTTAATCTAATATTTTTATATATTGTAAACAAGATGTATTAAATTTTGACCTTGCTGTTAAACCACACATTTTTAAGAGTTAATTCTTTTCTACAATCATAAAAATATATTTAAGTCAGCATTTAATACTTACTTTCTAAACAATGAAATTTATTTATTTTGTTTCATCTCATATTTTTTGTTCCAGAATTCATAGTTTCAATATGGGTTTTGTTTCATTAAAATTGAGGATAATTTTTTAATGCAGCTGTATCTACTGCTGAGATGAGTGGGAAGTGATCAATCTAAAGATCAGACAAATTATATGTTAATTATAATAAGACTTTAGTATAGAAAAAAATTACCAAAATAAAAAGGATTAACTTTTCAAACCAAATGAATTATGCTCTTAATCTGTACATTTTTATTTGAATTTCTTTGAACTACAACAGCAAACTTTCATAAGTTAAACCAAAATTCAAAATTTTTGCTCCTAGTGGAATGATAAGATTTGAGATAGGCATAGAACCTCAAGATGAATAGCAAGAGCACCCAACAGGTATGGCAATAGTATTCAATGCATGGACGAATGGTAGATTTATAAATGTGCAAAATGGATTCTAATAAGAAAAACTTCTTGGCCTGACACAGTGACCCAACCTTAATAGAAGTAGATGCAGCTATGGATTCGAGTCAGTCAGTTAAGTGATACACACTTAGGTGATCATGTTTCAAAAAAAAAACATGATTGACTGTGCAGATTTTTCCACAGTAGGTTGCCATTTTTTCTGTGGTAAACTGGTTGCCAACCAAGGCTATGAAACCCAATCTGTCCTGATCATTTAACCCATAGCTGAAGGGAAAAGAGGCAGATTAATACTTTTCCCAAGGGTAAGTGAATACAACAAATTCAACTGAAATTTGAACTCGGTTCTCTTATTTCTCATTTGAAGCCACTACTCAACCCCACCCCCTAAAAAACAAAAAATAAAATAAAAATAGAAATTAAGTTAAAATGCATGATTAAAAATGAGAATTAAATTCCAAACAATGAGAACAGGAACAAATATTTTTCCTAAATGGCTGGAAGGACATAAGTCCTTAATTTACATTTTTCATTTAACTCTTGTTACTATAAACAAAATGAGTATTTAACTTTTACAATGTAAAAAATAATATAAATATTTGAATAGCGTTAAATGTGAAATGAATGTCAGGTGAATTATTTACCCTTATCAAAGTGAATTATAATAATGAATACTTTCATCAGTAAGACAAAAAAATTCATTTTCTTTTAAACATTTTCATTTTTTGATTAAACAGAACATTTCACAACAAAAACGCAGGTGGAATAATGTTGCTGGTATAGCAAATGTAAACAATCTTTAACAAATATTGATTTTACTACTTTGCAAGTTTGTTTTTTTTCTTATTATAATTTATCTTCTCATAATGTAACAAATGGTAAAATCAGCCTTTAAAAGTGCTTTTACCATAATTTTACAGAATGGTAATAAACAAGTTTTGACCTTCCTGGAAGCGAAGTTTTCTGATTTTCCCTTCACTTTCATTTTTTTTTTTTATGATTTGTCCTCATTTGTTGTGAATGTAAAATAATGGCACTTTTATCTAGTCTACTACTTTGAAGCTTTTCATCATTCAGTCCTTACTGTTAAAGATCATTTAACTTCTACAAAAATTATAAAATACTTCAAGCTTATATAACAGGAAAATCAAATAAATATAACTAGTCTTCAAATGCAAATGACAAAAGAAAACAGTACTTGTATTTTATTTTATCACTTTTCATCTAATTTCCTAACAGTAGTATCAAAGACCGATACTAAGGTAACTACTACCAAATAACAGACTGACTAATTGATCTGGACTAACCCTTCAATGACTTTTTGAGAGGTTGGCCTATAGTCCAGTTCACACACCTCCCCAGTATTTTGAACAGCATAGATATATTTCTTATTCCCTGTTTAGGATTGGGTTTCCGGTTCCTTCTAAAGTCTTCTCAATCTGTAGTAGTGCATTTTAGTTACATAATCACCTTGCTAGGAGTGAATAGATTTAACAATACAAAAAACAAACTTTTTTCATTTAAAGTTTGTCTGTAAATTTCAAATCTTATTACTAACACATCACTCAATAAATCCTGGACCTAACTAATGAAACAACAACTTTTAGGCAAAATTTGACTTTATTCATCAATATAATCTTTTTCTAGGGTGATACACTGATTCCAGTGCTTCCTTAACAATTCAATGCCTTTTTTGTAAATTGATTTGTCTTTGGCCTCAAAATATACCTCAGTTTCTGATATCACTTCTTCAGTGAAGCAAAATATCTATCCCTAGAGCATTCTTTTGAGGTCTGCAAACAGTTAGTAGTCAATGGGGGCCAGATCTGGAGAATAGGGTAACTGCAGAAGCAATTAGATGTGCAATTCACGTAGTTTTGCGATCGTTGCAATCAACTTGTAACACGGTATATTGTCTTGGTAAAAGATCACTTTTTCTTCTTCATTTGTGGCCATTTTTTGGCGATTTCTTCTTTCAAATGCACCACTAATGCTATATAATATTTACTAATGATGGTTCTTTGTTTCTCAAAGTAATCAATGAACAAAATACCTTGTGCATCCCAAAATACGGAGGCCACAACCTTGCCTGTTGATGTTTGCATTTTTGGTCACTTTGGACAGATTTCACCTGCTGCTGTCTACTCAACAGACTGCTGATTTGACTCCGGAGTGAAGTGGTGATCTATGTTTCATCCATTGTCATATATTTATGCAAAAACTCCTTGTTCATGCAAAATGGTGAATACACTGCCTTCTGATATGTTCAACTCCTCTGCTATCTCATGCAACTTCAATTTACAATCGGCCAAAAGATTTTGAGGATTTTTTTTGTGTTTTCTAGGACAACTACAGATTTTGGGTGATCTGAGCATTCAGCATCATTAAAGTCAGCATACCACCTCTTAACCATTGTTTTCAACAGAGCAGAGTCCGAAAAACAGTTATCAAGCCATTGCTTTGCTTGAACAGTAATTTTTTTCCATCAGAAAGCAATGCTTTAACAACACACGAAATTCAGATTTTGCCATTGTTTTGAAAATTTGCAAAAGTAGCTTCACTTAAATAACTCATTTGTAAAGTAATAATCTGATTGGGCCCAAATTTTGTCATGTGCCATTTGAAGGTTACTATTTCATAAAAATCATGAATTTTTTATTAGCGGTACCATCCATATGTCAGGGTTGGGACTTATTGAGTGATGTGCTAAAATGGGGTCTCTCAAGTACTTAACACAAAATGATAAAAATAATGGACAAAATTAGTTATTTGCATGTTTAATAATCAATGACTAAGAAAGTGCTATAGCCATAAATTAAAAGATTTGCAACTGTTCATATTGGTATGAAAGATCTTGGTTTGAAAACTTAGAGATGCCAAGAAAAGCTGACTATATGAAACTTTGGTTTGTATTCAGATTCACATCACCATTGCAACCAGTTCACTAAAGTTATTTTTAAAATTTTTTAAAAAGTTTATGCATCAGTTTATAACATTTTTATAGTAGAGAATTGCTTATTAAATTTAACCCAATAACAAGGGCTTAAGTGTCATTCAAAGTAGAGGGTTACAGTAATAGTAATGATGATTTAATTCACATGCTAGTTTGTATGAAATATCTACACAAATACACAAGATATAAGAGTTATTGAAATATGTGTACGTGAGTAAATTAAATACTAAGTGTGTTGTCTATCACTTGACAGTTTTTTTTAATTTGACATTAGTATTTCTTTGTGTTTCAATTTTTAACCATCCGTAATTCAGTCGTTCCATGAAACACTTGTCAATTTAAGCAAGTTTTCATCGCACATGGTAAAAAATATATAAATATATATATATAAAACGTTTTCTGCATTCAAAGACACTGGCTTTTTTAAGCAGATTACAATTACACAATAAGCAAAATAACCTTACCTTATGATATATATAGTGGTCAACTTCTCTAAACTTGTTAATGTTAATTCTTTAGTTGTATAAGATTCTTAAGTATTACCATGTAACGACCATTTCACGTACGATTACCGAAGATAAGCAACATCACGCCTGATCATTAACGAGATAGGTGACCATTTGTTAGGGAATACCAGGTTCTGTAAGTTCGGAAGTATTACTTGCTAATGACCCACATTTATTTATTCTTCTTGGATCTTACTGGAGTGGAAGCCAACAATGACTTTTTATTTTACTAAAAATAAAATGTTAGACTTTCGATTCAGTTTGTGTGGATGACTAGTAGAGAGAGAGAGAGAGAGAGAGAGAGAGAGCGCGCCTGTGTCTTTGTTGGTTGTTTAAAAAACTAAAAAAGGGCAATTTGATAGAAAAGCTACAAAAAATTATTTTAAAATGCAAAAAAAGAAAAACTATCAGAAATTTGCCATAGGATTTAATCCGTTTTTAAAAGTGTCATTAAATTACCTTAAAATCTGAAATAAAAGTTAAATTATGTGCTTGAAAAGAAGAGAAATATAAAGAATTAAGTGGATGTGAAAAAAATGACAAAACCGTAAAAAAATAACTAAAATGTTAATGCGTTTTCCTCCGTTGGTAAAAGGGCTAAAATTTGCAGGTTTGGTTTGGTTTGGTTGGTTGGTCGTTGCTCGGCTCGAAAAAGTTAAATCAACTGGCTGATTTCATTTCGTACGGTTATCCAATGCGTCTCCCTCTCCCCCTCTCTCTCTCTCTCTCTTGTATTTTTACCCTAAATTCGTCATCCATAATTAATCTAATCATAATCGTAGACATAATCTGTCGCATCATGGTTCTAATTCACGCCAATGTAACTATTTTCGAAAAACCATTAACAAAATTACATCAACGTTTTTACTTTTTAGTTGTACTTATAACACGGGCGGGTGATGTCACCGGATTTGGCCGGCTACGGAATGAATAAAAAATATAAAAAATATTTGTTTCCCTTATTTAAAATTTTAATTACTTACCTACAAGTCAAACGGAAAATGCGTCTTTAAACAGAATAGAAATCATGCAGAAACAAATATTACCTCATTTTTTACATAAATAAATAAATCTGTGTACTTCGTAACATTAGATTAAAAAAAAATATTTTCAATTGTTTACAATTAAAATTAATTTCTGTACTACGCATGTATGTATGTGACAGTCGTTAACGGCTAATGCAGGAAAACTGTCCTTGTGTCTACACAGCAAAAAACGCTTCACAAGAAGTTGAATTAAAAGTTTTAATTTAAAACTTTAAATTTTTAGTAATAAAAATCAAAATATTTCAAACAAATCAAAATATAGGTACATAACAACCCTTCCTAGTCGTTAGAAGAAAATGTTTCAAATAAGTGTGCGCGTATATAGTCTTTCAAAGCGAAAAACAGATAACTGTGTATTTAATTTATAACGCACGCGTTATGGACTTATTGCCGATAAACACATCTAGTGCATCACACACAATAAAACAAAAAATAATAATAATTTGCATACGAAATGGTATGTTGCATCACAAAAAAAAAACGCATAATGGACAATTAAATACACGGGGTTTAGCAACTAAAAACACTGATTAGGCTTCTTCTTATGGACTTTAATGCTTTCAAAATAAAAAAGTAATAATTGTAAATTAGAAAAAAAAAAAAAAGAAAAAAGATACATACAAACTATCTAAAACTGTAAAACTTAACTACACTTTTTTCTTCATAGAGAGAAATGATTACTGCTGAAATGTTGTTTTTTTTTTACTTTCCCCAGGGAATTTGCAAAAAGAGTGTTAAAAGAAATCGCAAAATGTGAAAAAAAAAATGTTCACGTTATCTACTTTTTAGTTTTCCTTTTTTTTTTTATTATT
>JBBBDQ010001781.1:252500-637958 GCA_037127315.1 Ascarosepion bandense | reverse complement strand
GAGTTGTGGATGTTTTTGTAGTAGCTGATGGATGTACTGGTCTTTGGGTAAGGCAGAGCTGATTCCAGTAGATTGGTATTTTGAGGTGATTCCTCTTACTGAAATCTTGGTTTGATTATCCACAAGTGTGCGATTAGTCATGTCGACAGACAGGTTGAATCTGGCTAAAAAATCTGCCCCCAATATAGGCGTTGTTATACTGGCTATGGTAAAATTCCAGAAAAAATTCCGTCGCATGCCGAGATTGATATTAAGTGATTTCTCTCTGTAAGTTGGTATTTTGGTACCGTTAGCTGCTTGAAGATGATAAGACTGTGGCATAGTCTCCTGATTTTGTGTTGGTGGTATCACGCTTATTTCAGCTCCGGTGTCTATTAAAAAGTTATATCCATGAATTTTGTCACGGATATAAAACAGACGACCTTTTGTTAAAAATCCAGCAACAGCTGTCGTCTCTACTGGCTGGAATTTCCGTTTCCCTCATTTGCATTGTTGAATGAACAAGGACGTGTACAGCGTCTCACCTCAGTACCGAACCTTTTGTGGTAGTAACAAATTTCATCTTTTCTATTGCTGTTGTCAGTCCGGCCTCTGCTGAAACTTCGCTTTCTGTAGCCTGGTCGTTTATCACGGGGGTACTGTCGTCGTGTTTGTAGATAGTCTTGTAATTGTGTAGACAATCTTTCTACAGTTGACTTGAGGTCGTTAAATTCCCTGTCTCTTTGTTGGTCTGTTTGTGGTTCCATTATGTTCCTCTTCCTTTTCGTTTTTTTTTTTTTAAATGTAGTGTCTCAAGTCGTGGTCACCAATATGTAGAGGGAGCTAAGAAGTCTTTCAAACAAATAACAAAAAGAAAAATGCACCACAAATAAAGTAAAATAAACTTTTATTTTCGTAAAAAAAAATAAAAGAATTATTTTTTTGTACAAATGAAATTGTCTGTAAAGCTGTAAGAAAAAAAAAAAAAAAAGGAAGAAAGATAGGAACTGGGAATTTGAGAGGGAAAGGTAGGACAATGTGTAGCGAGAGAGATGAGAGAAAGAGAGGGTGAAAGAATGTTCACTGATATGTGATACTGCCTGGTGTGTGAACTGCTGAATTCTGTGTGTGTGTGTGTGTGTGTGTGTGTGTGTGTGTGGAGAGCTGTCCATGTGCCCTTTTGGTGTCAGCTGGTTGCTTCTCCCTCTGGTCTGTTGAGAGTTTGTACCTTGCTTTTATCTGAATGGTGAAGCTCCAGGGAGATCAAGAAATGTGTTTCTTATGTCGAGCCCTGATTGGTCAA
Organism: Ascarosepion bandense; assembly: GCA_037127315.1. Classification (NCBI taxonomy): domain Eukaryota; kingdom Metazoa; phylum Mollusca; class Cephalopoda; order Sepiida; family Sepiidae; genus Ascarosepion; species Ascarosepion bandense. Next base: position 636,676 of record JBBBDQ010001781.1, on the reverse strand, counting down.
AATATTTTTGACCACGTGGTGTACTTTCCACTAGGTCCGAGCTTTTGGGTGCGCCGTCCTTGTTTTTGACCCCACAGGGTATGGTAAGGGGTGAATTCCCGCACAATTATATTTTTTGAGATACACGTGGTGTGAATTAATTTTTATTGTGTGTGTGTGTGTGTGTGTGTGTGTGTGTGGAAAATAAAATAAGAAACAGCACAAGTCGTTTGAATTTGATTTTGCGGGTGTACAATTTATTTTTGTTTTTTTTAGTTGGTTATGGATGATATAGGATTTGTATCCTAAGATGTAGACGAAATAGTGAAGATTGATTTCATACTCAGTCAACACTAACAGTCAACAAACAACAAAGAAGAGCTGGCTTCAAAAGCGAAAAACAATAGTGAATAACGATATAAAGCTCGTGAATTATGGCCTCGATTGTAGACTATATATTTTATTATGATTTTTTTAAAAAAGTAAATTTCAATTTAAAAAATAATCAATCCAGATGACCGTGTTATGAATATTTTTTAAGTCCCATGAATCTCGATTGACGTTCGTAATCGTAAATCATTTTTAAATGTATTGTTAATTTAGAAATGACTGATAAATTTTAAAATAAATTATTTAAAAAAAGGATTTTTTAGCCTGCGTAATACTGAGTGTAGTGTTTTAGTCAAGAAGTCATTAAGAGGTGGAGGCAATATTTTTTTTTGTCGGTGAAACATTGAAAACATTCTACCCCCCACCAAAAAAAACACAAAGAAAGTTAAGACATGCATTGTTGAAGCCAGGAAAAAAAAGTTAAAATATTATTTGTGGGCATGGAAAAAGTCACAGTGAATATTTTCATTTATTGAATTAATTGTAAATGTAATTTAAACGTCTTAATAATAAAATAAAATATATTTTATTTTCAAATTTTTAATAAAGTAAACTAAATATTACCAAACTATTTTATTTAAAATAGGTCACATTTATTTTATCGAATAAATTAAAAAATATTACCTATTTTAAAAGAAAATATTTTTGATGACCAGCCCCCCCCCCCCAATCTAGACAGCGTACCGTATGACTTTTATTTTTTGCTTCCGTGACATTTTTGTTTACTGTCACTCTTTCGAGTTCTTTTGATGTTGCTTGAACGTTGAGAATGTTGAATGGTTAGACAATTAAATCACATATTCTTAAATAGGAATATTTCAAAAGCTATGATTTAAATAAATTATTAATTAAATTCAAATAAAATCGTGATCTATTACGTTTACGGTCAACACCGTTTTTAGTCGACCTTTTTTAGTTGAAAAAACATCCGGGTTGTGTTTTCTTGAAAAACAATGCGACATTTCTTCAGTCATGGGTAAGAAATTGTTTTATTTACTTGTTTTAAGGTTAATTAAAAGATCACCATTGAGACAAGTGAACGCGAAGGGAGAAATTAAATGATTTTTGTTGATTTTCAACTCTACTTGATTTTTTTTTCTACTCTACTTTTTTTGAGTGATGAACTTTTTGGTAATTCAAGAAATATGAATAAGCTCCACTCTCTCTAATTTTTTTCCAATTTCCAATCACTACAAATGAAAAATGAACACATTCTCTAGTCCTCAGTCGTTGGTCTTTATTGATTTTAAAAATACAAGGTAGATAAACAAAAGAAAGTTTACTCACGTTGCAAAACAGTGGGCTAAAAAAAATTTTAAAAATAAATACATTTTTACGCGATTTTTCTTTCTTTTTTATGTTTGAAGTCACTGAAGTTAATTTTCGGAATTTGTTTATCGTTTCATGAAACTGCTTTATTTTTAACTTTAATTTGTTTAATTAATTTTGTTAATGTTTTTAATGTTTAGATTTTTTTTCTTTCTTATAATGAGAAAAAAATGTACTTTAAGACAATAATGTGACAATATTCTTCTAGAAGGTGATTATATTTTTTTTCACATTTCCGAACCTTCAACAGTTTCTGATCTAGTTCAGCCTTTTATGTCTTATTTTTAGGAAGTATTTTATCTTTCTTAGTTATGAATGTAATTAAGTAAAATACAGGAAATAAGAATAAGATCCAACCAAATTAGTTGATGGATGGAGAAGCTGTAGAAACACGTTGCACAAGAAGAAGAGTAAGACTCACAAGAAGACTGATAGTTTCCTTAATGAGTCTCTGTCTCTCTAGAGTCTAGTCTAATTATTTGTTCAGAAATTTAATGAGTGAGGACAGATTCACTAACTGCCTGTATTAACAGCAATCATAATTTTATGGTAATGGTGGAATCTATAATTTTTGATGAAACATGATATCCTGAGAAAGTGCATTCTTTCCTTTCAGTTGCTGAATCTCCTGAAGTTGGCAATAACAAGAAAATGGATGTTTTGTTTTTTTTTCCGACATGAAAGCAAAACATTGCTACCTCTTGTTTTTAAAATATTTGCTAAAAATTCGGGAATTATCTGATTCAAACGAAAATTTCAGTACTTACATTAATGAATATTGTAACATTGTAATATACTGAATAGGTTATTTTATTAGAAAACTTAGTGAAAACATTTGTTGTGGAGTTTGTTTCGCATTTCGTGTGTACTTTTTAATTTGGTGATGTTTGTCAAACAGCTGTTAAAAAAAAAACCTGGGGCTGAAGGTGTTAATGTTATTTTATAAAAAAAAAATAACTACCTACAAAAACCTAAATTCAGTTTTTGTACCAAACGCAGCAATGGGAAAGTAAAGCCCGTGCCTCACTTAAGCCCCAAAAACACCAAAAATTATGAACAAAAAAAACAAAAGTATTTTCAGTGTCTGTTATAGTTTATGAAGAGGAAAGAAAGACTAAAGTATTTTTTACTTAATTAGAAATACTTTGGTCTGTCCTCTTAATAACAAAGATTTTGACGATTTTATTAAGTTTGGGACCTTTCTCTAACACATTCGAAATTTTGGTTAATTTTTTTTTTGTTTTCCGGTGAAAAACGTTAATTTGGAAATTCTTGTAAAAATCAAATAACTGTTGGGTTTTATTAAGATATTCAGGACTTATTCACAAATAATTTTTTTTTTATGTAGAAATTATTGTTTATTAAATTAAATCTTTGTAAAAATATATATTTTTTTGCTTGTTACTCATTGTAAAATTAAAATCATCTGTTATTTTTTTTATAACCATTTGGCTACTCTTTACGAAAATCTGCTTCTAATCAATAGTAAAATAAAAATGCAATATGACATTAATTAGATAAGCTTTTGTTTTAATAACTAATATAAATTAAGTCACTTATATAGTCTGAAGAAAAGCATTTTTTCGATTAATGAAATTTACAAATAGATCGTTCAAAAATGACTGAAAAATTAAAAAAATCTCTTTATTCCAATTAATAATTCAATAAATTCTGTTTGAAATAGAGAGTATTTGCTTACTGCAAATAGTAAATTTAATCATTTTTATCTTTCAATTAAAACTAAAATAAAAGCTTCATGAAATTTTTTTTATTTTTAAAAATTCAGTTTAAGTTAGTTATCAAAAATGGGTGGAGGTACTTAGAAATTTAATAGTTAACTCCTTAAATCATCTAAATTTTTCTTTTTCAAACAGTTGTTTGTCACTTTGCTGAAAATCTGCTCCCAATAATAAAATAGAAAATGCAAATATATATGATATAAAGAATATATTATGGCCTGAAGAAAAATAACTTTGCTATGAATAATGAATTTTTACAAGAATTATTTTCATTTTTTCTTTTTGAATTATAATAATTTGTAACATTTGTAGTTTAAAAATATTTTAAAGATTCTTCAAAACGTTGTCAGCATTAGATTATTAAGTGAAGACTATATTTACTAAGTGAAAATTGAAAAGCTTAATACAGATCCTCACACTCAAAGATTTTAAAAATAATTTAAAATTATTTTGTGCATATGAAATGTGCCCATTTTGAAAAAAAGGATGACCATGCATGACATTATCAGATAAGAAAATCGATGACTCAACATTCCTAAAATTTGCTTACAGAGTGTTACAGATATAGATATCCACACACACACACCTACACGCATATATTGAGATTGGTCTCCATGTGGTAGCAAGGAGATGATCATGTGGAAGCCTAGAGGCAGTTTTGGGATAGCAGGTCAAAGTTGGTTGACCCAGATATCCTTAGTAACAAATGTCTAGACAGGAAATAGACAGAAGCTAGACATGAGGTCGTGAAACAGCAGGAGCTGGAATTCTTGCCAAAAACAAATCACATGGAAAGCAAAGTTCGGAAATCAGTTGCAGATCAAATCTTGAATTAGCAAGTCACAATTGCTGAGTGCTGATAAATGATGAATGAAAAGGAAAACGCATTTGAGATAATAGCGTAATTTGACCAATTCATCTTAAGCAACTCCAAATAAGAAAAAATGAACTTATAAATTCTTATTCGTTAAAACAAGAAGACAAGCCTGAGTTGTTCTTTCAAAGAAGAAAGAAAGATAACGATGAAGAGATGTTGAAGAGAAGAAACTGTAATGTTATTTGTATGCTGATACCTGTTTGTTAAAAGAAGAGAAAGAAAGTGAAGCCAAGTTGTTTATCAAGAAAAGAAAGATAGTGATGCAGAGAAGTTAACATATGAAGGAAGAGATATTAAAGAGAATAAACCGCAGAATTGCTTGAGTGTGGATATTTCAGAAAATTTGTATGCTGAAAGTACAACAGTCAACTGAAAGAAAATAGAGACAGTCGTAGCTACATACATTTCAAGTGGACTGCGTTTGAGTCCAAAGTTGTATAAAGAAAGAAGAGGAAGAGAAAAAAAAAGAAAAGAGATTAAAATAAGAGAGAAGGAACTGATATAAAGATACGTTATTATATTCTTAGACCCATGTTAGAACACGCATACACTTCCATGAATATTATGGTACCACATGCATCACATGTGCTTATAAATTATATGGCTCTGCCCGTTTTCATTTTGTGTTAATTTCTTGCATTCGTATTCGCCTGCATTCATTCATATTTGTTGATGTGTGTTGTAAATTGTTATTTCGACTACGTTGGGTATCCGAATATAAGTTTTGACGTTCAGGTCATTGGACATTCTTATTCATACTTAGATTTTTTATTTTTAATATTTTGTTACTTATTAAAATCTTATATCAAAGATCGTCTCGTCTCATCGTTCATCCTTGAATTGTTGGTCAGTGCATGTGTTGATATTGAAGCAGACCTGGGAAGATTGCAGTTCGATTATATCAATCGAACAGTGATCTCATTTTCTTATTTTTGTTTATCATTGTCCATTTGTCATGATCTAGGAGAGATAACCTGTATCTGTCCATAGATGTGGAAATGTAAATATTCCTGAATCGATGTGTTATCATCTTGATGGTTATCGTCGAGGCAGGCATATGACAAGAGAATATTTCCAACATTTTTAAGATTACTGAGTACTTAAAAATTACATAAAAAAACATTCACCCATCATTTTCTTAAATTATGTTTTAACTGATAAAATTTCAGAAGACAGCAAGAAACATGTAAATAGCTTATCAGTGCTTGGCAAGTGCTTGACAGGTGTTGAAAGATATGTAAATCACTACTACAGTTTGTTTTAAAATCTTCTGCTTTTTCATTTTAACTTAAAGTAAATAATATTTGTTTCAAATCAGATTAATTATACTTTAAATCAGCTAATATTAAATAAAGTTTCAGAAGAGTATATTTTATTTTTGGAAGATTTTTTAATAAAGAAAATTACACTGAGGAAGGACAGCTATTTTAGTAAAAAATTGATTCCAATCAATATAATCTGTTTGAAAAATACACTACAGCTTATTTTGCTTAATGGAAATAGTAAATTTTATCCTTTAGCTTTTAATGAAAGTTAAAATGAAAGCTTGGAAAAGGATTTTTCATTTATTAAAATTCATTTTAAAAATGTGGTTACCATGAATTATTGCAAAAATGTGGAGGTACCTAAAAAAGACTCATTCATTACTCAAAACATAAACATTTATTACAGTACAAAAAGTGGGGGAGAAAAACAAATACAAAATTTACATACAAGAAGAGTGTTGAACAAAAATTTCATATTGAAAATGAAAAAGGGAAAAATTTGAGAAAGTAACAATTTGGACAAGGTAGAAAATACGAAAAGAAGTACACCCACCTAATTTGTTTAATGGAATAGGAATGTCTCAGAACAAAGGGGTTTTGTGGTTGAACAAGTTGGTGTCATAGTAATTTTGTTTTTTCCTTTCTTTACATATGGTAATTTATGACCCCTTTGATTGGACAATTACTTTGAAGAATGGGTGCTCTAATGCAAGCATATTGTGAGTATTCGTATCTTCTCGGAGTGTAGTTGGTAGACGAATTAATGACCGCTTGGATCCGTTCTCCCAGCTGCTCCACGTAGAACCCGGAACACTGCTTTACTCGGGACTCCGTTTCCTGCGCACCATAAACAAAACGCTGTCTCCCGAACATCGGTGTAGCCTTCATGAATCGCCAACACCGAATTGCCTCTGAAACAGACGTTAGTTCTTTTTATGTGTTTTTGGTCTCGAAGAAGAAACCGTAATTTCTCGCTTCTGAAAGCCTCGCTTTCACCAATGATGCATGCACCATGTCATTCCAAAAAATGCCTTGCATGAGCTCGACTCGTAGTTCCATGATGTCTACGAACGCATGTGCAGACAAACTGCTTTCTCTTGCTTCGGCGAGGTAAGTCTCCACCACATTCCCCCCTGATCTCATCATCACAAAAAGTGCATTTGGGAGTGGATCTCTTGACGGGTGCTCCTTTGGAGGGATATGACACAAGGTTCATCCTCAGACGGGCTGTCATCTGAGGTTTTGTTATGCATGTCAGAGTCTGCTGTTAGTAGACCATCAGATCCATCACTTGGTTGACTTGACCCCAAGTAAATAAACCACTCACTCTCTTCTGTGTCGGTTTCATCGACCGACGATGCATATGACATGGCGTGGTACCCCATCAATTCGCACTGTCTGCGGGCTGATAATTTCAGTTACCCGCCCGGTCCTGAACTTGGTTGTGCATTTGCCGTGCGGAGTTTTGACCCAGACAACGTCACCTTCTTCATATCCCTCTCTGATCATCTGTGGTTCTGGCGGGGGTTTGGCTTCAATGCCTTTTACTCTGATGTGGTAATTATGCAATGCATCTTTCCTTGCTGCTATGATCTTAATGCTTCTGTGGCTGCATTCTACAATTCTATTACCAGCCAGTGAATATGTGCACCAGAACCTCAACTGCACACCCCAGCTGTGCACAAACTCCTTGAAGTGTCTGCAAGTGAAGGCAGGGTCATTGTCAGTTAATATTTTGGTTGGTGGGCCCCGTTCAAAGAAAATCATCTTCAACTGGTGAATGACACTATGTGCATCTTGCCGACGCAATGTCTGCCAAATTGAAAACCTGGAGGAACTGCGATCAGTGAGCATTAGAAAATGCTTGCCATTGTAATGGGTTATGTCCATTGCTACTCTACTCCAGTTGTTTTCCATGCTCAATTTTCCTTTTTTCTAATGAACTGGCACTGGATCTATTGACTGGCAGGCTTTGACAACCGATCGAACGATTTCTTTCGACACTAGTGGGTTGATAAGTCTGGCGAAGTATAATGTTCGTTTCACGCCTGCATGTCCACTTTCTTGGTGGATATCAGCCACCTGACTTTTATTCAGTTGGCTCCCCATTGCAGTGCAACTTTCTGGGACTGGCTCTTTTCTCTCCTTGTGTAGATCCAACCACTTGCGTGGCACTCTAGTGAGGCAATCTGCATGGTTTTGACAGGATTTCACCAGTGTGACATCCATGGTCAATCCATATTCTTCCGCTAATGCCTGCAGTGTTCCCAAGCGCCGTCTCACTAGCATTTCACCAGCCGCCTTCGTGTTCACACATGCCTTCCCAGTCAAAGTGTCAGATATCCACCGATATACACATGCTGAATCGGTGACCAGATGCAACACTGTGGCCTGCCATTGAAGGGCCAGGTTGATGCCTTTGACTGCTGCATCTAGTTCAGCCAGATTGATATGCCTGGCATCATTGGTCGGGCGCAACCAACAAGCATCCTCGACAATGCTTCCATTCGCCTCTGTGGCTACAGAACTTGCATCTACCCAGACCATCTTGTTGCTATTCATGCACCAGTCTCTTCCAACAGGTTCCATTTCACACACTCTGGTCATCGTCTCTTCCAGCATATGACGTAGATTGGCATCTCTGGTTTCATCGTCCCATCTCTTGGTCACCGCACTTGCTTGGCGCTTGATCAATGCAGTTGCCACCCTCAGCCAGCCACACATGGGGAAGTGGCTCATGAGTTTCCCACAAATGGAGAATACACGTTGATGAGTTACCACGTCAGGAATTTCCGGGATCTGTCCACCCCACTTCCATCGGAGAGTACCGTTCTCTTCCCACACCTGCAGACTGAGGAGGCTAGTTCCGTCTCCTACCCGTTTTGGGTCTTTACAAACCAGGCTGTAATCTGAAAAGTGCTGTCGAACATGCGCTGCAGAAAGCGGGCTCTCATTGATAAACATGTCGTCAACCTAAGCCGATGTGGCACTTTTGATGACACGATCTTGGGACATTATAGCGTTGATGACAGATTTCATGATGAGTGGTGCCACATTTAGGCCAAAACCCAAAGCAAACCCAAACTGTAAGGCAGAACCGCTTGGCCTTAAAAATGACCTTTTGGAATGGCCACAGCTCCTTGTCAATGTGGATTTGTAAGTAGGCATGTCGCAGATCTGAAAGCGACACATCAACTCCTTGTTGTCGCCATTCTCTGAGCTTTTGCGGGCACACTTCAGTGTTGGCAGTGAATGCTTCTACAAATCTGTTCAATTCTCAGTAGTCGAGTACTGGCCGGACCTTTTACTTGTGTTCCTGCATGACTGCCATCAAGGGAATTAGACCCTTGGGTGGACCAAGTTCCTTCTTGGGATATGGCAGCAACCATTCGTTACGCTGCCATAGCAAGAGTTCTTTATCGTACACATCCCGGGCATGGTCTGGCACAGTGTACTCTTGTATGTTATTCATCAGTTTGCCGGGCGAGTGACCACTTGCCCATTTCCATGTTGCAGTCCACACTTTCATTAAATGTCACACTGAAATCGGGCTCATCAATAGAAATGGCGTCATCCATCCAGGTCTCTAAAGTATGCTTCACCCGATTCAGTTACGCGAACACCTCCGAGCTGTTTGATCACGTCGATGCCAAGGAGTAGGTCAAAACCCAACAATCGTCCATCCACAACTAGGGCCGCAATGTTCACGGGCTGAGCCTGCCCAACTTCCAATTTTATTCTGCCGTGCCCCTGGCATTTCAAAGTCTTTCCGTCAGCTGTCAGCACTCCTACTTCCTTCTGTCTCCAATGGCAACACACAGTTTTGCTCACCAGCGTCTGCAAGCAGCCAGAATCCACCAGAGCTGTGCACTCTTGCCCATCCACGAGTACTTTTACGGCGGGCAATTTCTTGGTTTTCACTTGCTCAGGGAGGAGACTGGCGCTGACATCTCTCCCCTTGGGCGTTTCTCTGGCATCTTGATGATACATGTCCAAGTTTATTGCATCTAAAGCATCGGGTTTCACGGTGAGACTTCCGCACTCGACCGTCTGACCTCACTTGGTGTCCTTGCATACAATCCTTCGCCATGTGGTAGGGCCCAGAACACTTGTAGCAAAGAAAAGTCTCACTGCGTGAGTTATCAGGGAGCAACTCTGCATCCGAATGTGTTTTGCCAGTGGATGCAGCGACAGATTCCTTAACGTTTCTGTTGTCGGTCATGATAGCCCATGCTTGAGTTAGAAACTGCTCCAATGTCATTGTCTCCATTCTGGACGAGGCACGTAGAAGTTGCCTAACGTATTGTGGCAATCCCGAAACAAACGCACATATCATCCACCGTTTGGGCAATGATCCCTCAACCAGCCGAGCTAAATGATGTAGTTCAGCCAGAAACTTGTCCACCATTTCACCCGAGTGTAGTTGCTGAGTAACGAATTGATCGTATGCATCAAATGCATCTGTTGCATACGCAGTCATGAGAACCTGTTTAATCTGCTCCGCGTCCGCTTTCTGCTCCTTGCTGAGCTGCCTGTATACAGCAAGAGCATCACCTCGGAGTCGTAACGGTAGAATTCACTCAATTTTATCCATAGCACAGAGTTCGCAGACCAACTCTGCATTTTTGATCCACTCAACGTTTCGCATATCAGTTTCAGCGCCACTGAACTCGAGAATCAACCGAACATCAAAACTTTGCCGTCCATGATGAAAATCGTGATATCTGCCGAAATAGCTTGTGAGTATTTGTATCTTTTTTTTCTTTTTTTTTAATCCTATCACTCCGAGCAAGGCGGTAACGCCACTGATGTGCAGGGGGCTATGTAAGAGTGAAAAGATTGGAAAAGAGAAACCCGGAAACCACATCCTAAACAAGGAAACAAGGGATGAGCCTCTCTACACCTGTTCAATAGACGTGGGTGGAGTGTCAAACTGGAATGTAGTTGGTAGATGAATTAATGACCGCTTGGATTCATTCTCCCACCTGCTCCACGTAGAACCCGGAACACTGCTTTACTCAGGACTCCGTTTCCTGTGCACCATAAACAAAACGCTGTCTCCAGAACACCAGTGTAGCTTTCATGAATCGCCAACACCGAACTGCCTCTGAAACAGAAGTTGGTTCTTTTTATGTGTTTTTGGTCTCAATGAAACCGTAATTTCTCACTTCTGAAAGCCTTGCTTTCACCAATGACGCATGCGTCGTGTCATTCCAAAAACTGCCTTGTATGAGCTCAACTTGCAGTTCCATGACGTCTACAAAAGCATGTGCAGACAAACTGCCTTCTCTTGCTTTGTAAGTCTCCACCACACATATCAAACTGAAGGACCTCTGAGGGCTACATGGTTATGTGTTGTCATGAGGGCCACACACATGACGACCAGTTGGGCACATTGCAACTAATTGGAGATATTAAATAAAATTTATTGTAGAATATTTTTGTTACTTAAATTTAGAAGCACACAATGTGCATACAAATGTTTTAGCAGGATTCATGTATAATAATGAAGTAGTTTGATAAAAAATAATGAAGTAGTTTGATAAAAAATAAAATTTTAAACCACAACAAATTTTACAACATACATTGTAAAAAAAATTAAAACAGTTCAAAACTGAACATTTATTTTCCACTAGTCAGTCAGTTTTAGATTTGTCTTAAGGCTTGACACCTATTTGCTGATAGTTTGTCGTATGTCTATCTGAAATATCTAGATTTCCGTTTGGTCAAAGATAACATGTTGATCAGTTGACTGTATTCTCTTATTAGTTTTTGTTGATTACATGAAGGAAGATAACTGTTCAGACAAATAGGTAGAACCAAACATCACCATCATTTTTGTGGCAAACTTCCTGATGTTTTAAACTTTTCAAGGAAGTATGAAAAGAACCCAGGTATTCCACTTCAAGATACTTTGCACGGAATCTGACTGAATTTCTAATAGTTCCATCTGCAGGCTTCCTTTTGTCTTGGCAACATCAAAGGTGAATGGTACTGAGAATAATGAAAACTGATGTTCAAAAGATGAAATCACTAAATCTTTTCAGAAATTCTTTTGACAACAATTCCAGGTGATTGTCATACTCAGTAAAATTAAGTACAGTCTCAGTATTGGCAGTGTTTTTCAGCTGTTTGTATGTAGTTAATTTTTTTTTTATTTGATAACTGTGATTTCTATAAGCTTAGTTTGTAATGAAGCACTTGATGTCATCATACAACTGAATAAGTTTGTTTTTACCTTCTACTTTTAAATTAAAATAAATTGTGCAGTAATATCCACAGCAAGAGCCAGATATTGGAGCCAACTTTTATTTAATTTGTGTTTTAATCTTTCATCTCTAAGAACATAGTTGTTTTTTTGTCTCAATAAATAGAAACTTTTCAGCATTTTTTGACATGACAATCAGTGAACTTCTGTGTAAAATGGAACATTGATGAACTGATTATTCATATCTTTCAACAACTGACTGAACTGATGGTGGTTGAGAACACAACTTCTGATATAGTTCACTGTCGTCTTTGTGACCAAACTAACCACATGATTTGGTAAATTTTTTTATTTGTTCCTCGAAGGCCTTATTAATATATAATTATTATTGCTGCTGCGATTGTATGATAATATAATTAGGCACTGTTTGTAATTTGAGATAAAATATATTCTGAATTAATTTAGGCTAGCTGGGCTACCTGGTATTGCTTGGTGTCAAAATAACACCAATAATGTACAAATTCATGATGAACAATATTAATAATAATATTTATATTTAAACTTGATGTCATTTAATTTATTATAAAAAAATATTCATTATAATTTAATTTTTATTACTGTTTAAATAAATATGTAAAGAAAAAACTTGTTAACTCTGTTCTAAATCTTCTGTGTATGTGTGTCTAGCTTAGACTCCAAATCTACAATATTTTGATACTTAAAACCAAATATACTCCAATTCAGCATACTCAAAGAAAGGTTTTGATAATTGATATAAACAAAGATATTTCTAAATTAAATATAAAAAATTGCTAAATTAAAATGAAAAAAATGTTTTTTTTACATCTGTTTTTCTTTGTTGAGGTAATCATATAATATATAATCATATCATATATTGTCAGATATGTTCTTTTGCATGCTATTACATGAGAATTTTTTCCCCTCCTTGTTTTACAGCATATGCTTCAAGGTACGAAAAACTGAATGAGAACATTCGGCAAATCCCATTAAAACTAAATTTGCATATGAGGGAAATTTTGGACTGTAACTATGCTGTAAATGGTTGGCAAAAATTTGTAGATTTGTTGGCTGGAACTAAATTTATGCTAAGGTAAGTGTCTTTTGGCATTTTTGAAAAATATGATTCTTAAAAAAATATACAATTCTCTTTATCTTACTGATTTATTCAAATGGTGTGCTGATAGCCACATTTAAGCTAGCCTTTTGGTGTCTTTTGTGAATATTAAATTTTTTGAAATTCAGAAGTATATGAATGTAAAAAAAATAAAAGAATCTTCATATTTATTCAAATAATAGCCAGTATTACAACCTAAGTTGAAACAAATCCTGATTTGAAGTCTGTTCAATGTAATTTTTTTGTTCAGTTTGCCTATTTACTCAGTAAATACTCTTTTTTTCATAAAGGTTTCAATTTATACTTGAGTATATTGTAATAAATTACAATTTGTAATTGTGTAAAATATGCACTGCTTACAAGTTGTTAATAATAATAGGTAAATATCTATTCTTGCCCGGTTCACACTCCACCCACATCTATTGAACAGGTAAAGAGGCTTATCACTTATTCCCTGTTTAGGATGTGGTTTCCGGCTTTCTCTTTTCCAATCTTTTCACTCTTTTATTTATTTATTTATTTATTTTTTTTTTCAATTGGAGTAGATAGACTAATCTATCACCCGGTTCACACTCCACCCACATCTATTGAACAGGTGAAGAGGCTCATTCCCTTGTTCCCTGTTTAGGATGTGGTTCCCAGCTTTCTCTTTTCCAATCTTTTCACTCTTACGTAGCCCCCTGCGCTTCAGTGGCGTTACCGCCTTGCTCGGGGTGATACAATTAAAAAAACAAAAAAAACAAAAAAAAACAATTGTTTGAAGTAATATTTAAATCACTGCTGTCCTTGTATAAGTAATACCTTGTACACTTATACTTTAAATGTGATTGCATCAACAAAATCACATCTGCTCTCTATCACAAATTTGAAGAAAAGATTGTTTTAGCTTGAGGGTCATTCCATGTCAATTCACTAGGGCCTTACACCCACCGACATCGAATTACTTGAAATTTGGCACAAATGTTACCCTTCATGAGTAAGGGAAGTGTGCCAAATTATTTTGTGCTAGACCTTATCGTTCTGATTTGGTGTGTGTGTGTGTGGCGGAGGGAGGTATTTTCTACAGACCGACCATAAGCTACATAGGTGAAAAGTTGTTGATTTTGGAGTCATCAATTTGAGTGAATAAAATAAAATCTTCTATCAGGTATAGAGTTAAAATAGTTGGATATTTGGATTCTACAGTCATTATTTGGCCTACATACCAAATTTTAGAAATATTGAATGTATGAAATTATTTTTAAAAATTAAAAAGGAAATAAAACTGAGATTTTGTGCAGCCTTAATTTAGAGACAAAATCGAAAAAATTATAAACCATCACCCTAAATTGGAACAGTCAGGTTTAGCACAAAATAATTTGGCACACTTTCCTAACTCATGAGGGGGAACATTTGTGCCAAATTTCAAGTAATTTGGTGTCAGTGGGTGCAAATTTCAACTTTTTGCTGGTGTTTTGACATGGACTGACCCTTGTTATTTTGAAATTATATAATATTTAATTAATTGCTGATATTAACTTGGTTTTCTTCACATGATGCCTTAAGTTTTTGTTTATGTTTAACAAGTAAAAATAAATAATTTGAGAAATACTGATGTTTTGATCAATAGATAATTGAAACGCTAAGCAGTTTAATGATTGAAAACTAAAAAAATATTGATAAATTAAACACGTACTAGATCAGATCAATTTGTCCCTACCCACCTATAGAAGGGAATATATGAGTGGGGGCTGGAATGTTCTTGGCCTGATGAAGAAACAATTAAAAATTGTTTTCTAAGATGTTGGGAAGCAGGTTGGGCTTCTTTTAATCCTTTCATCCCAAACAAGATAATAAAGCCACTAAGATTCAAGGGGTTACTGAGTGTGAGAGAATATGAAAAACATTATTAAGGAGCAAGAACAACAAAAGAACAAAAAATAAGAAAACAGAAGATAACAATTGATATTGGATTTAAATTTTTGAAGTTGACTGGTAAGCAATCATCTGGAAGAGATTTCCTCAAGCAAGAAGTGAACTTAGTTACATCTAGCCATTTTAAATGTAAAATGGTGAAATATTACTGTACTGTGTTTAAATTTATAAAGTCTAAGTACCATAGAGGAAAGTTCATCAGAACAATTTCTATGAAAGTATTTATAGGACAGGCACAAGGAAGCTACAATATGGCAGTGGGAAAGTGACTGAAGCTGAGATGCCAGTTCAGGACCAATAACATTGAATACTCATTTTTATATTTTTTTATCAGTAATCTCAAAAATATATAGTAGAAGCACCAAACCAAATGTGGCAACAATATTCAAAGCCTGGGCAAATCATAGACTTCTAAATATGTAAGATAGATTCTAGTGAGAAAAATTGTTGTGCATGACGCAGCAAACTGATTTTCCTAGCAGCAGATCTAGCAATTGATTTAATATAATCTTTTTACTTCATGTTAGCTGAAAATGTTAGTCCAAGAAGATGCAATGAGTCACTCTCCTGGAGGTTAGCATCAGTCATGCTGATGGAAGTCAAAAAAGGGTTCTCTCAGATGAATAAAAGGGAGCATTTAATTTAGATGTTAAAATTGAAAAGCCATTTCTTGTCTCAGTTAACAATAGATTATAGGTTATTTTCAAGATTAGCTGTCAATTTGACCTTATCGAACCAATCAGACTTACTAGGTGTAAATAGTTGTCATCAGCAGAGATACCAATTTGATAGGATAGAGTCCTTAGAGACACTTGCATTAATGCAAAAAGATCTAGAAGTGTGTTTATTCAAGACAACTTTTTGCAGTTTGATAAAGACTGAATCAGTTCAAAAATTTGTCCAGAAATACAGCAATCTTTCAACTTGTGAAGAATGCTAAACCCTGTTAAATGCCTTTGAGATATTCAAATCAACAGCCCAAGCTTCACCATTCTTATCTAAAGCTTGATACTCTTTTAGTCTTAATACATCAGCAGTTGGCCTAGAGAAGCAAAAGCTTATCTGAAAGAAGACCCTGAAAGATGAGATGTGTTATATCCTTGAAAAAGGTACAATAATGAATTGTGTACCTAAGTGGTAAACTACCAAATATAGATGTCGTAGAGCAAATCAGATTATTCTGTACGAGAGTGTCACTAAGAGATTAGTCTACTGCAATATACGCTACCATCTACACTTTTCGCTAATCAGTAGCTATGACTCTCATATAACAGATGGACTCATCCATCCTATTGTGCCAGAAGGGTAGCAGGATATTCCACTACAACACCCCACTCCCAGATAATTATTTTTCATAATGGAAGAAAAAATTCTTTTCAATATTTTTTTTGTTTAGGGTCAGGACTTAATCATTTGCTAATACTTTTTCTTTTCACACCTCTCTGAATTGGTGCTTAACTGGTACCAGTGGTTATGTGGTAACTGACACCTGGAAAGTATCATAAAGTACCTCCATTGGTATTTTCTTGGTGTCTTCCACCATATCATTTGTGTACCTTGGTTGCAATTGGTTTATGTGCCTTTTGCACTTGAACACATTTTTTCACAATGTACATCACTCTAGCAAGTTTCTTTACGATTGTACCGTCTTCCCAAAATGATTTTTCAGCTCTATAGAACTTGAAAAATATTTTGTTTCCAGTCTGATAAGTTATCACTTCAGTGTTTTTTCACTTCAGAAGTTTTCTTTACATGACTGGGCAATAACTTGTCAAACATAGATCATATTTTTTTGGTAAACATTAGTTCAGCAGGTGACAGTCCAGGATCTGCATTTGGATTAGGTGTGATTCTGTATACAGCTAGAAACTTCTGTATAGCATCATTGTTTGTACCCACTCCTTGATTTTTCATCAAGTGCCAACATCCAAAGAGTTTGAGCTCCAGGACCATGGATTAGTTTTAAAGCTTTCATTACACCCAAGCAACGTCGGGCTATACTGCTAGTTCTCATATAACTGATGGATGAGTCCATTCTACTGTACCAGAAGGGTAGCAGGATATTCCACTACAACAAGATGCTTAACTAATTCAGAGTTGATTAGAACCTCTAGTACTTTGCCAAAAAGAGGTAGAAGACTAATAAGAAAGATCATACAGTTGACCGGAATTCTTAAAGATTGGAACTACAGAATGGGATTTCTAATGAGCAAGAAGCAGCAAGATATTTATTGTAGAATTTAGAGAGAACCAGTTCTATTTCAGGATCATATTTCCTAAGGATTATTGCATGGATACCATCAAGTTCACATGTTTTGTGGGGATTCAGTTTGGGGATGACAGTAGAAACCATGAAAGAAGTTATGTTCATATAGAAACTCTTTTCTAATAGGAAAATCAGGCAAAGATACTCCAGATTATTCAAGAGTAGAATTTGAAAAGAATTTATATACAAAACATTTTGCTGTATCAGTAGATGTTAACACCTCAAATTGAGTTAAGACAGGATGGATAGAAAACCTACTCTTATTTAACACACTATTACAGTTGTTATGAGAACCAAACTTGTTAGAGGCTATGTGGTGCTTCATTCTATCAGCAAGGACATAGCTACTTTGAGGATATGTTTACAACTATCACAAGCAGTCATGAGTAGGCATCTGTGGGGATCGGAATTACCATACTGGTACACATGGTAAAAGTGATTCCTGTGGACAGACTATTGTGACCCAAGGAGAAGAATTGTAGTTTAACCTGGAATTTGTGAGAATGTACAAAGTATCAATGCCAGCTTTAACTAAAGAAGAAACCTCTGTACACAATTCTCAATAATCAAGAATACCAATCCAAGAGATACCTTGAAAGTCATGAAATGAATCCCAGCCAGTATGCTAAAAATAAATAATATACACTTAATGAATTTAAAACTTTTCAGCACGCCACTCATATGAATAGCTTTTACTTATTTTTTTTAATTGTTTAAAAAAATTAATAAGTTTTTTTTAAAGTGATTTGATTTATTGAACATTGATTAAATTTTACATTTTATTCAAATTTGTTTTTTTTTTTAATTTATTCTCAGTAAAAATGATATTGAAACTTGTTCAGAATTATACAGTGGACATAGGAGCCCAACAGATGCAATGATCACAAAACTAGGCAGCAAAAATTTCCTTGTTGTAGACTTGTTAAGAATTCTTAATCAGTTGGAGCAGGAGTCACTTGTAGAAGATGTGCGCAATTATGGTAAGTCAGTTTATGTGGCCAAGATTGCCATTTGCTTCATTTAATATTGTTTACAAGACAATTTTATGAGGTAACCAAAAAGTCCATGCCATTTTTTACATTGTATGGGAAGAAGTGATCACTATAAGTGTGTCATGTGCTGGGAAAACAGTGGGAGCATTTCTTTTGACCAGTGCAGGTGCATGGTACACACCTATCAGTCATAGCTCGAGCAGTGGTAAGGAAATATGACAGTGTCGAAGCAGCTTGTTCAGGATTGTCTGCTTTATGACTTTAAGGTAGGCTTGTCTGCAGACGCATCAAATTGCTGAATGCATCAAGCCTTTGGGGATAATTGTGAGTGAACACCCTGCTAGGCATTAGTTCCAAAAGTTCAGGTTAGAAGATCTGTTCCTTTGTGATGAACCCTGCAGTGGCCAGCCACAGTTCCTGGATGATGAGGCTCTGAAGGTGGCCATAGAGGAGGACAATAGTCAAATCTGTACTGTAGTGAGCTTGATGAACGCTTCTAGGTTTATGATGAAACAGTCTGACTTCACTTGAACCACATAGGAAACAAGTGGTGCACTATGACCAATGGACCAAAACATCATTGTGGACCTGTACTTGCAGCAGTTGGAGCATGTGCAAGAGGCACTAATGCAGAAGGAACCAACATTGGTTAATTGCAAGGGTGTACTGTTCCTTCATGACAATGCCAGGCCTCATTTGATGTGGGTGGGAGACACTGTGCCATCCACCTTATGCTCCAAATGTTGCGCCAACAAATTACCACCTGTTCCATTCCCTGGGCAAGCACCTGTGTGGGAAATCCTTCACAAATGAGGCAGATTTGTGGCAGGCATTCACAGACTTCTTTGTGTCCAAGGAACCTAATTTTTAAGACCTGGAGATTGTGCAGCTGGAAGCATCTTGGCAAAAGGTTCTGGATACCAGTGGGAATTACTGTGAGGACTAACTACTATTTTCTAGTAAATAAAAAATGGCAAGGACTGTTTTGATTAATTTGTACTTATTGCATATTGAGTAATTTGATAAACTTTGTTGAAATCAACTGAAATAACATTAAATTAAATTTTCAAAAACTTTACAAATTAAAAAAAAGAATAATTGAAGAATATTCTAATATAAAAATCTTATTAAATAACAATAATATTTTAATACTCAAGAAATAAATTGATAAATACCTGTTATAATAAATAATAGAACAAATGTTTTTTACAAGAATGTATGGATTTAATATGTATATCTGTAGATCCTGTTATGGATTTCTCTTTGGATATTTGCAGTTATTAAGATGTCTTTTGACTGGTTCAATGATAACATATTTTAAATTTTGGGTAGATATAAATTTTGAATAAATAAATGTTATCTTCAGTAACTATTCATAAAATCTCTTTTTAACATATATTAATTCAAGAATCAGTATGATTCAAAGTTACATAAGTCTTGTTAATATTGATGCATAGCTGTTTAGGGAGAATGAAATAAAATGCTTCATATGAAAATTAATAATTTGTGTTATTAATGCAATGTTCATTTTTTTTCATGATCACCAAATAGTTCTCTCTTATCAGAAATCTTGTTTTAGAATGTAGTTTTAAAATCTTAGACTGAATATCCTCATATTTTGAAATAGTTTCAGAAAGTCAAATATTTTTGAGAATTCTACAAAAAAAAACAAAGATTTGTATTAAATGAAATGTGATTGGAGTTAGGCTTACAGAAACTTATGGATGATAAATTTGACAAGAGAAAAAATAATTTCAACAAATGTATGCACTTTATAAATAAAGTAGGTGAAGTGAAGCCTAGAAACTGTTATTGTTTTATTGTTTGCTTATTTTTTTTATAGTGCTAAATAGTATATTCTTTTAAAATTTGAAAATAGATTTTAAAATATTACAATTGACATTTTTTTCTTTTAAAACTAACAGAAAGAAAAATAATTTCTCATTGGAAATATCTTTATTATTTCAGTTGGATTACCTCCAGAACCAGTGACAATTCAGCAAGAACCTGCTAGTAGTGTTCAACTGGAAGCAGGAGAAGATCTTCTGCTGAAAGTGGAAGCTCAAGGGTTCCCATATCCTCGATATCAGTGGTTTTTGGGAGATAATGAAATTCAAGGAGAAACAACATTTCAATTAATTAAGAGAAACATCCAGTATGTAATGGTAGTTTTTTCCCTCTCTTAACAATAGTTGCCTTTGTAAGAGAAACCACCGTTTGATCCAGAGTGCTTCTGACCACTTGGCTACTGAAAGCATCATGACCTAGCAAAGTTTGCTTATTCTTTTGAAGAATGCACATCCTCTCATTCAGATCTTCTTGAAAAGCCCATCTCTGCTCATGTTTTGTATCCAAAACATTTAGTGTTGGATAAAAAATGTTTTCATTCTTTAGAGATTATATTTTAGATGCAAAAAATGAGCACATACGGATATTTTTGAGATCTGAACAAAAGGATATGAGTCCTTCAAAAGAATAATTGAACCTTGCTATGCTGTGATGCTCTCTATGGCTGAGCAGTCTAAAGCACTCTATATCAAATGGTGGTTTCTCCCACAAAGGTGGATGCAAGTTGAAATCATGCTGGAGAGCACATATTCTTTATGTAGACTTTTGAATGTCTACAGACATTCACACAGTTTTAAAACAAAAAATAAAGTATCTACTCAAACATGGGTATCTACAAAATAGCATTTAGAGTAGTAGGAAATGATGTTGTTCAAAAAATATATTGATTCCTTAGAAATATATAAAGGTCATGCCATCTCAAGATAACCAACAGCCCAAGTGATAATTTCAGAAAAATCCCAGAAACTTCACTGCTGTTCCTTGATCAAAATATTGGATCTACATCTTTTAATAGTTTTAAAATTAAAGCATTTGGAAATTTCACTGCATTTTTGTTTTGCTGAATAAGGTTTTGAACAAGTTCTAACATTCATAGCTTCAAAAATATTCCATATATAAATTTGAAATTGGGTGACACTATTTAACGATTAATGTAGATTAAAAAAATATAAACAGCTTAGGTGTTATCTTTTATTTTTATAAGGACTTGAAAATAGTTAATATTTCAAAAATTGAACAAAGATACTGTCCACTGAGAGCTAATCATTTACAAAATGTCAAATACAGCATCCAAATTGCTTGAGTTTTTTAACATCTTTAAAATTACCAAATTTCATGACATCAGCAGACCAGTTAGGAAGGGTAAGAAAATTTTTATATTTTGATCATATATTCTTACAAATTGAAGAGCTGAGTTCAAATTCTAGTTGAATTCATTGCATTCACTTACACACTAGTACCTTTGGGAAAGGTATTAATACATTGCTTCTCCTTCCAGCAATAGCAGGACAGATTGGGTTCTGTAGATTGATTGGCAACTAGTCTACTGCAGAAAGTAATGAAAACCTACTGCAGGAAAATCTTCTGTCCAGTCAGCCATGACACTTTCAAGATATGATCGCCTAAGTGTGTATCACATATGGCACTTAACTGACTGACTGATTTTTAAATGTCTGAAAATCATGTGACTGTTGTTTTGTTTTGTGGACAAATTTCTGTTTAAGGTTGAAACATTTTTTCTAGAACTTCCAAAATCATAGTTTTGTCAGATTTTGGCACCTTAAGAAAATATGAAGCTGAAAGTTGGTAACCTTTATAATTTTCTATAAACTAGTTTTGACTTCATTTTACCTTTGTTTCAAACAATTTAGATGCTATAGATCCTTAAAAATGTTTTTTCTACAGTGTTTTTTATGAATGAGCTTCAGGTCTACTTAAAAACCGTTTCTGTGATATCTATGCAGAAATTTGTTAAACTTGCTGAATGAGATAAGCCTAGAGCTAAATTTGGACAAAGTATGATTGTAAAAGCTTTTCAACCTGCATCTGAACTTACAGAAAATTTGAATGTTACCACTAGATTTCTAAATTGTTTACCAATGCTTAATTATAATAAAAGCATTTATTTAAGCAATAAATATTTAATTTTTCAACATAATTTTCTTTCTTTGTTGATTCACTTAGCACAATACTTCTCCATTAACTGTAGATTAAATATCAGCTCAAAATTTAGCTGATAAGCATGTTAAGCTACAGACTTATTGATTCGTTCATGTATTTTGTAAAATATGAAAAATGTTCTGGCAATTCTGAGTGTAAGTGTAAAGAAATATAAAATGATATCCATATGCACAGCTGAAGAATATCTCTCATGATGATGAAAATATTCTTTGTATATTTATTATTTGGTTGACCTGTGAGTGTACAATAAAGCTCAGACAGTGGATAAATGAATTACAAAAAAATAAAAAAACTAACAAGTGATACATGCCCAAGAAAGAACTTCTTCAGACTAATAATGGTTTCAGTTTTATATATAAAATAGTGAGGAGTAAAATACAAGCATCAGTTAGTTTACATTGAAATGAATAGTTACAGAAGCAGTCAGCTTTAAATTCAAATTTTGCCATCCAGTTAAATCTAGATATTTAACTTAGCTGATCTCATTTAGCTTCTCAAATTTGTTTTTACACACACATGCACACACGTGTGTGTATAAAAAAAATAAAAATGAAAAGTAGTTTATTTGTTCCCTATATATGCCCAAACTCTTTGTGTAAAGTGTTTAATTATTGGAGGAAGTTTTAATGTAATTTTCTTTTGTTCATTATGAGGAAAAAGTCACTTTATGTTACATGGAAATATTTGTAAATGTAAGATTATATTGGAATGAAACAAAAGTTTGTTGTAGTTTTCAATAATTAGCATTTGCATCTGGCAGCAAAGCCTTTGATTAGGAGTTTGTGAGGAGCATGGAACCACCTCTTAATTGCTGTTCCCAGGTCCACCCTGACTCGGAGTGGTAGCACCTGTTAGAGTCCCAGCTATGGGCAAATAGTTAACCCCCAAACTGGGATCAAAACACTATGAAAGTATAAGAATGCTTTTATAGAAATATATATATCCATGAAAATAAACTTTTATAGAAAAATATACATTTTTGAAGAAAAAAATATTACCACAACACATTTTTGAAGGAAAAAATTCTCAGCAAAACATTTTTGAATACAAAACTAGAATACATTTTTAGTTTTCTAAAATAAAAAAGGAAAAAAACCAAAATTTCCGTTCAAATCTGACTAAATTAACCTTCTCACTATAATCGAACATTAAAAAAAATACCTTAAAACTCCACCTTTTTGGCATTAAATGGCCTACAGAGCTTAATATGCTGTTAAACAAAAATCACTCACTCACTCACCCCTTCAGGTTTTTGAGATTTCACTTTTTCTGACAAAAACAGAAAATATTTAGTTTATCTGTATGAATTTCAATCCATCTTTTTTAACCCTTCAGTGCCAAATACACTTGCCTTTATCATAAATTGTATAAATCCCTACTTTTCCTCACCAATCATTGTCCTGGGTATGACGGTAAACTGCATCTGGCAGCAAGGCCTCTGATTAGGAGTTTGTGAGGAGCATGGAACCACCTCATAATTGCTATTGTTCCCAGGTCCACCCTGACCCGGAGTGCTAGCACCTGCTAGGGTCCCAGCTATGGGCAAATAGTTAAGCCCCAAACTGGGGTCAAAACACTATGAAAGTATAGAAATAGACTTTTATAGAAAAATATTACCAACTATATATTTTTGATGGAAAAAAATGATTGCCATAACACATTTTTGAAGGAAAAAAATTATTATTACCAGCAATACATTTTTAATTACAAAATTAGAAAACATCTTCAGTTTCTAAAATAAAAATAAAATTTTTCATCAAAATCTGACTAAATCAACCCTCTCACTACAAATGAACATTTTAAAAAATACCTTAAAACCCCATCTTTTTTGGCATTAAATAACCCATAGAGGTTGATATGCCTTTAAACAAAACCCAAATCCTCACTTGACTGAAATTTATGATATACATACATATTCTGAAAAGGGACATTTTAACAGATTTTTCAAAATGATTGTTGAGGTTTGGGGATTTTAAATGTTTTTTTTTATTAAAAGTGAAAATGGAGGAACATGAGATACAATTTTGTCATTTGGTTGAAAAAATAGTGTACAAACAGTAAAATAAAATATGTGCCATTTGTGGAGATGGTGTGATAACTGAGAGTACTGTTTGTAAGTGGTTCTCTTAAGTTCAGAAGTAGAAAATTTGATATGGAAAACCGAGAGCATTCTGGTAAACCTGCACTTGATAATGACAACCAAATCAATATGCTGATTAAAATTAATCCAGATCACTTGACATAAGACATTGTACAGATACTCCACTTATTTCATATGAGTGTTGTAACACAAAATCTTGGATACATGACTTGCTATGATATTTGAGTGCCTCATGATTTAACAGAAAAATATTTAATGGATCACATTTTCATCTGCAGTTGTCTGTGGAAATGCTACAAAAACGACCTATTTTTACAAAATGAAATGAGTCACTGTTAATCTCTCTAGATTTATGTGTATTACAAGCTCCTTCTGCAAAATCAGATGTTGAATTAGACAAGTACTCTTCCCAGTTAAACCAGTTGTTTGTCCCAGTTGTCAAGATCAATCATAAGTGTCCAGAATTGTTCAGTTGGAAGGGTGTCATTTTTCATTAGAACAATGCAAGACAATGCAGACCAGATAGAAATTGGTATGGCTTGACAGGAATATTTTACTACACTCATTATAATCACCAAACTTTGCATCTTCAGAATACTACCTGTTTTGATCCTGACAAAATTCTCTTAATGGGAGGAACTCCAGTTCTTCAAAAGCTTATAAAAACTACTTAAACCAGAAAGATGTCAAGTCCTGGGATGATGAAATTATGAAGCTGCCTCAAAGATAGTGAAAAGTAGTGGAAAATGATGTGTAGTTAAATAAATCTTTGTATATAACTAAATATTGTTTATGAAATCCATTTAAAAAATGCTACAAACTTTTGTTCTGACCAAATAATGTCTCTTTTGTCAATGTCCAGACTAGGAATAATTTTGAGTGTTTCAAAAATACCATTTTAGAGAATACATTTTTCCCTAAAAGATGCCTATATTTTTTATTTCTATATTTTTTTCACTTTTCATATTTCTTTTTTGGAAATTTATTTGAAACCAATGAAATCTATTTTATTTTGTTTTGTATCACTAATTACCGTTACAAAGTTATTGTATATGACTAGTGTCACAATAAAAAAGATATATAAAATAGATATTTCTAATTAACCACATTATTTTTTCATTTTATTAGAGGTTATGTGGAGCTACTTTCCAGGGCTATATTCAGTAATTGCATAACATGATTCTGACAGTCTTACCAGTTTTGCTGTTAGATTATTAAGGAATTATCTTGCTTTTCTTATGAGATCTATGTCCCATTATGTCATGCAAACTGTAATCTGTTCTGATCTCTTACCTGATATACCTGGCATAGATATATAGTTCAATTAATGTAATTATTATTACCACATGTTTGCTGAAATTCACTTGATCAATGACTAAATATTCTAAATCTTAATGGAGGCGGAGTTTTTTTTACCTAAATATTGCTGATTAAAAGTGTTATAAATTATTATTTTTAATCTAAAATAAAAGTACATTATTTGTTTTCATCACCTTAATAAAACATAACCTCTGATACCAATTTCAGAATTGTCAAGATCAATATTTTTCTTATCAATAATCTTTAAATATATAAGTGATAAATTTCTGGAAAATGAGAAATCAAGACTCTTAAGTAGAGTTGAGGGAAAGTGAAAGCTTGATCTCCAAAAATGAGATAAGATTATTGGAATTAAAAAGTCTATCATGTTTAATAAGACATAATACACCGATATGCATAAATAGGTCGAGAGACTGAAATTTTTGTTACTTTCTAATGAGTTTTTACATTTTCAAAATGAAAGTAAAGACCCTACATTCCTGATTTTTCAAACATGTTTTATACAGTATCAGTTTCTTTTAATATGGTTATTATGTTTTTAACCAGTGTCTGAATTATATTTTTTATTAGAGTTAAAGACAGTGGAAGCTACTGTTGTCGGCTACATAATTCTCCTGATCGTAATGAAGTTAAATTTACCAGACCAACTGTTGTCGATGTCAGACCATCTCCTGGTAATTTGATAGAAATTTTTAACATTTCTCACTACTTTATTTGTTTTGAAAATTTTTGATACTTTTTAATGAATTTTTCTTCTATTAATTCTGTAACATCAGATTTCTCACTATAGTAAAATCCATTATACTTAAAAAGTATTTTAAAATGCTAGTTAAGCAAAATAATTCATTCTTATATGGAGTAATTGTTATTGTAAAACGAAACAAACATCATATTTCTCATTTTTCTTTGATTTAATACATCTCAGAATTTCAAATAAAATGTCTTCTGAGCAAAAGATTTTGAATTTTTTCTTATTTTTTGATTTTGCTGCTAGATACAATTGATTAAATTAGAAAATTAAGAAAATAACTAAGTTCAACTGTAGATTTTTTAGTTAATCTTTGATTTACCTAAATTGATATCCGAAAATGATATTCTTGCTTCTCCTGTAAAGAAAAATTTTAAATTAAATCATTCTGGCCTAGAGTTGGACAAAATAGTTCTGTTTTTGTCATTAAATAACATTAGGAGTATTTAGTTTTTAACTATTAAAAAATCAAAAATCTTTTATTAAAAAAGATTACTTTTGATTGTGTTGTGGCAACTCATCTCAGTATGATAACAATTGTCAAAATTAGCATTATTTTTTTCTTGAGTTTATGAAGATAAAAAAAATAGTGGTACAAAATAGTAAATATTTTGTTCAATAATATTAATGTCAAAAACACGACAATTTATTTTTACTTAATAACCTAACGTTTTGACCAATCCACTGTAAAAGTGATTTATACAGACTCAAGCTTGTGATTAGAGATTAAACTGTTGAGCAAATCTAAAAGCAGCAATAGGCAAGTAGATTTTTTTCTTGTTTATTATTTTATTCATATATGAATATTCATTTTTGAAGTAAGCAGTATTAAAATAAATAATTTGATCAGCTTTAATTAATTTGTATTTAAACATCAACAATAAACAATTTTTTTTATTCTTATAAGAGAAACAAAAAATATTGATTTTCAATTGATGTTCAAGTGTTTTAACTTATTAGACTGGACTGCTATCTTGAATCCTCATCATGAGTTTTTTTGTTATTATTTAAAACACAGCTACTTTTGTATAAGTAATACCTTGTATTCTTACACTTTAGATGTGATTACTTTGCATCAACAAAATCACATTAAAATTTAGAACAATCATCGTCATTATATAGTACTGACAAAAATGAATGTTATGAGTTAATCTATGTGTAGGAGGCTCTGCTCTCTATATCAAATTTAAAGAAAAGATTGTTTTAACTTGATTAATTGTTACATTGAAATTATATAACATTTAATTGTTGATATTAACTTTGTTTATTTTTACTTGTTAAACAAACAAAAACTTCAGGCATCATATGAAGAAAACTAATTTAAATTTGAGATCTAATTAATTTTTATTCCAGATTTTTTTTCTTATACAAATTATAGTTATAGTTATCTTTTATTTTTACTGGCTTAGTAAAGAGTAGGTATTTCTATAGATTTTTACATGGGGTACATGACAGCTGAACATAATCTAATTATCAGATAATACATTATGAATTCACACTTTTTCAATAACAAAAAGTTTATGAAAATTACAGATTATTGATGAATTTTTTAAAAAATTTTGAGAATGCTATTATTATTTAATAAAGAATAAAATAATTGCTTTTAATAAAAAATTTCAGGTTTAATCAAGGAAAGAAATGTTTTGTTTAATTTGTTAAATTACATTTCTGACTTACAGCCAACATTATAAATAAAACACAACATATTACTAAATTAATATTTTATTTTGAAGTTTAACTTTCTGATTTAGGGTATAATTTGCAACTCACCAGTGATATGAAAAAATGTATTTTATTTTTTCAGAAAATTATTCTTTAAAATCTGTAAAACTTTTTTGCAATCATTTAGACATCATAAAAATTTTAATTTATGAAAAATATTTTGACCAATGTTTTTGTTATATAAGGAAACCTTTTAATGTACAGTTAATAATGTAATAACTGAAAAAATTTATTCAATTTCAATAATTGTATGAATTTTTTCAGATGTTTAAAATGTGGCAATATCAGTTATTCAAATTCCTTTATTTTTTTTTCTTTCAAAGTTAATTTTTCTAATATTGGAAAGAAAAATTTCAAACAACCTCCATTTCTGTATATGGTACAAAAATAAGTTCTATATCAGAATATTTTAATTTTTCTTCATAAATTTTTAAAGATTGAATTTTGTCAGATTTATAGGTATTTTTGATCATAAGTAAAATGTTCAAAGTACATTTATTGGAATCTACATAATCATCTTATGAAAAAAATGAATAGTCAAAATTGAAAGTGTAAAAATATAACACTTTTTTCTGTTATAAGACAATAGTCAATTATTTCTTTACCATTTTAAAGTTTTGTTTGAATTTTTTAAATTTAATTTGTTTTGTTATTACTTTTTTAGTGCCTGTGATCCTACAACATACACCATCTCAGACACTTTTTTCTAAGGACACATTGATTTTGTGGTGTAAAGCTTCTACTTTTGTTGATTCCAATTTAATTTATGAGTGGTACAAAGATGATACCTTCATTGCCTTTGGGCCCTGTCATGAGGTAATCAGGTGTTTTTTCTGTTCTCTCTCTCTTTCTTTTTATTTTGTTTTTCATTTTGAAACAGAAAAGTAAATTTTCTTCAGAGATAATGGAAAAAATACTTTGTTATTCAATTTGCTGGTTCATATAAAAGAAGCAAAAGACAATTTTGTTTAGGTATGCATTAAAAGTTGAGGAAGAAAGAATGAAAAGATATGTTGCCTGGTATGGAAAATCTGACAACTCCCTAAATTGAGTTATGGCAGATGAACAAAGATTAAACAAATGAACAGTTTAAAATACATATTTCATATAAGAAATACATCATACAATAAAAGCATAAAAAGTGAGTTGCTAAAAACATATTCTTTTAGCAAGAAATTGAGCTGAGATCCAAATGCAAATGTTTGAAATTGATTGACACTATCTGTGGCTGTGATTTATGTCCTTTACTTTGTTCCCTGCAAATATTTTTATTTTTAAGTTGTCCTTTAGTAACCATGACAACAAAACTTGAGCATCAGAATAAATTTTTATAACAAAAATTTTATAGGCCTACATTGGCTTATAAAACTTTTGCAAATAGTTCCAATGTAGGCAACAACTTGGATTTTATGGGTGCTACTTTTGTTTTTTTTTTTTAAATAATCTGGGAAAGACCATCTTGTATTCCATAAAGCACAAAACCTGAGGGAATGTATCACAGAATACAAACAACTTAATTCGATGTGCTCTACTGAAGCTTTTACAAAAAAAAGTCAATTTTCATTTAATCTAGATTACTTGTTGGTAATAGAAGCCTTATGCAATTGCAATTTTTTGAGGAATCTTAGTACCCCAATCCTATCTGGCTCTCACAAAGATCTTAAAATTAGTTTTGATTTGACTGTGATAGTGGATAAGTATTTATTAAGGTCATAGTTATATCCACAAACTCTTTCAAACTAAGAATCATATTAGACTAAAGAATTATCCTCTAGTCCTTAATGTTTTTAATTCCTTAGAATTGCAAGATCTCAAAGAGAAATTTCCTTTTTGCACTCTAGAAGTTTTGTAGATGTGTTTTAATTTACTGACATTGTCATTATTGATGATCAAATTGGCCACATAAAAAGTATTTCTTATCATTTTAGTACATTCATTATTAGCATATTGTTTGATGTGATATTGCAATGTAATTCAAAATGAACAGGCGGGCATTGAACCTGAACAGTAAAGTCTTGTACTGATAGGGGATTAATTCGTTATCTCTCTTCACAAAAACAAAACCAATTTTGATCTTCCATTTTTTAAAAATTTTATCATGATGAGGAAAGTTTTTTTAATGTCTCCCAGCATGACAAATTTATTCGTCCTGACTTTTAATAGAACTTTAATCAAATTATTGGTCAGGTTGACTCATGCTGCTTCATTTAACAAGTAGTTCCTTTCTGTCCCTAAGGAACAATTGAATACTTTCCTAATTTTTGTCATTACATGTTCATCTGAATTGAAGACCAGTCTATGAGGGATCCAAATATATTTTGAAAAGTCCTGAGGGGAGACTTTGATTCCCTTTAGCCTCTTGCTGGGGAAATATATCACTGCAGTAGCCAATTTTTTCTCTCTAAAGAATGCATGGTCTTATCAAGCACTTTTAAGCCTACTTGACAATTAGATAGTACTGATTTGATCTTGTCTTTGTACCAGGGTAATTCCACGTAATATGATTTGTTTTAGAACTCTATAGTTCTCGTGAATTTGTCTATTTTGTTTCTGTCATAATCTTTGATACACTCTTCTTCATTGAAGGGTGATATGCATGAATCCATAGCTAACATTTTTTCCAAGTTTCTTAGATATTTTGAAAGCTTTTGGAAATGTTTCTGCATAGGTGGTCGTTGGTTTCAGTGCAGATTCTACTTGATGAATATTCAGAAATTATAGTATGATAGTTATATTGAATGTTAAAAGTTCTGTAACATTGACAGATGTTATTTTCATTAATTTCTTAAGGTACCCAAGTACTTTCAACCTCTTTCTGAGATCATCTTCAGGGGTTTGAGTTATGGTAACAAATGTAACTGGAAAACTGTGTTGCTAAAAATTACTGTACATTTTTTTTCTTGCTTCAAATATAATTTCTAGCAAATATTAGTGTTATATAATGCCACAATGACAAATTTTGACCATTTTCAAGAGAAGTTGAAACTAGTTACTTTTGAAGTTTTCTTTGAACAAATGTCAATTTATCTGGAAAGAAACAATGCAGTTATTAATAAGAATAAATGAATGTAGCTTTTTATTTGACTCACAATAAAGTTAGGGTTGATTCCATGTGTGACACGATAACTAGGCGTATATTAAGGTGGATTTGTAAAATATGTATTTTATTATAATAGATTAAAATAGGAAATGGTTAAGAATATAAAATAGTTTAAAAACGTGTT
This sequence comes from Ascarosepion bandense, assembly GCA_037127315.1. NCBI lineage: Eukaryota > Metazoa > Mollusca > Cephalopoda > Sepiida > Sepiidae > Ascarosepion > Ascarosepion bandense. The sequence continues at coordinate 605,438 of JBBBDQ010001781.1, read as the reverse complement.
TCGTTTAACAAAAGTGAAAAAGAAGAGAAAAAATAAATAAATAAACGCTTTTTCTTTTATAAGGTAAATTGTGGAAGAGAAAAGGGTATCAGATTACTGTTAAATCCTACCAGTCTTCTGGTAAATGTTTGACTAAGTGATTTTATGTGATAAAAGATAAAGTTGGGGAAATAGATTTTTGGAGTGACCAAGTCAAAAACTGTATCTTGACCACACATTAAGAAAAGATAATATCTTCCCTTTCTCCAGGCAATAAAAAAATGCCTGGTTACGGGTAAAGTGTCAGGGCTATAAAAACATCTGGCGGAAGCTTTATTAAGATAAAATGATAAAAAAATCCTGGAAAATACTTGGAGGCTTAGTGCAGACATCCCATTCATACTTCAAAGGAAGCAAAATACCTTGAAGCAAAGTACCTTGAAATTTTGGACTTACAGCCGCCAATGGTTATCACCCGGTGGTCTACTCACTTCTGGATTGTTTTAAATAAATACAGGTGATTTTTTCGAGCCGATCAGTTGAGTTGAGTTAGTTCCGCCGGGTGTGTGCTTGAAGTAGAAACTCCGTTCGTCTTGAGTCAATCAGTTTGGCATTCGATCTCCATTATTTAGAGTTAGAGCTATGTGTTACATTTACCTGCCCCAACCGAAAGACTAACTCTAAACGAAATAAATCGTCATTTTAACTCATCCAAGTTGTGGAAGTTCATTCCTTATAGTTTGATCTTGTACCCCCAGCTTGAGACTCTGACTTTTTCAACAAACTCCTGGCAACATCCTGGCAACATCACATGGCTGCCGGAGAAATTTTTCGGACCGCCCACGTGGGATGTTACACAAGAGACATTTAAAATGGTAAAACTATGCCAAGTACCTATGAAGTAAATTTAAGATTTACAAGGCTTGAGCAGATCTAAAATAGATCTTAGATGTATACCAAATACTCTTGTATACTTTTGAAAGTTTGTAACTTAAATTAATTTTGACTTGTGATATCCATTACTTTTAGTTTTATTTCATTTCCTCTTTAACTTTGAAATTTCCTACTCTTTTTCAGAAACAAAAGCTAACAAAAGTTGACTCAGGAGAATATAAATGTCTTGTTAGAAATGATTTTGGAGTAACAATCACTGAGCCTATTTTGGTCAATGTTTTAATTGGTAAGTAATATTAAAATGATTTATCAGTATTTTTAATTGTTCTTTTTAGTTAATCTACTTTGGATGTCTGGTTTAACTTGTTAACGGTATAATATCTATTATCTCTTTTACAACCAGTCAATTATAAAGAAATAAAAAAGGTAAGTTGGTGGCTGTTTTTTATTTAGATATTACTGCTAATGAGATCAATGGTTAGAAATATAAAATTATTTATTACATAATCTGATAATTAATTGTCAGTGATTTCAGATCTTATGCATCTCTTTTTTATTAATTTAATAAATTGTCTTTTGTGACTGCTAAAAAAGTACTCACAGTTTTTAAAATGATTAGATGAGAAGTCTAAAATTTCTTAAGCCTGTTTTTTTTAAGAATTTTACTCCAGAAAAATTATAAGTTAGGTCATACAAACAAAACTTCCAACAATTGCCAATAAAACCCTCTGTGTTCTCTTAGGTCATTTAAAGAGAGTTGCCCAATTTGCTTCTCTTGTTTCTAGAAGCAGGCTTGAGAGCATTTATTTTTAGTGTCAGATTTATCACCAGTGGCTGATAGGTGGTGTAGTTGTTGCTACCACATTCCCCACTGATCACAGAACCAAACAGCTTTCCCTATTTGGTGCTTTGATCTGGTGGGGAATATCTGGAACATTTTCTACGCTTATGTGCATTACATCAATTACTTCTGGAGCTTCATGAAATGCAGTTAAGTCTAAGAGGATGCCATTATTAGCAGAGAATGTTGTTGATGTCTTCGAATGTGTTGATTGAATTTAAATAGAATTGACATGGATCTCCAGTGATTGTTGACTGATAATTTCACAACACTTCTCCAATTCAGAATTTCTGATGTGTAGTGCCTAGTATACATGATGCTTCATCTCAGATTCAGATGAAGGCACTGCATCATTTGCTTTTTAACTCAACTTTTTAGGTGTAGATCTCAGAATATATAGCTGAGATTTTGAAGCATCATTTTTTTTTTGATGTGATGCCAATACTCTGCCTCTAGTATTAAATATTGCTTCCTTATAGCAATTTTTTTTTATACTCCTGTGGTATCTTTCTACTGTTCCATTTTCCTGATTGCGCATATGCAAATGAGAAATATAAAAGGATACTTGTTTATCTACCAAATCTCTAAAAATCTTGCTTTGGAATGAAGTGTCATTACTCATTCAGGAGTTTAGCTGATGATCCTCTTATTAGATATTACTAATGATTTCAACCTCACTTTAGCAAGCAGTGTGTCATGTATCCAATGGTATACAGAAAGGGAATCAGTCCTATGTTTTATCATCAAAATATCAGCTTAACTCCTTTTACTGTGCCATCAAATTTTACCATTGTTTAGCTGATCACAGTACACATCCAGAATCATGGGTCCACTCACATCCAACAAGACTCCAATTACTAAGGAACTTGCACATTCTCTTCTTTTCTGTTTATGTACCAATCTACACAAACAGGGTTATTGTTACTGGTATTTTTAAGGAAATTATCATTTTTATTATCACAGATCTTTGTAATTTCAGTAAGTCTATGTTTTAAGAACCCGTTGCCACACAAAACCATCCATACATCGAGAAATGCCTCACAAGTTTCGTTGTATTTATTCCAAGAAGGTTAAGTCCTTTCCATTTACTACCAGAATTTCAACTTTAACATATTATGCATGATGACTCCATAGTGAGCACATCCACATAAAACTGAGTAAAATCATTAAAAATACACTAAAGCTATACACAGTAGCTTCTAGGTAGCATGCTTGTGTTGATTGTTTTCATTTTGCTTTCTAAATAATCTGAAGCAATATGACCAAATTCATGGCATCAAAAACACCATACTTTTCTCTGATCCTTATCCATAATTGCTGCTTGTCCCTCTTCATCAAAACAAGCAAACTCAGGCAATATGATTCAGTACATGATACCTGAATCACATGAACTTGATGATTTCTTAGTCTTATGTAGATGTTAATTCCAGCATCTTGGTAACACATCACTCAATAAATCCCAGACCTGACTAATAAAACAACTTTTAGGCAAAATTCGACTTTCTCTAACAATCTGATGCGTTTTTTGTAGAGCGATTTGTCTCAGTTTCCGATAACAGTTCTTCATTGAAGCCAAATCTCTTTCCCTGGAGTATTCTTTTGAGGTCTGCAGACAGCCAATAGTCACTGGAGGCCAGATCTGGAGAATAGGGTGGATGCGGAAGCAATTTGAAGTGCAGTTCATTTAGTTTTGCCATTGTTGCGATCGACTTGTGACACGGTGCGTTGTCTTGGTTAAAGATCACTTTTTCCTTCTTCATTTGTGGTTATTTTTTGGCGATTTCTTTCTTCAAATACTCTAATAATGCTATATAATGTTCACTATTGATGGTTCTTCCTTTCTTAAGGTAATTGATGAACAAAATACCTTGTGCATCCCAAAATACAGAGGCCAAAACATTGATGTTTGCATTTTTGGTTGCTTTGGACGGCTTTCACCTGACTGCTGATTTGACTCTGGAGTGAAGTGGTAGATCCATGTTTCATCCATTGTCACATGTTTGCACAAAACTTCCTTCTTGTGTTGAAACAGTTGCAAACAATGCAAGCAATCATTGATGTGTTATTGTTTTTGATCGACTGTGAGCAAATGCAACACTCACTTTGAACACAGCTTTCTCATTAACAAATGTTCATGCAAAATGGTGAATACACTGCCTTCTGATATGTTCAACTCCTCTGTTAACTCATGCAACTTCAATTTACAATTGGCCAAAATGAGTTTGTGGATTTTTTTTTGTTTTCCAGGACAACTGTCAAATTTGTGTGACCTGTGCGTTTAGCATCATTTGTGTCTGTACAACCGCATTTAAAGTCAGCATACCACCTCTTAACCGTTGTTTCTGACGGAGAAGAGTCCGAATAACGCTTATCAAGCCATTGCTTTGCTTGAACAGTATTTTTTCCCATCAAAAAGCAATACTTCATCAACATGAAATTCAGATTTTTCCATTGTTTTGAAAATTTGCAACAGTAGCTTCATTTAAATAACTAATTTGTAAACTAATAATTTGATTAGGCCCAAATTTTGTCACATGTCATTTGAAAGTTAGTACTTCATAAAAATCATATGGATTTTTTTATTAGTAGTGCCATCTATATGTCATGCCTGGGACTTATTGAGTGATGTGTTAGCACTGCAGCTGTTCCTATCCTTCAATATTGACTTGGCCAACACTTGGTTGTCATTCATAGAATCCATACATGAAGAGAAATTAACTCACATTTTTGGTAACCCTGTTACAAAAGCACAAGTTAGTCCACTGTCAGATACTCTGTATAATTCCAGTAAAAAACACATCTACCAATTCACTTGGGTACTTTGCTATAATTGTTCATAAGCTACAAATGGATCAATTGCAACTTCTGTGTCTAAAACTTCTTTTATCATTGTAATGTCTTTCTTCTTTGACTCATATGTGTTGGCACACAATAAACTCTTCATTAGACAGATGAACTGGAATGATTCTCTCAATTTCTTTTATATCCCACAGATAGAACATCATCTCAAACTTTTCCGTCCATTCAACTACAGACAAGTTATTATTACCTGCTGCCAAAATCTACTATCAGTTTAAGATCAAACTTTGTTTCAAACATTTTTACTAATTTGGCAAACTAACTTGTACAAATAAAACTTCCAACATTTGGATTTATAACAAAATACCCCTTTGTTAACTTATTAACAAAAAACACTCACACTTTTTTCCTGTTAGCGTGGGCCAATGGGCGTTTACTGTCACAGCATCAGTCACAGGTGGTGCAGTGTTGCTGCCATAGATCATAAAATTATATTTTTGATTAGATGTTAACACATGGCTTACTTTCAGGTTGTAACTATTACATTAGCAGGGAAACATTTCATTTTTTTTTTTTTTTTTTTTTTTTTTTTTTACTGAAAAAAATATTTTTCATTTTTGTTGAGTAAAATAAAGTAAAAATGTTATTTTGAAGACATGGAATTTGTGTTAAAAGTTGTCACATTTATATTTGTTATCTAGAAACATTAGAAGTTGTGGTACAGCCAAAATCTACAACAGTAGATCTTCAATGTTTGGCTTTGTTCACCTGTAAAGCACGTGGACCTGAGCGACTTTTCTATCAGTGGTATAAAGATGAAATTTGCATTCAAGGTAGGTCTGTGTCTATTAGAATATGTGTCTTTTATTTTTGTTTACCTGAGATTTTCATTTTGTCAGATTGTTACATATCATCTGTCATGTATCTTCACTTCCCATTTATAAGAATAAATCTCTACCTATTCTTTCCAGGTGCTACTTCATCTGAATTTGATATCATTGTTAAATCTCCAAGTGATACTGGAATTTACTTTTGTAAAGTATCCTGCCCCAGTTTTCAGATGGAATGTCGATCAGATTTTGCTATTTTGCGAATTAAAGATAACTCAAAACAAATGCAAAGAAAATATGCTGGTAAGTTTCTTTATATTACCACTTAAATTTCAAGATCTTATTTTTAAAATATTTTTTTTAAGACATGACAGTGAATTTGTCTTTTGCTCAGCTATATTAAGAATAGTATCTTAGTATGTTATGAACCAAATAGAAACTTGCAATGAGCACAATTTAAAAAAAAATTATTTGTATAAAAAATTGGATTAAAATGCCATAATAAGCAAATTCATTTGCAGTAAAAATAAAATTAGTCTCATGTAAGGTGTCTGCCAAAATCTGTGGTCATTTTGGATGATAGCAGAGTTAGATTAAAACAACTAGGGGCCCTGGAATAGAAACATTTTGGGCCTTCAGCAAATTAAAAATTAAAAGTAAGCCTACTTGAATGACACTGAGATCCCAATATTGATCAATGGCAACATCTAAATCAAATGTGATCCCCTCTCCTCAAAAAATGTATTTAATAACAATTATAATATTTTAAATTTTGGCAAAATATATGTTTAATAGACATATAATATTACATTCACCAAAATGCAGAGTCAAAGATTTTTTTTGCTGTAAATTCATTGTAAACATACCAGCAAATTTCTCAGACAATTTTTCATTGACTGGTTAGCTTCATGGTTCTATGCCCATTTATATTAGTGTGAACAAAAACTGGGGAAGGCTAGGTGTCCCTTCAACAAAGGTATTGAATATGAAAAGAAAAAACAATTTTCATGTATTTAAATTTTCAGTAATTTCTTTATTCATGAATTCTGATGGTAGGTAAGTGCCACTTAGAACATTTTGGCTGTTACTTCTGTCTTCTCTCACAAAAAGACTAACAAATCAAATCTCATTGACCAGCAAGAACTCTAACTGCTCCTCTTCCCATATCTGACTGTGACTGCTATATCTATATCTTGAGGTGACTGACCCCTGACTGTTTTTGCTCAAACTACCTCTCCTTTATGGACAGCTTGTGACTGCCTTTTAGAATGCAGCCTGTCTATATAATTCCTATGACTGTAATACCCTACCTTCAGCCTTTCTCAACCCAGAATGGAGTCCACAAATTTATCATGAATGCCTCAGAAATCACAACTAGTGTAAGCAGTTGTTATTTCTCTGTCTCTATTAAGATGATAATCAGCCTCAACTTCTCTTCTTTATATTCATGTTCTGTGACTTCATTGTCATTCTCTCTAGAACTTCTTCAGACAATGATTTTCCTTGTAGGTCTTGTGAGGTTCCTGTATTTTCTACTTGGTCAGTTGTATCTATATGTAAAACTAAATATTCCAAATCTGAGGTTTCATAGAAATTTGTATTTGTCTGTTGTACAAAGCCAGATTATGTGTTTAGCTTGAAACAATTCAATATTCTCTTCTGTTCTTTTTGCCACTTTCATTATTGAGTTTCATTTTTATATATATTTTGCCCCTAAAAATATTTGTTTAAGCAAATGTTTATTAATGAACTGATTAACTTGGAATTAAAATATATTAAAAGACAATGTGCATTGGATAAGAAAAAATAATAGAATAATGAAGTGAAGGAATGCTGATATCTGATTAAATGGTCGTGTTTTTTTTATGGTTCTATGAAAGCGATGTTAAGGAAAGTCTCGATTGTTTTTTATTATTTTTAATTTTAATAATACATTATTATATTTTTTTTGTGTATTATATTATGATATTTTAGTTATGTTATTTATTTACAGTATTTAATATACGTATTCTATCATTTTTTGTACGTTTACTTATCTTTAGTCGTGGTATACAATGATTTCTTTTTGTTGTTTTGCTAGTGAAATTTCTCGCTTTGAGTTATAAAAACATTGAATGTATTTTATTTGTTAGACTATATAGTGTCATGAATAATTTTACTTCATTTATGTCATTCATATATATATATATATATATATATATATATATATATATATATATATACACAAAGAATTTAATCTTCCAAAACTAATAAATCCTAAAATTGAACAATAAACTAATAAAAGAAATATTGAACCAGCTGCAAATTTATTTTAAATATGCATAAATTTCAATATTCAAATTATCTTTTTTTTTTTTAATCATATCACCCCAAGCAAGGCGGTAATGCCACTGATGTGCAGGGGACTACATAAGATTGAGAAGATTAGAAAAGAGAAAAACGGAAACCGCATCCTAAACAGGAAACAAGGGATGAGCCTCTTCACCTGTTCAATAGATGTGGGTGTTATAAAAATATGATAGATTCTAATAGATTCCGATTTTAGTTCTACATACTCATGCAGAAAGAAAGAAAAATACTGGATTTTAAAATTAAATACATACAGGCTAGGGTTAAATAGGGACTTAGGTGTTTTGAATCTTTATAAATATTTCAATAGTTAAACATTTTTTAGATACACTTAAAAAATTTTTCTTTAAAACAACATTTATAAGTACTATTAAAGATAGATTTATGTTTACAAATATTTAAAAAATCTGTCACTTTTTGTGTCACGTGATGTAAACAATCTCTCGGACGAATGCTCTCGGGAAAAGGTTTCTAATTTCAATTTTAAAATCATTTGTTTCTGATGAAAGGCCGAGGATGGTCTGAAATATCAAATATAATAATAGAAATAAATAAATACTGTCAAAAAAATACATTTTTAAACTTACAACTTTTCAGTAGTTTTTCCTATACATAAAAATATAATAATATATAACATGAAAAAGGTTTGTTTCTAGGGAGCACTCAATTTTAATAGTCAACAATATTTCAGTGCTGTGTAGGTTGGTCATAATAACATGTTTTGATAATGTTCTTTTAGTAACCATAAAATCATGTCATATCTGGTGTAGGAACAAAATTATGAAATAGTAGAAAGCAGTACTCATTATTGAGGGATACTACATGTTTGATATAATGTTGTTGACATGTCTGATGTTTGCTTGAAGGTTGATTTATTGACTGGAACATTAGTTGGCACATAATTGCTTCCCTTCAGTGGGTTCATATAGACTTTTCCAATTATCACTTGCTATAAATATTAATCCAGACCTAAGAAAATGGTTTTTTCTTTGTGTGAATTTGCATGTGTTTGTTTAAAGTGGAACTGGCGGAAAATGCTGATCCACACAATTGACAAGTATTTGGTTTTTCTCCAGTGTGTATTCGCATATGGTGTGTAAAATGGGTTTCTTGGGTAAATGCAGATTCACATACTTGACAAGAAAATGGCTTCTCAGCAGTGTGTGTTTGCATGTGTTTTTTTAAATTAGAACTCACTGAGAACTCTGATCTGCATACTTGACAAGTAAATGGTTTTTCTCCAGTGTGTATTCGCATGATTTATTTAAGAATGAAATAAAACACTTTTACCACCATTGTGCATGCTATTTTTTTTTTTTTTTTTTTTACATTAATTTATGGATTTGCACTTGTGATCACATGGATTGCTGTCATGTTGTGTATTGATATGTTCTTTGTTGAATAAAACTTAAAACATGGTTTCTACTAGTTAGGAAAAAGTCTAGGGTCAACTGTTATCTTCCTTACATAAATTGTGCTTCTTACTCTGTAACTCTACCTCTATTAGCTCTTGGGTCTTGTACAAGGTGTACATTATTGTTTAAAAAAAATTACATTTGAACATAATTATTTTTCTATTTTGAACTTGTTCAAATGACAAGAAACATTACTTGAATTTGTTTTGGTTACAGTAATGTAAAAACAAAATGTTTTGCTCAAATTAATCAACAGTGTGCTAAGCAGGGGACTGTAAATAAAATTTACTTTGAAAAGAAACTGGAAAAACTTAAGAAAAATTTTAACTTCAACATGAACGGAACAAGCACTGTAGAACCAAAACATTTTTATAGAAAATATCATTGATCACCGATTACATTGAAATTGGTCATTGTTGAATAAGACAGCCTTCTGGTAATTCACTTAAATGTGAATACACAGTAAATTAAAACCATTTTTCGAATGAAATAAAAAATGTGATTTTTTTTTCTATTTTCAGCCACAGATAAAGTGGCTCTTCTGATTGGCAATGAAGACTACCGCAGCGAAAAAAAACTTACTGCTCCTCAGAATGATGTGGAAATACTGTCAGAAATTTTCATGCACTTGAACTTCAAAGTTGTCTCCCTTGTTAACCTTACTCTCAATGAAATGGAGTCGGCTATTATGAAATTTATTGAAATGCTTGACAAGGGTGTCTATGGTGTATTCTATTATGCTGGCCATGGATTTGAAGTGAATGGCGACCCATATTCCTATTTGACTCCAGTGGATGCTCCCACTGGTTGTAATATCAAATCATGTTTGCAGGCAGAAAAGATACAGGAACTGATGGCTTCTAAAAAACCAGCCCTCTGCTGTTTAATTCTTGACATCTGCCGTACAATGTAAGTTGATAACTATATATCATCATTCTATTTAAGATTTTAAAAGTATTCTGTAGGTATTGGATGTTGATTGTAAAAAGTCTTAGAGCATACTCAAAAGTTTTCTAATAAAGTTTATAGATTCATGTCAGGGTAGACAGTGTATTGATCTCACTCTGTTAGTAATAGTGTGTGAGACTAGGTTGCTATGCAATATATTAAAGCATTCCTTAATAAGATAGTTTCAAAATATTTACTATTTATTTTTATTTAGAACAATTCTTGTAGAAAATATATTAGTAGATTTCATTTTATGGGACTTGACATTAATCTAAACTTATTTATAAATGGAACTTTGTGTGTGTGTATGTGTGTCCGTTACCTATAGACTCCAAAACTGCTGAACCGGTTTTCTTGAAAATTGACACAGTTGTACTATAAGCATCTGCGAGTGTTCTTAGCTAGGTTTTGTGTTGAGGTACCCCCGATAAATATCGAAAATCAATAATCAAAAGAATTGGGTTATAGCAGGAGTGGTCCAATTTTAATCAAATTTGATACACTCATAGACAATGACATAAGAAATGATATTCAGAAGTTTCAAGGTTGCAGTTCTTACAATAGTGCAGAAAATCGATAATATATATATATATATATATATATATATAAAAGGCAAGATGTTTGTGTGTGTCTGTTTATCTGCCTGTATGTCTGTATATTTTTTTTTTTTTTTTTTTTTTTTTAGCCCTTTTATTTTAGTTTTTGCTTCGGGTTTGGCTCTAGGTAGGTATAATTGTAGTTCTTAGTCTCAGCCATATTACCATTTACTCAGAGGACTTATTTAGCCTTCAAAATTCAGTTTATGACGAAAAAAACTTATTTGATATTGATACCAGGAAATCAAAATTTGACTTACATCCATTCATTTTTCTTTCAGTCTACGGTTTCGCTTTAACTGGAAACAACTATTGCTTTTTAGTCTTTCATGCCAACATCCAAAAAGTCTGAGCTCCAGGACCATGGATTAGTTTTAAGGCTTTCATTACACCCGAGCAATGCCGGGCTATACTGCTAGTAGAAGATAAAAATAAACAAAATGAGAAAACCCATCTATATTTTCCTAGTCTTTTGAATGTGGGTTATGAAGTTTTGGCATTGAGTGGGTGCTGAAAAGTTCTTAGCCTTACTCACTTCCTAAACTCTGCGTTTTTTGTTCTTGAAAGGTCTTTTTGGTTAGGCTGAAAACTTTCAGCACCATCTTATAATTCTGAGATGAGTTATTGTAATTGTTTACACAATTTACATTGTTCAGACTGTTGTCCTCATTTTTGTTGCTATATTCATGATGTTTTGACTGTTGTACTCTCTGGTCTTCTACAGGTGTTTGTGGATAAAATGAAGGGTTTGGTTTGAAATTCCAGACACCTGAAAAAAGCCGGAGCATATAACAATCGAAATGTCATGAAGCCAGCAACAAATATTTGTCTGTGTGTTTAAAAGTGATTTTAAATTTACATCTATCAAATCTTACTGATATTATTAATGTGATGAATGCTTTTTTGACGACACTACTATTGTTTTGACAGTGATACCTGTACAAACTTTGTTTTGAATTTGCACATTAATATTTTACTGCAAAGAATTTTCTAAAATCTGGCATTTCATGTTAATGTCAAATTTGATAAAAGCTTGGTGTACTTTTCTCATCCTTATAGTAGAGGTAATAAATTTTTTTATTTGCTTGATGACATGAGTTTAATATTAGATAAGGGTATTATCTAATAACCTGATTCCCTGATCAGGTGATGTTTGCGCTCAGTTAATCTATTGTTTTTTTTTCTTTTCTTTTAATAGACAGCAAAGCAATGTACACCAATCCAGACCTATAAGAACTCCAGAAAATTCAGTATATTTTTATGCTACGTAAGTATTTTATGTTTTTGTATATCTTTAATTAGTCTTACTGAAATTGTTATTTGAGGTTTTTGGTTATCGATAAAGATAAAATTTTCTCAGCTTCCAAGTTATATATATTATTGTAATTTTGAAACCCTTTAGTTTGAGATTGTCAGTTGGTTTGGCTCTAAATTTATCTTAGTCTAGAATCTCATCCTATAAATAATTTGATTCATTGTTTACTATTTTAAAGAAATTTGTATCATGGAATGAAATGATACACAGTGAAATGTAGATAAACTACTTTATTACCAGAGTTGTACAACCAAGAGGTATATACAATATTTACAGTCTCTTGCAGTATTAGGTGTTACCTCATGAAGTATGTGATAATGACAACCCCTGTACTAAGCACACATTGTCTTTTATACATCTGGGTGACCGGATGTTACATAGCACGAGCCACGACAAAACAAGAACGATTTTTTGTTCTTTTAAAGCTATCACTTTATGAAAATAGTTTTGAAAATGTTTTCACTAGTTACGTAAGGTCTAATGAAAATAAATATATCATGCCTCTCTCTCTTTCACTTTTATATGTAGGACTCGAGGAAATTTTGCCTATGAATATGCTCGGGGAAAAATTGGACGACTTGTTAAACATTTGCAAAAATTTTTGTCCTTAGAAGAAGGCATAGAAACAGTGTTTGGAAAAGTTCGTGGAGGTGAGCTTAATTTTTTTATTCTACCTGAATATCTGGGATCAGTTATTATTTACATGTGAACTATTGTCTTGTCTTTGTTGTTATCACATTTCAGATGGCAACATATCATCTGGCCTTGTGTTTGTCTTTTCTGGTAACCTTTATTAAATCTACAGGAGTAAATTGTTCTCATTCTGCTGTCAAGAAATATATGTCTAGTTCTTAGTTATTGTCTATATTTCTGAGATGAGGTATTGTAATTATTTACACTGCTGTTGACCTAATCTTTATTGCCATATTCACAATGTTTTGGCTGTTGTACACTCTGACCTTATTCAGGTGATTGGAATTTTGAACTGAACTCTTTATTTTGATCACTGGGGTAGATTGCTCTTGTTCCATGTGGCATGCTACTTTTGAATGTCTTAGAGAGTTGAGTTAAAGGGAGATAACTAAGTTTTGTAGCCAGGTATTAAACTCACAACTCTTTGGGACAAGTTACTGAATCTAACCAACACTTTTATCCACTGGACCATTAAAAGTATTGTTTAGACCCAGTAACTTTACCCAAAGAATTGTGAGTTCAATACCTGACTACAGCAGTGGTAAACAAAAACTTAGAGAGTTGTGTTAAACTGAAACATCCGGAAGTAGCATGACTCATGGAATAAGAACAATCTACTCCAGTGATCATAATAAAGGTTACAGTGGCCAAAATGTTGTGAATATGGCAATAAAGATGAAGACAACAGTCCAAACAATGTAAATAAGTTATTATTTATTGCTCACCCCATTATTGGGATTGAACTCATAATTATGATGTCACCAGATTCACAAACCAATCTTTTAATCTATTAGACTACTGTCCCATGGGGACAATTCTGGGTAGAGAACTTGGAGCCTTAAACTTTACCTACCTGATGATAATAAAGAAAGAGATGTGATGGCAATGCTTCAACAGCTGCAGTAAAATGTGAAGCCTCAGTGAGTGTAGTCAAGTCTAATGAGTAGCAGCAGCACTACTTCCAATAAAGGGTTCAGTTTGAAATTTCCTAGAGATTATCGGGATTGAAAAGCACAATAGTTGAATCATTGTGATAACAACAATAATCAGTATGTAAATATTTTTTTCTGTTGTTACTATTTCTAACATCTCCAAATAATTGTCTTGAATGATTTTGAAAATATTTCCTTCTAAAATAAACTTTGTGAATTTGTCACTTGATTTTTTTTTTTTTCATCTTTTGACTGTTTAAGTGGTTATGATAAATGGAAAACATTTAGTGAATTACTTGAAATGATGTATGCCTGGTTTTGAATCTACTTTTATGGATTATTTTTTACATCTGTGCTTTATATACAAACAACTTTAGGGTTGATCCAGTCATAGGCAAATTGCAGAAAGAAAAGAAAAATAAATCTATTTTTCTCTATTTCTAAGGCATCTAGCCTTGTGGTAAATATGGCTGCAGCACCATTAACAAAATAATGACCTCCAAACTTTTTTTTAATTGTCTGTCTATATTTTATGCAGCCTACTGTTTGAAAAAAGTTGCTCATATCTGATTTGAAGTATCAATGAGATCAATAATAATAATAGAAATATCACAATTAGCACTGTTCATTTCAGCTATCATCTGTTTATCATTTAAACATTTAATATATTTTATTTCAGCATTATAAATTTTTGTTCTTTCTTTCATTTTAGATATTGGAAGTAATAATTCTGACCACTTTAAGCAAGTTGCTGAAATGAAGACCAATTTGATAGAAGTTGAACGTTCATTAACAGATCCTATTAATTGGACAAATCACACTGTTGAATTCAAAAGAAGAGCAATTGCTTGGCAAGAAGCACACAGTAAGCTGAATTTAGTTCATGTCAATTTATTTTCAACTAGATCTATTAGCGAGAACTTTTTTAAATACTAGTAAAAGTTATTTTCTTTTATTAATACGGAATACATTTTTGTTGAATCCCTAGAAAGTATTAATTATTGAAATATAACAGTCTTGTCAATTTTTTTGCCATTTCTCAAAAAGTTTGAAAATATTTTACAGTTTTTTTTTTTTACCAAAGAAACTGCAGTGGCACAATTCTCAACAGGAAAGTTTTTCATTTTGAAGAGTTATCATTACATACTGATAAATTAAAATGCTTTGCTCATAAATTCTCTTTCAATTCTACTCTTGACTTGTCTGGATTATCTTTGCCTGACTTGGAACTGAATCTGCTCCTATTCTAAGTGCTACAATGTTGTTTTTTTGCTTTCCAGCTTGGAAATCGTTTACTGTAATTTCTGTTAAGAACTCTGGTAAAACATCTTACCTTGCAGAATATTTTGTCAGACAAACAATATGACTTATTTCTTAAGGTCCACTGCCAGTGTGTTAACAGTTACTGCAGAAAGAGTCTGTCAAACTAGACAAGACTAATGAAACTTGGGATTTTTAGAGACATTCAAAGGGTTAGCATGCTGATGTTCACAAGTGGAAGGGTTACAGTGTTTCTGGTTGAATTTTTGATTTGATTCAATCTTTAACAAATTATAAAATGCAGGTTGTCTTAAATGGCCACTCTTGGAGGTCTTTCTACATAAATGCAGTTGTTTCCCATGGCTCTATTCTTGGAGCTAAATTGTTCTTAATTTTCATCAGCAACCTACCTGATGATACAATTATCAACTCCTGTCTTAATGGTAAATTTGATAATCAAATTGGCAGCTGATCTTGAAGATGATCATTAATCTGTTGCTAACTAGTATAAGAAATGGCTTGTTAATTTTAATGCCTTAAAATGAAACTGTTCTCTTTTAATCATTTTGTTTTCCATCAGCATGGCTGATGCTAACCTCCAGGAGAGGAACTCATTACACTTCTGTGGTCTGATATGAATTGGAATGATTATATCTAGTCAATTGCTAACTTAGCAATTGACTAGATATAATCTGTATAATCACCATTTCATGCTAGAGAACTTTTATTACCTGAATCTGTATGTATCTTGTGATTCTAGACAAAATTTAAAGAATCTGCAATATTATCAGTTGACATGGCATCTTGGTTTCAATCCCTTTCCCATTGTTGTGACATAGCTTTCCTGCAAATATTTTCATAGCAATTGTTCTGATGATCTTTCTTTTTTGGGACCTCAACCTTATGAATTTAGATTGGCAACTAGGTCTCATTTTACTATTAAAATTGCTAAATGTAACCAGCTGTAAATTCTAAGTCTAGAGTATGAAAAGTAACTATGGAACTCACAGCCTTTTTATCAGGTACAAATCTACAATAATTTCAATGTAATGTCAATTGTTAGTTTTTGTCTCCATAAATCCTGGTATTTTTATTGCTATTTCGCCTCGGTAATGTTTTTTCAGTGACTCTTTGTTGTTTTTGAAATCATTTCGCTCCAAGCAATCTAGTAATATTAATAACTCATTAATGAAAATATTATGTATTAGGCTAGTAGTAGTTGTAGTTTATAATTGTTGTAACAGTGTCATTTTTATGCTTATTATAAAAAGTAAGGCACATAAGAATTTTTTGAATTTTTTTTGGGGGGGGGTCTTGTTAAGAGGGATAAATATTTTTTAAAAAGCTAATGTCTTCTAAAAATTGACAGCCAGTGTGATTACCATTGTGAATAGCATTTAAAATTAAATGCTTTGTCTATTGTCTTGTTTGTATGACAAGCCATCTAATTTCTTTTCTCTATTGATAATGTTATCAACTAGAATTATTATATCACTTATAAAATAATCCTTGGTATAATTCGTTTTCAGCATTGCCTGAATCGCAGACATTTATCATTTCTACAATCAATGTAGAATTAAAAGTTGACTTCCAACATAAGTTTTCTAATGTCTTGGTTATTTATGTCACAATTATAAATCCAGGAAATACAACCAATTGTTATGCTTGGGCAGCAAAGTTTCCCTCAGTAAGTAAAAACTTGTTTTTGATATTTTAACTTGGAGTCTATCATGAATGTTGTATTATGTTGGCTAAAGATTTTGATTGAATTTATATTGTTAGATAGCATCAGGAGTATTTTGTTTTAATGAACTTCATTCAAAAAGCTTCTTTTTTATTGTAAGTGTTATGTAGTAAGATAAAAAAAAGTCTAGCCTAATGAAAAAAAAACTCAAACATCAATTATTTATTTTTCATCATAATCTTGTTGATAAATTTTAGGTCAAGCAATGAAATTCATTCGCAGCAGCTTAGTTATTACTAGTTGTTTTGATTTACAATTTCAACAGCACTGCTTTTAAATTTTGTTTTTCAAATTAATTTTAATTCTTTGGAAGATGACAAAAGATAGAACAAAATGTTAAAAAAAAAAATCAATAAAATGTTTTGAATAATCTATTTAATATGCAGCTTTGTGCTGAATTTGAATGTAACTTTTGAAGTTTAAATATTTTTCTTTTCAATTCTTTGTTTAGGTTCTATCTGCTGATAAACCTTGTATTGTCCTAGATAACAATAAGAAAACCAAAGTTGTCATACGAGACTTACAAAAGCTGAAAGTGAGTCATAAATACATTTCTATATCTTTATTTTTATTTATTTTTTGGAGAAGTAACTGACATTTAGAATAGCTAAGTACATTTACCTAATTTGAAAAATGTTTATTGAATAAAGTTTTAATTATGTTTAATACTTTCCTGATTATTATTTACCCAGAGCAGTTCAGTACATTTGTAGAGAAATCCCTAGCCAGTATGGAAGATTTCCATATATATTAAGTAAATGGTGGAAGAAGTTCATTCTTTCATCATTTACTTATTGCATATGAAAAATTGTAAATATGAATTAAAAGAAAAATATGTGATATATCAGTTTTATTATCATTATACAGACACAAAAGAGAACCCAAGTTGCATGCAGAGATATCTGTTAAAGCTTTTTGGGTTTTCTTCCCTATTAGCAGCATACCCAGATTC
Organism: Ascarosepion bandense; assembly: GCA_037127315.1. Classification (NCBI taxonomy): domain Eukaryota; kingdom Metazoa; phylum Mollusca; class Cephalopoda; order Sepiida; family Sepiidae; genus Ascarosepion; species Ascarosepion bandense. The sequence continues at coordinate 587,891 of JBBBDQ010001781.1, read as the reverse complement.
GGGTCTTTGTCAACTGAATTATCAATAAAAATGATGGGAAAACCAGCAGTTAGCAAGACATTCTTTGCCACTGTGAAGATGTTCTTTGGGGCATTTTGTTTCAGAAATTGCTGTGGTTTCTGAGACAGTGGTCATTACTTCGTTTTCTGCCTCTTTCCTTTCTATGCCTGTTACCCTTAGAACAATCAGTTAAGTGTTTTCTCCAACCTCAACACATACATGCCTCATTTTCAATAAGCTATTTCAGCACTCATGGCAGATAGCAAATTTGACCTGAGGTTAATTTCTGAATTTGGTGGTTCTTTATTATTGAATGGTTTGAAAAGGCTGTGCAGTGTGAGAAACATTGCTAGCACTCTGTCTTGCTGAAACAGCAAATGTGCTTCCCATTAAAGTAAAAAAAAGATGCAGGGATGCCCTGTATGTTGCTTTTGCCACAGATCCATTCATAGCATGTGAGTAGTTGGTAACTGAACAGATGTCTATTTGGCAGGCCTCCACAGGTTGTCAACCATGGATTTGTGTGCATTTGTAGAAGAGTTGACTGAGAAAGTCAGGCAGCTGCTTCGCACTTCCTCTCAAATGGATGCACTGGATGTTAACCAACTGTGAGAACAAGCCAGAAGGATGAGGTGCCAGTGGTGGGATTGTGTCAGCTGTGAAAAGCCTGAGTAACAGGGCACAAACTTGGCTTCTGCCAATGATGTGATGGTGCTAATTACTTGGCTAGAAATTGTTTGAACTGTATGGAAGTGTATAGAATCTATCAGATTTTTAATAATTCTGTTATATTTGAAAATTAGAAGAAAGCAAAGCTTGTTAATTCAAATTAAGAGTCAAGTTATTAATTTATTTCAAAATATTCAGACTAGGTGTTAATCCTCTCTATTATAGTAAAGACCATTGTGTGTGTGCAATATATATATATATATATATATTTTTTTTTCTCTTATTACACTCAGAGGGACAATAGCAAGGCAGCATAGGCTCAGTTCATTTGCTTTACTACCAGTTATGAAAGCTCTTACTACATGTTTGCTCTTTAACAGTGCCTTTTATTTAATATTTTTTGCAATAATTATGCTGTTGAGTAGTGAATAATAATAATAAAGACCGTTGTGTATTTATTTGTATATTTTGCTGTCACTTTTTATGAGAGGTACACTCATCATAAATAAATGTTGATATTTATATTTCAACTTTTTTTTTTCCAGGATGCAATGGAAATTGTAATTAAAGTAGTGTATGAGGAATGCACAAAACAAAAGAACCTGGAACATCGAATCAAATTGGGTTATCCACTTGTGGCTAACCAACAACTATGGAAGAAATGTACAGTCTTTAGCCAAAATGAACCTACTGAACAAGAATGTATTGAAAGCCTTGATCAAATTTCCTTAGAATAAAGAACCAATGTTATCCCTCACCATGTCATCTTGAAACCTCCAATAGATAACCTGTTCAACAAAAGAAATACAAAATGTATTCTTATTTCCTGATTTTTACAAATTATTCATGTAATTAGTAATTATAAAAGTTAATCACCAGTCAAGATAAAATTATGATCCTACTAATTTTAGTTTGAGTTATTAAATTTTCTGAAATCTTGACTTTTACGGGAAAAGTTAGCATTCTTTTTATTAAAATATTTCCAAAAAATTATTAGTAAGCATTTGATGAAAGGAAGTCAAGTCATTGATATCTTGATTTAGAGAGTGAACAAGATTTTGCTCTTTAAGACATTTTTTTAATTTTTTTGGTTATAACTGATTTCATTTCTGTTTATAAATTGATAAATATTTTTTAAACTGATTTAAAAGTTTCTTTTGAGATTTATGAACTATCTAATTAAAAATAAAATTAAAATCCCCAGAGGCCATCTACTGTATCTTTGATGTCATAGTCTCTTTCACGCCTCTTTTTATTGATATAGTAATTTTCACCACTTTTCTTTGTTAGCTGAGCTTTCTGGCTCTTCGATTTTTTCTTTAATTCCTTTTTGACTCTGTTTTTCACATAACTAGGATTAAAAGTGGAACTGGTTACACTAAGGGTCACATTACTTTCAGGAGTTTGTTTATAAAGTTGACTATGAACATCACGGAATGGCATGTAGTTGTGATTCTGAAGACTTAGGTCTTCAAGTTCAGTATTGACTTTACTCAACATCTTGTCTTCATCAATGCAGTCATTTTCACAGTCTGCTCTATTTTCTATGTTAATATTTTCATCAAAACTGGAAATGTCATCAGTTGGTTCTATTTCATTATCAGACTCACCAAAGGAACTTAAGGCATCATAAAATATTTCCTCTTCATCATAGCAGTTGTTTTTCTGTTCACAGTTTTCAAGCCAATGTTTGATGACATTCAAAGATTTATCACTTGTATTTGTCCCTGGTTTAGAGGACCTTTTCTTTTTTTTGTCAGGTAAATCTTTGCTTTGGTTGTCATTAAAATTGTCATCACTGTCATTATTGTCTTCATCGATTGAGCTATGCAAAATATGCATCTCCTCCATTACCTAGAAAAAGAGTAAGAGACAGAATTATTAATAAATTCAAAATCTACCCCCTCCACCAAACAAATTGTCTTGATTTTAAGGATTTAATCTATTAACATCTGCTACTTCCAAATAGCCTCGATATTAAGACGATCTTTATATCAGGCCACTATACCATATTGGAACCTGTGAGCGACTGGGGACTAAAGAAAGTATAATATTTATTTTATCTGAATTTGCATATTCCATCTTTAAAAAACAAACTTTTTCAATGAGAAATTCACAAAAGTGTCATCAAAAGTTCATGAAGTAAATTTAAGTTTAATATTTTTCTCTATGCTATTGCTCTTCAACAATGAACATGTAAAGTATAGAATTAAATTTTTATGAATTATTTGTTGTATGCTGAATTTTTATGTCCTTTGTAAATAGAAGACATAAAAAATGTAACAATTTTTACTGTAAAATTAATGAAAAATGACACTTATTCATTCTCTCTCTTTTTTTACAATTATTTTAAACATCAAAATTTTACAAAAACATGAACTTTGTGACAAAGTTAATTTATTTTTTTTATTTTATTCATGCTATTCTTCATATTAACAAATATCTTGATTATAAAATTAATTTTTCAAAGAATAATTTATTTTCTTTATAACACATGATGTATATGTTGATACCGTCCTTGTAAGAAAAGAAAAATGTAACTTTTTGCACAGGTCATTTTCCAAAATTACTATGTAGAAATTTGCACATGTGAAAAATTTGAATAAAAATTGAATCTAATATTTTTTTCTATGATATTATTTTTCATAACAAATATTTATTTGCACCATGGGTATTTAAAAGTTTACTAGCATTATTGTTAAAAATGTCAAACTTTTTCTTTTCTTTCTTTTTACTTAAGTTACATTTATGGAAATAATTATAAAATGCTTCCTAATATTATAGTTGCTAATTAACTGTCTATTGGACATTACTAACAAGTTCCTTGCTAAAACTTTCTCAGTAATTGTTATTTAGTAGTAATTTAGGTCTCCACATGTACACCCGACTCCAGTTACAAGGTGGCCAGGCCTGGTTTAAGGATCACTTTGGTAGAAGCCTATAATTAATACTACATATTTTAATTTTATTATGTGATGCTGTAATGACTAGGTTAATTACAGCATCACACAACAGTTAATTATTATCTTTTTTTTACAACAATAAATAAAAACTTTAGTTAAAATAACTGTTTCCATAACGAGTTTCATGCAACAGTTGATTTTTGTATCAGTTTGACAAATTCTTTCAAATTTTAATTTAAATTTCCCTAATTTAGGCACACTTCAGTTTAAATCTCAAAAACTTTCAAGAAAACAAATTTCACAGAAAGCAGACATTTTAACACTATATTCAATTTCTAAGTATATGGCTGATAGCATGGAGCTCCCCTTGTTGACCTTAGGTACAAAATGCTACTGCAGGAAAATACTAAGCAGATGGAAGTCTGACTAAAAAAAAAAAAAAAAAAAAAAAATGGTAATTAGACTAAGTTGCTCCATTATTAGATGTAAATTGTTCATTAGTTCTACAAAACAAGATACATAGCTTGATACACCTGAAATTGGATTTAGTGGAAATAAAATCTTAGTTTACAAGGCAATTGATGGCTCATTATATTGTGATAGCTGTTTAGGAGAGTTGTGTTCTAGGAATAGTGCATAATGTGTATTGCATTCATATTAAGTGAAGCTAAATCAAGATTATTTGAATTAGATGAACAAAAACATTCAAGATACTTTGACATAGTTAAGTGCCATCACATGCTTAAGCGATCATGTCTCTTTCGAGACATGACTGACTAAGCAGAAACTTTTCCCACTGTAGGTTGCCATTTCTTTCTATGGTTGACAGGTTCTATAGCCTTGGTTGACAACTAATTCTGTCCTGCTATTCCATCCATAGTTGGAGGGAGAAGAGAGAGAGAGTCATATTTTTCCAAGAATATTTGCACCTAGGTGAATGAAACAAATTCAAGAGGAGTTTGAACTCAGCTCTCCGATTTCCCATTCCGAGCTGATATCCATTACACCACAACTACATTCACAAATTCAATTTTGTAGCGTTGTGGGTTGTTTGGATTTAATGTAGATGGCCTCCAATTAAATTAAATCTTTACATTAAATCCAAACAACCTACACTTAATAAAATCATGTTTAAATCTGGTCATCACACACTACATTGCATTTGAATATATGTTTCTGTTATCATTTTGTGCTATCATGTGGTGTGACGTCATAGAACTGCATTTCAAACTGCGTTTGTTATTTTTGGTAACTATTGCCGTTGCCTAGCAGAGTTTTATGTCAACACAAAATAAAATTGTTGCTGATGGTAGATGTTATTGTGTTACCGTCTTAATAACCTCTCTGAAGATGGCTCATATGAGCCGAAAGCTTAGAATCAACTTAATAAAAAATTATCCAAATGTTGGAGAATTTTTGTCTTTATTTTCAACTGAAATTAAAGCCAAAATACGACGTTTAGAACGGCTCATGATTAAACATAATAGACATTGTCTCTTATATTTAACAGTATAGGTTTAGAAAAAATATATATACATTAATGTTAATCAGTTTTTGGTCATAATTAAATTAAAACAGTATACAGTTGTATTAAAAAGTGCTCAATACACACATATGCATCTGAATATTTTTCATTTGGAAACAAGTGATTTCTGCAAACTTTCGGTATCTTCAGGCGATTTATAATACCTGATTTTCCAATGTTTTCAAACGTACAACAGGGATTTTTACAAACAGGCAACTAGAAGTTTCAAACAACTGAAAACTTTCAAAATTAGGAAGGAGTTATTTAAGAATCATAAAAACTTTTATCCAGGTTTGTATGATACTAAATGTGAAATCAGAAATTATGTCCAGATGTAATCACACCAAAAAAATACATCTTAGAATCATACAAACCAGGATGAAAGAGTTTATGATCCTTAAATAACTCCTGGCTAATTTTGAAAATTTTCGAGTGTTTGAAACCTCCAGTTGTATGTATATGATCTCATGTTTCTAAAACTAAAAATGGAATAAATTTTCATATATGGCTTTGTAGCACAGCCATCTACATGTCTTTTTTTTTTTAGAATATCATATTCATTAAAATCTCAATGTCATACATACATTTCACTAAAATATTTAATTTTTCATGATATTAAAGAATAGAAATGAACTGCACATTTAATCAATTTCTGTTTCAAAACTTGTTTTAGAAATGTTGGAGTAAATATCTTTAAACCACATGAATTATCGTGATATTTTGAGATTTAAAATTACAAGTACCAGTGTACACTATATACCAATATAATTATGTTGGAGTTGTTTACACATCTATTTTGTTATTATTTTATTCTTCTCGAATCATTTGAAGTTTTCAAACTGGATGCTTTGTGTCAAAATGAAACAGCATGGGAGTTATTGACCCATTTTTCAGGTGGGAAAAAAAGAAAAAAGTACGTAATTTATACAATAATTAGGCCTTTGTTGTAACATGACAGCTTGTGTATTCAGATTTTGTGCTAATTGAGTGTATTTGGAGTTTTGTTCTTTCAAACAGCAGGTTTTTTAAGATAAAGAAAAATTTCTGAAAATGTGTAATTGTGTATAATCACATTTTCACTGTGCACAAGAAAATGCAATAACAGATGAATTACAACTGTTAAAGATTTTATAGAAATATATTTAAACATTGATGAATTTCAGAAATTAGTAATAAAAATTATATATAAACATAAAATTGAATATGAAGACACAAACACACACACACACAAATTTACCAAGTCAAATGGTTCAGCTACATCTTTTGTAAATCCGCTGGCAGCAATCTCTACATCTAGAGAATCTGTACGCCTATGAGAAAGAAAACAAATGCATATTCAGTATGGACAATCATAACAATAGAAATTCAAATTAAGTTGGAATAGGAATACTTGTTTTAATGCTTTAAAATTGACTGTAAAGACCTTTTTTCTATTGTGTTAGTTTGATTGATGATGCCTCTATTTTATCTGAAACATTTAGCAGTTTCTATAAATACCCAGTATGGTGTTGGAATTAGTGAACTAATCTCATAAGCCATTAATCTATTCAGAAAAGTGTTCTTGCTTGATAGTCATACTGTTTCAAACATTGTACTATCTGGCCTTCTTCAGTTTTGAACCAATCCACACAAGTAGATTTTTATGTAAAATACAATATAGTAACTATACTGTATTTCACTGTAAATCAGTTGTCAGGATGCCACTCAGTTGAGATTCTTGATAATTTAGTCAATCCACTGACAGGTACAATGTAAAGAACTTCGCCAATTTTATGGAATTAAAGATGATCCTTTTAATCATATGGTAGAGTTTGGACCTTGTGTATATGTTCAGCAAGGTTCTGTCAAGACAAGGCTCTTATTAGTAAATCAAAAAAGGCAGGAAACTGACCCTTAGAGAATGAACAAATATTCTGATTGGACAAAATGTCAATAGTTATATTGTGTAGAGACAATATACTTTCATACACACTGGCAGAAAGACATGCTTTTGAAACTATCATTTCTCCAACTGATGGTAAACATATTTTGAAGGAACGGCTTTAGGAATACATCAGTGACACAAATAATGTAATCTCTCTTGATATACATATGTAACACTTTATAAAATAAAAATACTGGCCACCAATGTAAACAAAATGAAATTAAATTTAACAAAATTTATTTTCTTATAATTAAAAATTTTCACTTTTAGAAGAGATGCATTCTAACAGCTAATTTCTAAGCTTTAATATAACCATTATATTTTTTTTTTATTGTATTCTAACTTAGGATAACAAAAATAATAATGTGATTTGTTATTAATTATTCAAAGAGCCCCCACATCTGCTTTGACCATGAGAAGTTGAAAAATCCTGAAGTCACATAAATTTTTCAGGCCAAAGTCAGCAGCAAATCTGCAGCCCTCAACCTGCTTGACAGTAAGATAGACACACTTGTTTTTGACATCAAAGAAGTCTTACTCAGCTAAAGAGGTTTTGGGAAAGCCACAATATTCAGTTGTGAATCATGAAAGAATTTGTGTGACAAGAGGTGAGAATTAAGAGGAAAAAAGCACTCAAGTGATGAAGCTCAGGCGCAGTACCAAAAGAGAGCTCTGGAAGAAGTTAAAAGCAGCGAAAGAGAAGTGAATAGAGGTGTAGTGCAGTGCCATTGAGAGAAGCATAAAATCAGGTGAAAGAAAGAAAGCCTACAATACTCTCAAATCCCTCACTGAGAACAGCTGTCATAAATGATAAAGAGGGAAAGCTAGTGACAAGAGTGAAAGTTCTGAATAGGTGGATTGAATACTCCAATATCCTGTACAAATTACAAGCTCCACTCAAATACCTCTTTACTACACGCTGACCAGTACCTCATATAAGGTGAAGACAATTCACTGAAGGAAGCAGCAATAAGGAGCCTGAAACCTGGCAAGTCACCTGCAATGGATAATGTACCCTGTGAATTGGTGAAAAACGATGAAGAAACTGTCAAAGCTCTAACAGCTCTATGCCAGTGGATTTAAAGATGCAAGAGATTTTCACAGGTTAGAAAAAAGAGTAGAATTTATGGCTATATCTATTTCAACAGTCAAATGATGAGGCCTAATTGATGATCTAGTACTTTTTTTTTTTTTTTTTTTTTTAATCATATCACCCCGAGCAAGGCAGTAACGCCACTGATGCGCAGGGGGCTACGTAAGGGTAAAAAGAATGGAAAAGAGAAAGCCGAAAACCGCATCCTAAACAGGAAACAAGGGATGAGCCTCTTCACCTGTTCAATAGATGTGGGTGGAGTGTGAACCGGGCGATAGTTTAGTCTATCTACTCCAATTGAAAAAAAAAATAAAATAATAAAGGAAAAGAGTGAAAAGATTGGAAAAGAGAAAACCGGAAACCGCATCCTAAACAGGAAACAAGGGATGAGCCTCTTCACCTGTTCAATAGATGTGGGTGGAGTGTGAACCGGGCGATAGTTTAGTCTATCTACTCCAATTGAAAAAAAAAATAAAATAATAAAGGAAAAGAGTGAAAAGATTGGAAAAGAGAAAACCGGAAACCGCATCCTAAACAGGAAACAAGGGATGAGCCTCTTCACCTGTTCAATAGATGTGGGTGGAGTGTGAACCGGGCGATAGTTTAGTCTATCTACTCCAATTGAAAAAAAAAAATAAAATAATAAAGGAAAAGAGTGAAAAGATTGGAAAAGAGAAAACCGGAAACCGCATCCTAAACAGTAAACAAGGGATGAGCCTCTTCACCTGTTCAATAGATGTGGGTGGAGTGTGAACCGGGCGATAGTTTAGTCTATCTACTCCAATTGAAAAAAAAAAATAAAATAATAAAGGAAAAGAGTGAAAAGATTGGAAAAGAGAAAACCGGAAACCGCATCCTAAACAGGAAACAAGGGATGAGCCTCTTCACCTGTTCAATAGATGTGGGTGGAGTGTGAACCGGGCGATAGTTTAGTCTATCTACTCCAATTGAAAAAAAAAATAAAATAATAAAGGAAAAGAGTGAAAAGATTGGAAAAGAGAAAACCGGAAACCGCATCCTAAACAGGAAACAAGGGATGAGCCTCTTCACCTGTTCAATAGATGTGGGTGGAGTGTACATTTATTTTGACATTTGCATAATTTCTCTTGTCATTGTTTAGTAATTCTTTTTTTAGAATGTAAAACATTTGTGGCTATAAGGAGCTGGTTAATGTTTCCTTGTGTCATACTTAACCAAACTCCCTACAGCTTACAAGTTTTATGCAGAATTATATTCATCAGAAGGTTGGTTGTCAGCAGGATGGAATGTGCAGAATAGTGTAAGAATAAAATATATCTTTTGTATTTTAAAATAGAAATTTATTAAAAGGAAAGAATAACACAAGTCGTAAAAGTTAATGTGCAATCAGAAACATTATTAAGAAGTTAAGAGTAGAGTTCGTGTTCAATGATAAAATTAAGTTAAGGGTATCAAGATTTGTAGAAAATGTTCGTAGTAGTAATTGTTGAAAGAGTATATGTATACGTACGTATGTATTCAGTAGGAATGTCTTTGGATGGAGAAGAAGAAGTAAAAGGAATCAGCAGAAAAAAAGAGAAAGAGGACAAATGTCCAGGTCAGCTTGAAGCTTCTCTAGCTACATTTTAGCTTGTCGTCTTTGCTGCTTCCATCCCTGACTGTCCCACTGATGCTGATCGGGGGACGGGGGTGCTTTTATTGTTATTAGATTTTCCACACTGACTCGTAAAGTCTTGCAAGTCGCTCCCATTGGTCAAAAATCAATTTAACACCTACTTGCGAAATCTGGTTTCGACTGTTTCTTTAAACACATAGTCAATCTTTTTTCTATTTGAGAAAAATCAGGATTTCACATGTCATTGTGAATTTTTGTAAAAGTGAAGAAAGTTGATTTTAATTCTTAATTTCTTATCCGCTACACATTTACCTCAGATTTACGCTTTTTCTTGTTCATCTGTTTAGTTTTGCAGTATGAGCTTTTGTGCCCACGATAGCCACAAGTGAAGTTTTCAAAAACAATCTTTTTTCACATGATACCGTCACATGCCTGACATAGGGATATTTTTGTCTTACCAACAGATAATTTCTTCTTAACCTCCAGCACTTGTGAATTTCCTTTTTCTTGTGTTTTAACATTGTCTTTCTTTAATATTAACCAAATACTGGCATTATTCAGTAATTTTCTGGAGTGTAATTTCAGAGTCTTGTTCAATCAGGGCCAATATCCGGAACCTCACGTTTTTGTCATTTTGGAGCTATTAGTCCTGCAATGGATAATTAAACTTTTAAACATGTCAATAGACAGTTCACCCAGTTTAAATAGCTCACATTGCGCATTAACAATTTTTGCGTTTGTGATAAAATCCACTTGCTCATCCTTTACGATATATAAACATTTATATTGCATGTGAAATAAACTCTAGATTAGTCTACTGCAATATACAATACCATATAGACTCCTCACTAATCAGTAGCTATGATTCTCATATAACAGATGGACTCATCCATCCTACTATACCAAAAGGGTAGAAGGTTATTTCACTACAACAGTTTAACTTACTACACTTAAATACATGAGATCAAGGTTCAAAATAAATATTTTCATGGCAACTGTCGTGAGAAAGGCAGAGGGAAGCCATATTATGGCATTGGAAAATTAACTGGGACTGAAATGCCAAGTCAGGACACAATATTACACTCTTTTGGATTTGGTCAAGAGAAAAAATATATAGTGGGAACATCAGTCTATATGTTGCAGCAATATTTGATGCACAGAAAAAGGGTAGATTTATAAACTGTACGTTTTCTTACCAGAATGATCCTGGCAAGAAAAATTATCTAACATGATACTTTGAACCAACTATTCTAGCAACTGATTCAATATTATCATTCCACATTGTTTTGGTAAAATGTGAAACTCAGAAGGTGTAAAAGGTTGCTCTCTTGGAGGTTGGCATTAGCATAGATGATGGAAAGCAAAAATAGTTCTCTATGATGACTAAAAGACTGCAGTTTCGTTTTTGAAGGTGTTACAACTTATAAGCCATTTCTTGGCCCAGACAACAAGCAGCAGCAAGGAATTTGTTGTAGAGTTTAGAGAAAACAGGAGCCAATTTAGAAGCACATTTCATACAATTGGAATTATAAAAAACAGTATGATGCTCATCCTGGAAAAAAAAAAAACAACAACTTTTGTATACATAGTTTAAATTGTCAATGGTAGAAAAATGTGTGTGTGTGTGTGGAGGGGGGGATGGGCTATAGAATCCCCCACCCCATGAAAACGAGTGCTTTTAACAATTATTTTTTTGGATTTTGAAAAATGTGGCACAACATTTACTTAAAATATATTGAAAAATACCATTTTTTTTCAGCATTAAAAGTTAAAAACTGCACCCTAACGTATGTGTCTTATGCGACTGACAATATATGCATGATAAAAAAATGTAATAATGCCTTCGAGGTATGCCAACATAAGATGGTTAAGCTTGTATTATCAGAAGGTGGGGATAGATAAAAAAAAAAAAGACGTAACTATGACTCCCTCTTATCTGTCATATTTAACCTGAAAATTGTGAGAGTCAAACTATTTTACCAATAAATGAATAATGGAAGTGAAGAATAGTTGTCAGTCGGCACAAATTAACTGATGAAACATACAGCCAGTTAAAAAAAAGAAAAATTTAACTTGAAGAACCTTGTCTTTTTTTTCTTTTTTAGTTCAGGTATTTATCAAAAGATTCTTCACTTTGTTACCTGAAATTAAAAAGAATCTATTTTCATTTTTTTTTGTTTTGAAATATTTGACTTTAAAGTTCGGCTAACCATATTTGTAAATTGACAGAAACATGTCTTTATATATATATATATTTTTTTTTTTTTTTTTTAATCATATCACCCCGAGCAAGGCGGTAACGCCACTGATGCACAGGGGGTTACGTAAGGGTAAAAAGAATGGAAAAGAGAAAGCCGGAAACCACATCCTAAACAGGAAACAAGGGATGAGCCTCTTCACCTGTTCAATAGATGTGGGTGGAGTGTGAACCGGGCGATAGTTTAGTCTATCTACTCCAATTGAAAAAAAAAAAAAAAAATAAGGAAAACAGTGAAAAGATTGGAAAAGAGAAAACCGGAAACCGCATCCTAAACAGGAAACAAGGGATGAGCCTCTTCACCTGTTCAATAGATGTGGGTGGAGTGTGAACCGGGCGATAGTTTAGTCTATCTACTCCAATTGAAAAAAAAAATAAAAAATATATAAGACATGATTTTATAATGGATGGGATTTTCTTGATGTCTCTGTAACTGAATCATCATGAAATATTGGAGTGAGTTTTACAGCTGTATGCCCTTACTAACACCAAACAGTTTAGGAGACTGAAAATTCAGTATTTTTATCAAGACACCATCTCTAGGATGATTACCTACCAAGGTCAGAGAGTTCATCCTACCCTACTCTACACAGAGTAGGTGTAGATGTTTTTATTTCAGAGATTTCCTTCTCTTAGACAAGTTGCTATTCAAAGCTAAAGACCCAGCCTAAGTTTTTCTTTTTCGCTTAAATGACCCCAGTTTGGACGTTAACTATTTGCCCATAGCTGGTACACTAACAGGAGTTACCACTCTGGAAACAACAGCAATTAAGAGTTGGTTCCACACTTCTCTAAACCTAATGATCAGAGGCCTTGTTGCTAGATGTAGTTTACTGTCATTCCCAGGGTAGTAGTGTATAAAAACTTATTAAGATAGCTTAAATGCTACAAAGAGATTCTTCTTATTTTTTTTTAAGCATACTAAGAATTTTGTGGTGCAGTGGATATCAAAGTGTGTATCATGTATGGCACTTAACTGAAGGATACCCAATTGTATACCCAAAGTGGTGCATAGATGCCATCCTCCAACTGAAATTTGGGCGAACACTAAGAGAAAAGTACTCAGAACACAAAAAAAACAGAATTATCATCAAAATCTTTGTGTTGTTATTAAGAGGAATTACCAAAGGATTTGTTATATAAAAGTTAAAAATCAAAACTTACTCAGATTTTAATGAATTGAATTATTTTTAAACTTTTTTTTTTGTAAGAAAATCTTTGTTAAAATATTATTTTAAAAACTTATCCTCTACTCCATTCATTTAATACAAAAAAGAATTTCTTCAAATTTATGAAATTTCAAAAAAAATTCTATTGTATTGCATGTTTATATTTGTTATTGTTATTTTATTTGTTACTTGGAAAATTTAAATCATTAAAATATCTGGGTTAAATAGATTGCAGAAAACCTGACCTGAATCATAAAATAAAATTTCTTTTTTTAATTAGAAAGATTTTCAATTGCTTTTATGAATAAAATGTATTATAGACATCAATGTCTTAAGAAAAATTTTTCATTGAATAATGAATTTTTACAAGAATTTTTTTTTAAAGATTTTAATTAGTATAATTTATAAACTTTTAAAATTCTATATTAATGTGTATGGACACACATTATTAGAAAATAAGAGATATCAATAATAAATTTCAAATTTAATGTGATTTTTTTTTAAACATTTTCTTCATCGTCAAAGTACCTAGATTGCTTAAAATATTTTATTAAATCTTTATGATTCAGTTAAGTGCCATACGTGATACACGCTTGGACGATCATGTTTCGAAAGAGACATGACTGACTGAGCAGATGATTATCCCATAGTAGGTTGCCATTACTTTCTGCGGTAGACTGGTTGCCAGCCAAGGCTATAGAACCCAATCTGTCCTGTTATTTAACCATAACTGGAGGGAAAAGATGGATTAATACCTTTCCCAAGGGTATTTGTGCGTAAGTGAATGCAATGAACTCAATTCGATTTCGAACTCGGCTCCCCGATTTCTTGTTCCGAGCCAATATCCACTGCACCACAATGCACATCTGATTATGATTACTGGGCAAATAAAGGTATTCATGTTCTATTTGCCAAATATCAGACTGCCAATAAATCACTAAACGTTAGAAAAAACCAGATTAATTAAACCTTAAATCAGCTAATTTTTCTCAAATAACATTTTAAAAAATTACAATTTATTTTTAAAGATTTTTAAGAAAATGATAATTATGTTGAGTTGATAGATCTGTCAATATGGATGAATTTATAATTTTACCAATAAGTAACAACCTTGAAACCATAACACCCCAGACAAGGCTCTGTGTACAAAACTGGATAGGTGTGTAGCATTGTGACCCAATAGTAACTGATAAGGAGAGAAAAAAAAAAAAAAAAAAAAAGATTCCAATCAATTTTAATTTGGTTTAAAATACACAAAATTATTTAGCTCATTAAAAATATTAAATTTAAACTATTAGCATGGAAATAAAACTAAAATTAAAACTTCAAAAAAGATTTTTAATTTATTTAAAGGTAGGTGGAAGTTTTTTTAGAGGTGGAGCAGAGTACTTCCAAAAAATATTCTGAGTTAAAAGTGTTGCATAGTAAAAATAGTTCTAAATAAAAAAAGAAAAGATTTAATTGAATTTCTTTTTACTTACATTTTAAATATATCTAAATACAAAGGTTGGTGTAAGTAAATATTTGTAAATGGCTTCATTGTTGGGGAGGACAAATAATATAGTAAAACCTATTCAACATATTCAAGTATTGTAAATAAAACTTTTTAATCTGAAACATTACTCTTGAAGCAGTACTTTTTCATAAATATTTTTCTCGGAATTAAACGAAGATTTTTGTACAAAACTGGTTAAGTGGTCATATAAAGTGTTGCAGAGAGAGCATAATAATAAAAGAGTGAAAATTGTAACCATTTTAATCTCAGGTGACAACTGGTTAATAAGTTATTTTTTGTCAATTTTTTTAAATTATAATTTTTTGTTTAAGAAAGGGAGCTTACATACTGATTGTTAAAAAAGCAATTTTAAAAACTCTACTAAGAGAGTAGTTTAGTACTTTTTGATTAAACACCATTATTATATAACAATAATATTTTGTCTTTTAGAGTCAGTCAGTTAAGTGCCATACCTGATACACACTTTGGGCGATCATGTCTCGAAAGAAACATGACTGACTGGGCAGAAGATTATCCTGCAGTAGGTTGCCATGGCTTTCTGTGGTAGACTGGTTGCCGACCAAGGTTATAGAACCCAATCTGTCCTATTATTTAACCCATAACTGGAGAGAAGATACGGATTAATACCTTTCCCAAGGGTATTTGTGCGTAAGTGAATGCAAAGAATTCAACTGGAATTCGAATTCAGTGCGTTGATCTCTCGATCAGAGTTGATACCCACTGCACCACAATGCACATCCTCTTTTAAAGTAACAGATATGAAAATATGATTTTTAAATATTCTTAAGAAGGAGATTAAATGCTTTTAAAATTAAAAAAAAAAAATGTCAATTTTAATTTTTTTAAAATTTTACATACTGTAAGCCAGCGATATATTTTTACAGTTAAAGTTTATACAATCTTGGTCTTACTTTCAAGTTTGAAACTTTAAATAAAAATCTCCCAATCCCATCCTTTGCCCATAGATGAAGAGGGAAAAACCAAGTGGTTCTCAGTTACAGAAACAGAAAAAAAGCAAGAAAAGAAGATGAGAAACAAAGAGGAGCATTGGAAGGGTTTTTAAAGAAGGAAGTAAAAACACAAATTTCACCTGCAGTTGCAGAAAGAGATCATGAGCACAAGGATGAGTCAGTATAGTTGTCAGAATCTAAGGAAGAATGAAGATGAGCAGGATCTGAGTGAAAATAAAGATGAACAAGTTATGAGTGGGTATAAAGATGAGAAGAAACCATTTAGTGATAAAAGAAAGTGAAGAAGAAATTGGCAATAATGATAGCAGCAATTTATATTGGAAAGTAAAGGATTTGGGGAGATTGAAGAAGCCAATTGCGGATATACTCATCCAGAAATTGGTAAAACAAGAATTGGAAGATTTTCTGTATTCTAATGGTCCATTTGTTTCAAATGAGCAGGGGAGGTCCTTGTCAACATAGTGGTTTGTCAAGCAGTCAGCAAATGGCAAAGCTGTACCAAAAATATGGTTATTGTACTCTCCTATTTGTGGGTGCTGCTACTGTTTTCCTTGCTTCTTATTTGCAATGGAATCAGATTCCCAGAGGACTAGTTTTGCAAAGGAGAATAGATTCAGAAATTGGAGGAAGTTAAATCTATGGATTCCAGATTATGAAAACAGTCCTGTGCATAGAAATTACATGATTAAGTACTTGGATATGAGATGTCATTTTAAAACAATGGATGCTAAACAATGGATGCTAAAACAATGGATGCTAAAACAATGGATGCTAAAACAATGGATGCTAAAACAATGGATGCTAAACTTCAACAACAATTGTATGCAGAAAGAAAGAAATGGAAAGTCATTCTGAGTCATGTTATTTCTTTTCTGGGAAAAGAGAATTTGGCCCTCAGAGGACACAGGGGAGAGAATAGCAGGGTTATCTCAGAATAATACAGACCAGAAGTCTGGAAAATTTTATGCTACTATTAAACTTATGGTAAAATATGATCCAATTTTGGCACAGATCATGTTAAAAAAGTGACTTACCACTCAAACAGAACTCAGAATGAAATTATACATTTCCTTAGTAAAACAATCTGTACAAAAAAAACTTGATGAAATAAGAGATGTGAAATATTACACAATGATGGATTCAACTCCTGATATTGCCCAACTTTCTTCAACATTATGGTATGTATCACGCAGTCAATATGCAGTTGAAATTAAGGAAGCATTTGTAGGCATTTTTCAATTTGAAAAAAAAAAAAAAAAAGGATGCCAGTAGTATTGTCATTAAAGTTCTTGGTTTGTTAGAAAAACATGGTTTGAAGACTATGATTTTTTTTTTTTTCTTACATACAACATGTGACCAATGACCACATGTGCATTTACTTTGCCCTCATCAGCCGCTAACCAAGGGTGAATACACAGTTTCGGTGGTTTAAAGCGGGACTGCCACCCCTGGCACCACCAGCAGCAATCGCTACTGGGCAAAGTAAATGACAGAAAAATAAAATCAATTGGCACATTGAGACAGATGAAAACGCTTTAACAGTTTTTTAAAATTCAAGAGCAGAACGAGAACGGAAGAAGTAGACGACGTCATGCTTTCTTTGCGAATTTCTTCGAATTGCGCCAAATCCAGCATGACGCTTGTCGAACAATAGATTGAAGGCGACATATTTGCTTCTTTATCAAGTTGGCCACTTTTTGATTCAACGAACAGTTTTTTAGCAAGTCCATATGGGTTCGTATAAAATGATTTCCGGGCCTGGCGTTTTTTCTTTCGATTCTTCCGTTGATTTTCTGCTCTTGATATTTTCAGAATTTCTTGTTTGATGTTATTTAAGAGAATTAATATTCCCTCTTTTTCATGCAAAGGGGATTCTTTCAGACGGCGTTTTAATAACCGTTGTTCGGATCTTAATTTCCCCTTTTGCATTTGTCGTCTGTTTGGTTTTTTAAATGCGTTTTCTCTTCTGTTTGGTTCTATGCCAAATCTGTCAAAACAAACGTTATATACGATGTTGCAAAATATGCCCGTTTGTTTTTCAATGGGACCCTTAAGGTGAATCGGTAGTAAAAATGAAAGCTCTTCATCAAGATTTGACCAAAGTGTTTTCTGATTACCTTTAGGCCATTGAATCCTTGGTTTGCTGGGAATGTCTCCTGGGGGCTGATGTTCAACAATGGGATCCTGAACACTGTGGTTGTAGTCCTGTTTCATAATCCCATCAGTCGATTTATAAAGGATGCCAGTAGTATTGTCATTAGAGTTCTTGGTTTGTTAGAAAAACATGGTTTGAAGACTATGATAATGCAGCTGTGATTGGCTGGAGCTAGAAATGGTGCCCAAAAGAAAATATTGAATCTAAACCCAAGAGCAATGTTTTTAAACTGTGAAAATCATAATTTCAATTTAGCTTGTCTTCATTCCTGTGCAGTAGATCCATGTGTTACATTTTTTGGTGTCCTCAACAGACTGTGTCTTTTTCTGTTTCTTTATCAAGATGAGGAATACTGAAGCAATATGTTTCTCTAACAGAGAAACAACAGTTTGAAACCAGATGGAGTGCAAGATATGATGCTGTGACTGTAGTGTACCAAAATCTAAACAAAATAATAACCTGCCTTGAGCATTTACAACTTGAACAGTACAGTCAAGAAACAAAATGTAATTCTGGGATACTTATGAACTAGTTTCAAAAATTTTCATTTATCACCCTACTTAAGTTCTGGCATCCAATTCTATACTCTGTGAAGAGTGTCCAGAAGAGGATGCAAGATTTTAAGATTGAGTTTGTAGGGATAAGAAATAAAGAATTACAATCAACCTTCTTCACTTTTACAAAAATTTACAATGAAGTGTGAAATCCTGGTTTTTCCCAAATAGAAAAAGGATTGACCAAACCATGTGCTTAAAGAAAAAGTCGAAACCAGATTTCGCAAATAGGTGTTAAATTGAATTTTGACCAATGGGAGCTACTTGCAAGACTTGAGGAATTTGTGAGCAAGTGTAAAAATTTGAATACTATAAAAGGCCTGGTTAGCGTCAATCACAGGCTCAGATGGGAGCAGCGAAAGACACTGCAAAAATATAACGAGAGATGCTTCAGGTCAACTCGGACATTCGTCCTCCCGCATGCTGATTTCCTCCACTACTTCTTCTTCACCCTCAACATTCCCATATGCTTCATCTTATACTTGATAACAAACGGACATTTTAAATACTTACATTTGCTTTGCAAATCAATTACATACATTTTCGCTTTGAACATTATTATTCTTTTTACACATTTATGTTAATGTTTAGCAAACAAAATTCCACTTATTTTTTTCATCCTAATGATATTTTAAAATGTGGGTATTGTTGGCTATGTTTGGAAGTGGCCTTGTACCAGGCATGGTTGACGCACCCTATATCTACAAGTTAAATCAAGCAGAAACGGACTTGCAAGGGTTGATGAACATACTGGTAATAAAAAAGGAAGAAATAATCAGCAATGCTTTGAACTCAGCATAAAAATATGGTGAAGAATATGAAATTCAAATTGAGCATCATGCTAAAAGGAAAATTATTATGCTAGGAGAAAAAATAAGAGATACTGCTTTAACAGCAAAGGAAGAGAGGATATGAGTCATGCATAAAATTGTCAATCGTTTAGTCATCAAGATTCAAGAGAGTGGTAAGTGATTGGCAGAACTAAGAAAAAGATTTGAATTGTTTCTGAACCTGATGACAAAAATGAGAAAGCACATCTTCGAAATACAGGTTTGGATTTTCAGATGAGATCGGCAATGTTCTTTTATACAATGAAATGATAGACTTCATTTTGTTAATTTGAGCTGATCCTCTTCATGTATCAAAGTGTATTATTAAATTTAGCAAAGAATATTTTGGTGAATTATCCGTGGCATACAAATTGTTGCTAACAGTAGCAGTTTCATATATAATATTCATTAAAAATGACAGACAAGGTTTTATTATTAAGTTATTTTTATATAATTTTTCATGTATCTGTATAATTTTCTTTTCGGAACTCAAATTATACAAGAATTGTCCAAAGGTTTTGTACTTTTGAGCACATTCAGCTATACTTTTAGCCATTATCAACAATTAATTTTGTTTTACTAGTAAATAAACATATGTAAAGTTTATGTATATAGAGTTTTGTGTATGTTAAGTTCCAAACACACTAAGCACATTGTTACCGTGATGTTATTAAGTCTAGGATTTCTCTTTATTTTATTAGTAATGCCACCATTATTTTTAATCTTTTGCATGTGGATGATGCTATTATGTATGTATTATCAGCGAGGATATCGTGGGTAGTTCCTGGAAGATCTCAATGTGTTGTGCATTTAAATGAGATCGGATGGAACTGTTATGAGAAAAGTGTAAGGTCAATCCCCCCATCAATTTTGTGATGGTATAGCCAATGTAATTGTTCATGGATTTGGATATTTGAGAAACACAGTTCTTCAAAGGACATATAAATTTGTAAATGACACTGGTTCTCCGTAGTTTAGATTTTGCAGGTGAATAATTATTATTGATATTTGAGTTCCAAAAAGAAAAAAATTATATGAACACATGAAAAATTATATAAAAAACTTAATGATAATACCTTGTCTCTCATTTTTAATGAAACCTGTATAAAGGAGAGATTGTTGCCCAAATACACAATTGAAAATTGATTAAACCTTTCTGTCAAGACGCGTTCAATTTTTTGATAACCCCATCATAAGCTACTAACGTATTTCAGTTGGTAGTCACTAAGATGAAACACTTTACACCTCAATAACATTAAACGTAAAACAAAATGCAAACTTACTCTATGTCAGCAAAAGTGGGAAATAATTCACTCTCATAATTGAACCGCCGTAAAAAAAAATCCCTGATACACTTGACATCTCGATTAAAGTACCTGAAAGATAAAGGAGGAAGAAAAACATTGAATCAGGCACACAAAACTGAATTTTCAGGCATGTCTGCATTGCATCAAGCAAATTCAAAGTGAATGTTGTATGGATTTAGGGCATAAAAATTTGAATCACTTAACTGTGATTCTCAAAATGTACAACTCTGAGAGTGCTGTAAACTCACAATAGTAGGTGTTCAGAGGCTAATTTTAACAGGGCAATTTATTTAAACCTTTCATCACACATGAAACAAATCACAAATTGGGCCCAGTTACTCATGCATAAAACAAATCACTGATTGGGCCAAATTACATTAGATACACACATTTGTTTGTCTTTGATAGGATTAATAATCTGGTGAAAAGTGAAGGTAGGAAAATTAAAAATAAAATAATCATACAAGAAAATATATTTTAGAATTTATAATAGTGATTTTAAAAATATATTAAGTAGAAAATTATCAATGATGGGCTATTCGGTCAAATAAATTAGATTTAGTCATAAAAATGAATCAGTTTAAAAATATTTTTTTCCCCTATTAATGAAAATATTTTTTTATAGTATTTTATTATTATTTATTTTAAAAAGAAAAAACAACTTCAAAATAATTAAAGTTGATTTAAAACATGGTACAAAATTAAGTCTAAGTTTTACCATTCTGCATTGGAGTGAGAGACAGATACCATCTGTGGGAAATCAATCATTGTGATATTACTGTCATCATCAATCATCAAATTGAATTCATTAAAATCTCCATGAATAACCCCACAGTTAGCAAGGCGCACAATCAGATTCATGATATCATTGTAGACAGGTGATGGGTCAGCAATCTCTCTTACCTGACACCTAAAAAAATAAATAATGACTGTAAACTTAAATTTGGCTATGAAAAGTGAGAAATCATAATCAGATAAAAAACAAAAATTAAGTCAATTTAATTAGTAAATGAGAAAATATATAAGTTTAAAAATCTGAACTTGCACTAACTTTTGCTTAATGAATACAGACTAAAGTAGTAAAAACTTAGAGAACTACTGAACAACAACAACAACTACACAAGGTTATGTAGAGTCTACAAGATGCTGGGGTCACTGTGTGGGTGTATTTACCCAGGCATATTTCAGAGCTATCTGAACTGAGTTGTACATGTTCAGTGTGGCTGCAGGGAATATAATAAAATCTGCAATGTTTCACATACATGTTCAATGGGGGTTTAAATCTGGTGACCATATGGGGCCAGTAGAGTATCTGAAATCAGCTTCATGTCATCTTAACATTTTGGGGGTTGCATTATCTTGCTGGAACAAAACCATTGGGAAACATGGCGAGCACAGTGTACATGATATCTGTCATAAGAGACTTCAGTGTTAAGTGCCATATGCCTTGAAAGACTGATTAGACAGAAGATTTTCCCGTAGTAGATTGTCATAACCTTGTGGTAAACTGGTTGCCAACCACGGCTATAGAACCCAATCTGTCCTGCTATTTAACCCATAGCTAGAGAGAGAAGAAAAAGATTAATACTTTTCCAAAGGGTATTTGCACATAAAAGAATGCAATGAATTCAAACTTGGCTCTCCATATTGTTCAGTAATTTTTCATTTGAGAAATTCATGTTAATATTTAAATTGCATAAAAACTCCAAAGATATGATGAAATTCAAAGGATTTAATTGGAACAAATTATTCCAGGTCTCATATTTTAGGAAATTTTACAACTCAACAAATACAAAACCAGTAGAACAAAGATCCTAACTTTAACAGTTCAATGTAACACATCACTCAATAAGTCTCAGGCCTGACATATAGATGGCACCACTAATAAAAAATCCATATGAATTTTATGAAGTACTAACTTTCAAATGACATGTGACAAAATTTGGGCCCAATTGGATTATTAGTTTACAAATTACAGTTATTTAAGTGAAGCTACTGTTGTAAATTTTGAAAACAATGGAAAAGTCTGAATTTTGTATGTTGATAAAACGTTGCTTTCTGATGGGAAAAAATACTGTTCAAGCAAAGCAATGGCTTGATAAGAGTTATTCGGCCTCTGATCCGTTGAAAACAATGGTTAAGAGGTGGTATGCTGACTTTAAATGCAGTTGTACAGACACATGATGCTGAATGCTCAGGTCGTCAAAAATTGGCAGTTATCCCGAAAAACAACAAAAAAAATCCACAAACTCATTTTGGCTGATCATAAGCTGAAGTTGTGTGAGATAGCAGAGGAGTTGAACATATCAGAAGGGAGTGTATTTACCATTTTGCATGAACATTTGTCAATGAGAAAGCTATGTTCAAAGTGGGTGCTGCATTTGCTCACACAGCATTGTTTGCAACTGTTTCAATGCAACAAGAATTGATTGATTGGTTTTACAGCAGATCAACCTTTCTGGTTATTTACTGCCAGAAAGAGTTTTTATTGAACTTTTATTGTGAATGGTTTATTTAGATATGTAGGGATAGAACTCATGATAGGTAAGATTAGAGAATGGTTAAAAGAGTTGTTTTACTTTAAGGTTAGTATATATTTAGATTGGGGTATTAAATTTTCTTACATATGCCTGTCTCTTTCAGATATTCAGATATTTTGCTTTTGCTTGTTTGGAGAAAAATATTTTTCAGGTTTATTTCCTCATAATATTTTTGGCAAATTTTTGTAGGTCAATGCAGTTTGTTTGTATGTGTCTTATTGTGAATGGCTCCTGGCATGGTATGCAATATGGTGGGTCTTCCTTTTTAAAGAGGTGAGACTGGGTAATGTGAGAATGACCTATTCGGAGTCTTGTTATTATTACTTTTTCTTTTCTAGACATTTCAATGTTGTGACTTTCCCCTACCTTTTCTTTTATTGTATGCAGTTTGTTGCTTGTAAGAGTGTTCCATAAGGCTCGTCACTTATTTGTTATATATTTGCTGGTTGTTGGTTTCAAGTCAGTAAAGGGGATTTTATCATTTGATGGCTTTAATTTTAATGCATTCTTTGCTGCCTGGTTGGCTCTACTGTTTCCATGTATGCCTACATGGCTGGGGATTCAGCAGATGATGTTTTTGCTTATTGCATTGATTTTGTTTAAGAGCTTGTTGATTAGGATGTTGGTTACATCTCAGTTTTTCAGTGATATGAGTGAAGACATAGAATCTGTGAAGATAATAAATTTATTTGTTTCAGTTGTTTCAATTATATCTAGATTCAAGTCAATTGTGGAAATGGATGCTCTATTTGGTAGGTGTTTCAAGTGTTCAGTTTTATTTGTGATAGCCGCACAGCCCACCTTGTTGCCAATTTTGGACCTGTCTGTGTACATGTGTGTATATTCTGGGAAGTTGTTCTGGAAGATAAGGGTTTCTTCTTGGAAGGTGATTAGATTGGTTTTGTTTTTAGGGTATTTTTCTAATTTGAGTAATACTTTTGGTTGAGTTAGGAGCCAGGGAGGGGTCTTTGAGGGGATATTGCTATGCATCGAGGCTGTATCTATTTGAGCTTCATTTGTGAGTTTCTTCATTTGTATCCCAAATGTTTTTATGACTTTTTTTTTTCATGTTAAACAGATTTTCATGCTTAGGGTTGAAAGTGCATTGGTATGCCGGGTTGTTAGGGTATGACTTTAGCTTCAGATAATATTGTAAGGCTAGCTTTTCTCACCTCAGTTTTAGTGGGGCTTCATTGGCTTCTATGTATAGGTTGTCAACAGGAGATGTTTTGTATGCCCCTAAAGCCAATTTTAGTCCTGTATGGTGAATAGGATCAAGCATTTTTATATATGATGTTTGGGTTGATCCATATATGAAACAGCCTAGTCAAGTTTTGAGCACACAAGTGATTGGTATAGTTTGAGGAGGGTTCTTCTGTCTGCTTCCCAATCAGTGTGGGCTACTACTTTCAGTAGGTTTATAGCTTTGTTACATTTTTTTTTCAAGTGTTTAATATGTGGAATAAAAATAAGTTTGTTATCAAATATAATGCCTAGAAAATTGTGTTCCTTGACAACTGGTATTTGGCTTCCATTCAGTATTAGTTTGAGATCATTGTGCATATTTCGGAGTCTGCAAAAGTGCATACATTTAATTTTTGTTTGTGATAGGGTGAAACTGTTTTCCTCTATCCATTTTGTTATTTTATTTATGCAGAGCTGAAGTTTGCGTTCTATTGTTGGAATGTATTTAAAGTTACAGCATATCAAAAAGTCATCTGAGCAGTCTATTCCTAGATTAACATGTTTTTATTATATTGTTGATTTTAATGTTACAAAGGGTTACCGACAAGACTCTGTGGGACTCCGTTTTCTTGTTCCTTCAGATCTGAGAGGGGTGTATCTATTCTTACCCTGAAGTGCCTACCCTGAAGGAAGTTTGTAATGAAGATTGGCATTCTGCCTTTCAATCCAAGTTCTTTTAAGTCCTTTGTGACACCATACT
The DNA here is from genome assembly GCA_037127315.1 of Ascarosepion bandense. Lineage (NCBI taxonomy): Eukaryota > Metazoa > Mollusca > Cephalopoda > Sepiida > Sepiidae > Ascarosepion > Ascarosepion bandense. Next base: position 562,939 of record JBBBDQ010001781.1, on the reverse strand, counting down.
TCCATACTGTGTCATAGGCTTTTTGGATGCCAAAGAAAATTGCTGTCAGGTGTTCTTTTTTTAAATATGCTTCTCTTATGAAAGTTTCCAGGCAGATGAGATGATCTATTGTACTTTTACCCTTTCTGAAACCAGTTTGGAAGTTTGTTATGAGTTGTTCTGATTCTAGATACCAGTTTAGTTGATCATTCTTTCTAGTGTTTTACTTATGCAACTTGTTAGGGAGATTGGTTGGAAATTTGCTGGATCTGATGGGTGTTTGTGTGTGATTCTTGTCTGGTTCTGCTGTATTCAATTTGGGAATTGGTGTTATGGTAGATTCCTTCCAGGAACTAGGTACATTTCTGTTGGTTGAATATTTTGAGTAGGTTATTAGTGATATTTCAGGGAGTTTTTTCAGAAGTTCATGCAGGATTTCATTATGCCCTGCTGATGTATCCATGGGTTTTAGCAAGGGTTTCTTTAATTTGGATATGGAGAAGGTTTGGTCATAACTTTCAGTATTTTGGGATTTGAAGTTAATTTTTTTCTTTCTTCTGTTGATTTAATTTTTTGGAAGTTTTTAGTTTGTTTCCCTGATGAATTTTGTGGAAAATTGTATGCTAAAGTATTTGCAATGTCACTTTTATTGGCAATTTTCTTACCATCTTTAGTGAGATGTGGTATAGGTTGGTTGTTGTTGTTTTTCCCTTTTGTCCTTCTCATCATATTCCATACTTTTGGGATTTTTGTATTTATGTTTATTTTGGATTCATAATTCCTTCAAGTGATTTGTTTTTGTTTTTTTATGGTGCGCCGTGTTATGGCTCTTTTATTTTTAAAGTAGTTTTAAGTTTTCAGTTGTTGGACTCAGTTTAAATTTTCTGCCTGCTGGTTCCTTATGGCTTCTCTGCATTCATTGTTAAACCAGGGTTTGTTATACTTAACTATTTGTTGATTTTGGGATATTATTGTTTGCAATAGTTATGAGTGTTTTGGTGAAGTAGGTAATGTGATCTTCTTTATCTTTAACTTCAGGTATTAGTAGGCTTTGACATTGTTTCTGAAAATCTTCCTAGTTGGCTTTTTGGAGATTCCAACATGGTGATTTCTCTTCATTAATGGGTCCAGTGTTTTTTAATATAATTGGGAAGTGATCACTCCTACATGAGTCTTCATATGTTTCCAAGTTTTAGTCTAGGTATATTCTGGGGTCACATAATGTAAGATCAATTGCTGAAAAAGTGCCTGTTGCTGGGTGTATGTGTGGTTTTGGTTGTTGAATATAGATAGGTTACTTTTGTTTATTGTTTTCTATTTTTTTGCCTTTCTTGTTTGTTTCCCTACTTCCCCATATTGTAGCTGTTGAAATCTCCTAAAAATATGAGTGGTTTTGGAAGTTGGTTAATTAGGTGTTCAAATTCGAATTCATTTATTGGGTCCTTTGGTGGAATATATATTGAGCATATTGTTATTGTTTTGTGCAGTGTTGCTGAAATTGCAATTGCTTGCATGCTTGGATTTATGTTTATTTGTCTTTGTGGTATTTGGTTGTTTATTTGTATTGATGTACCTCTTGAGGCTCTGTCAGTTTTTTTATTTATATAATTATAAGTTGTATAGTTTTTGATATTGATTGAATTGTTTTCTTTTAGTAAGGTTTCTTGTAGACAGATGGCTGCAGGGCAAAAGGTCAGCATTAATAATATTAATTCATTTAAGTTAGCTTTTGCACCTCTAATATTCCACTGTAAAATTTTGTTGGTCATGTGTGTCTGGTCTTTGGTCTTCTATTTCTATTGCCTTGGATCTGCTTGTTCGCAAGTAGATTTGTTTTCTATTTCCATATCTTCCAATTCCTTGGTTTGGGTTGTTGATTTGTTAGATCTTATGTTTGACTTATCTCTATTACTAGAGGTCGATCGGGACCTTCGCTTTGTTTTTTTTTGTTGGAGAATTTTTCTCATTTGTTGTTTTTGTTTGCTCAGAGGATTTTTTTTTTTGTATCTTTGTTTTTGTATTTGTTGTTATTACTTGATTTTATATTTAGGCTTTTGTGGGGAATTTGTTCTTCAAAATCTTGTTTCTAATATGTTATAGTTGTTGTAGAGGGGAATTTGTTGGTTTATTTGTATATCTTGATTGATTTGGTCTGGTTCTAATTTCTTCTTAGGGATTTGTTTCTGGTTTTGGTCGCTTATCTGGGTTTTAGTAGATGCTGCTGTTTGATTTTTATTAGTTTCTTTTTGAGTTTTTTTAAAAGTTTCAATTAGATTCTTGAGTTCAGAGACTAGTTTGTTGAGTAGGTCTTGGTTGTTTGCTTGATTAGATTGGTTTGATTTTTGGGTGATTTCTGCATAAGTGTTTGATATTTTTGTAATAAGAATCTACTATTCTCCTCGCCTCTGGGGAGGATATGTTTTGTCTGTATCTCACTTCCATGACGAAGATACAGAGGTGCAGTCGGCATATTCTGAAGACCTGCTGACAGGGCAACAATGCAACAAGAAGGAATTTTTGTGCAAATATGTGACAATGGATGAAACATGGATCCACCACTACACTCTGGAGTCAAATTGGCAGTCAGCTGAGTGGAGAGCAGCAGGTGAAAGCCATCTAAAGTGACCAAAGATGCAAGCAAGGTTTTGGTCTACATATTTTGGGATGTGCAAGGTATTTTGTTTATATATTACCTTGAGAAATGAAGAACTATCAATAGTGAATATTTTATAGCATTATTGGTGTGTTTGAAAGAAGAAATTGCCAAAAAATGGCTACAAATGAAGAAGAAAAGGTGATCTTTCACTGAGACAACGCACCCTGTCACAAGTTGATTGCAACAATAACAAAACTACATGAATTGCAGGGAAAGAGATTTGATTCCAATGAAGTTGTGATATTGGAAACTGAGGCATATTTTGAGGTCAAAGATAAATTGTTCTACAAAAAAGGCATCAAATTATTAGAGAAGCATTGGAATCAGTTTATCACCCTAGAAGGAGTCTATGTGGATGAATAAAGTCAAAAATTGCCTAAAAGTTGTTTTATTAGTTAAGCCCAGGATTTATTGAGTGATGTGTTAAGATAAATAGACAACTATCTATTTGACAGTTATAATGTCTTGGTTTAATTCCTATTTTAATATTTCAATACATTTTTTTTCTTTTACACAGTGAAAGCTTATAGATTAAGCTATTCTGAGAGTGTGAATTTTTGAAAATTGATCTTTTTTGCTACATACAAGGGAAAAGCATCAATTAATTCCATTACAACTGCATGGCGGTTAAAATCAACTGGTTTGGGTACAGGAAATTTGCGACCATAGAGAGCCTAAAATGGAAATGACAGATTATGATTAAATGACAGCAAAATGGAAAATCTCTTATTAAAGTGGTCTGATCTTTACTTCAATAAGAATAAAATTTATAAAAGAATTTCAATCATTTTTTTTAAAGTATCATATCTAAATTCTTTCTACTGTAACTACATGATATTACTAAGTCATATTTGTGAGTGAAACATTGTTTAGTAATTTGAGGTAATGAGAGACTTGATAATTCTGAGCGAAGGAGAAGATATTAGACTAAGAAAAATATAAAAGAGTATAATTAGGGTTGGAACCAAATAAGAAAAGTTTGTGTTCAAAATATTAATTTGAACCTATAAAATACTTATGAGGAATGCATCAGGAGGATTTGAACCTAAAATAAACCAAGTAAGATTCAGTAAAATCCAGTATAACTGACATACTTTGCTTAGACCAACAATACTTAATTAATCAAAGTCTCTCTTAAAATGGTTGCTGATAGAGGGTTGGTTGACTATTGGATTTTATGGCATGTCAACTCCTATTTGGGTCATTTTATGCTGAAGCTTTATTTATTTATACATACAAGGTAGTTATTCTGTATAAGTTGGGAGGTTGTTGGGTTATATGATCTGTTGCTTTTTTTTTTTTTTTTTTTATAAAATTGCTCTATCTTGTGATTGTTTCTGTAAGTTGTTTATGCCTGTTGTATTTATTTGTTCTTCTTGGGGTATATAAATAGAAAGAATTGTAATGGTTTTGTCTAGTGTCACTGCTATTGCTTGTAGTTTAGTTTTAATATGCATTTTGCTTTTGCGGTATGTTATTCCTAATTAGTATTGACACTCCTCCATTAGCTCTGTGTCCTGTATTGAGATTATAGTGGTACAGTTTATAATTTTTTTATTTTTAAGTTAACATTTCCTTGCAAAAAAGTTTCCTGTAAGCAGACGATGGCTGGATGCAGTTGTGATGCAAGTATGAGAAGATCGTTGTAATTAGATTTTATTTCATGACAGTTCCATTGCATGATCTTATGTGTTATAGTTGCATTTTGGGGGGGGGGTATTACTTGTCCTCTCCAGTTTTATTTGCAGCTCTTGAGTTTTTTTGAGTCTTTGACTTTGGTTTTGATTGCTTGTGATGTCCTTCGGACTTGATTGCTTGTGATGTCCTTTCAGATTTTTTATTTTGTTTTGGAATTTGTTTATTTTCATATTCTTTTACTTCCATATATTCAAAAGTATCAGATTTATTTTCATTTGATGTATTGGTTCTTGATTTTGAATTTGATCTTGATTGTGTGTTTTCTTGTTCTGTTATCATTTTTTTTTTGTTTTTTTGTTTTGGGTTTGGGAAGAAGAGGGTTCGTTGGGGTTTTGCTCTATGTTTTCTTTCCAAAGTTTTTTTTGCTTTTTTTCTAGGTTAATTCCATTTGATTTGGGTTGTTGAGCTTTATTTTTATTTTGGTCTAATTTGAGTTTGATTAAGAAGGTTTTTAATTCTTCAAGAAAAGCTTTTAATTCTTTGTACAGATTTGTTATTTCAGTTGAATCTTTATCTTCATTGTCTATTTTATTTACTTTTTTTTACCATGGAGGCATAGGTGTTTTCTTTTGTGCTATTTTTAACCTCTTTTCTTGCTGCTGAGAAGGATATTTTTTTTTTGTATTTTATTATGATTATTTCTTTTTCCTGTTTATAGATGTTGCATTGTTTTGAAAAAGCGAGTTGTTTCCCAAGCAGTTTGAGTATAAGCTATCATTTGTACGATTTTCTTCTTTATGTTTTGGTTCTTTTTCACTGTATTTTCCACATGTTTTTATGATGTCCATATTTGTGGCATTTGTAGCATTGCAGAGGGTTTGGTAAATATTGTTCCACTTTTATAATTTCATATCCTAATATACCCAAATATCACCCAAATTAAGGAAAATGTTGTCAGTGAAACATGGATGGATTCACCAGCACAAAAAGTCAATGTTAAGGTGAATATTTAATCTCAGCACATACATAAAGATTTCCACTAGATGACACAGATCTGGTAAGGGAAAGAAATGAATAATGGGAATAGCCATGGAGGATTGTAATTACTGGCTAAAATTTACCAGACATTCCTGTCATATTTGATAACCCAGTGACTGATTTGGAGTGTTACTTTTGATGCTGCGACCCGAACGTATTAACATAACTTGGAGAGATTTTTTTATTTTAGTTGCTTACAGATTTAAAAAGAACTATTCCTGATATCAAGTTTTAAATAAAGAATATTCAAAATAAAAACTTATGTGACACAATTTGATTGTCGGTAATTGGTAATAAAATTTATTATTAATTAAATATATGGAGAGGTATACTGATAGATCATGTAAAGGGTTAAATTGCATAAAAAATAAGCATTAACAGAGATTGAAACTTGTGCAAACTAGTCAGATGTTTGGCAGGGAAAATATCTAATTTAGGTGTTGACAGTTGGCTGATGAAAGAAACTGTAAAACCCCAAAGTGCCAGTTAAGAGGTAAAAAGGTTACTCAACAAAAAATCAGGTGTTCAGTATCTGAAACCATACAAAGGAAAAGTATTCAAGCTGATACATTTGTTTTAGTAAAAACAAATTGCGAGTGTTAAATGAATCGTCCTGAGAAAGCCAATTCATTGTATCCAAATTTCAGACCAAAGGAAAAGTGCATGTGAATGATAATTGCTTTTTAAGAAAGCAATACAGAGGTAATGGGAGGACCTGCCTGCAGCCACCAGGGAGTTGTGGGTGCAGACATCCCACTGAGAAAGGAGGAAGGAATTGTTAGAGGAGCATTGCTTACAATCATTTCCCAAGAGCGAAGGAGACCACCAGGTTGGAAAAATAATATTTTTTTTTCAATTCCCCAACTACTTCATACCACCACACCAGTTCTTGGTAGGCACCAATAATAGTGAATGCGCAAAACAAATTAAAGAACAGAGAGATCCAAGATTTGGGTTGAGAGACTGGAGAGTGACTTCTGCCGCACGTGACTAACTGCCTAAGTGTAACTCTGGCATCAGCCTTGAGCCAGATGTACCAAAAAATTACCAAAATCAACTATATATATATATATATATATATATATATATATATAATTGCCGACTGATGCCAATTTGGTCAGGTTTCAATCCTGGGTTAAAAGCAATCGGAGTCTAACCATACTGATGAGCTGTGATACAGCGAAACAGATCTGTCTGCGGATGACTATATATATATATATATATATATATATATATATAAGCCAACTCTTACCAGTTTAACCGAGTGCTAAACTGGTAAGAGTGTTGTTTGGGGATAATTCTTGCATCTGAGACACTACTAACAAAATTATTGTACATTATACTTGAGATAAATCCCGATATTTTTTATTCCTTATCCTTCATTGAGTATTTATTCTTTTTTTATTACTGTATGTCTTCACTGTTTGGACCAGACCAAGGCAGGGATACTGATGGCAAATCTTGACCTGTCTGCAATCAAACTTATTATAACGTGGAGGCAGAGCAGGCCAGGAGTTGAGGAGACTAATTCATCAGTTGGCTGTGGTATTGAAAGTTTTGGACGATTGGGTGGAGGGAGGGAGAGAGAGAGAAGCTATCTGTGGTTCAAGTGAACCATAAGCTGATAAAGAAGATATCACATTTAAAATATTTTATTATATTTATTAAGATTTTTAAACTTAAAAAAAAACCCTGAAATTCTTTTATAATTCTTATTGAAAAAAAAAACAATTAGATCACTTTTAACAATTTTATGTATTCTCATAAAAACTATTAAACATTATTTTAAATTGTATATTAAAACTGCACACAAAAACCACACTAAATCAAGAGTTGTAAACATGAAAAATTCACTGTGGTATTAGTAGATATGATTAACATGTTAAAATATATATATATATATATATATATATATATATATATATCAATTATTACTTACTTTCATATAGGCAAATTCTTTCATGGCTGCAATCCTAGAGAGATAAAGCCAAGATGCACTTTGTCGATGCTGGTGGTAATCACGTTTGTTCTTTAGTTGACGAAATGAAGTTCTTCCAAGCCTGTAGAAAAGGAAAAAAATCTGCTACAAATTACCATTGATATTTTAAAGAAATATCTCTGATCCTGTTATTTTATCCAACCAATTAATTGTAGAGAGTATTTTATTAAACATAACAAGCAAGATGATTTGACACTACCCAAAATAGAATGAGTTTTGTTATTTTCCCTGCAATCTTTGTTTATAGACATATCTTGACTAAAAATGTCTCTTAAAGGAAGTAATTTAGTAATTTCTGGTTACAAAGTCTATAAGTTGGTCATTTTATCATTAAAGAAAATGTGAGAAAAGAACCAAAGAATAATCAATTATAGAGGAAGAGATCTTTTAATTGTAGATCAAGAACATTTAATGTGTATTTTACAATACAAAATTCTTTACCTATATTTGTATGCTTGTAAAAGATATATTCCAATTAAAAAAAATGAATATTTTTAGCTAGCAGTTGAAATTTGGGTTAAAAAACTGTGCTGACATGAAAATCTGTTTGCCTTTACTTCATCATTCTAGTTTATCTTAATAAGATCATTAATGTATAGTTATATTTGTTTTTATCAGTAAAACCTTTCCTCAAATCAACTAATATCCAGAATTTTTAAACTGTTAAACAAGTAGAAATATCCTATTAAATTTTTAATGTTTTCACAGTATCAATTTTCTCCTCCAATGGGAGTTAAATTCTATGACAATTAATTGCTAATCATTTTTTTGTAGCATAATCATTTCCTAAAACATATACCTCTGCAGTTTGAGAACATGCTGCTGTCCATCTTCTGCTCCAACAATATAAATATCTGTCAAAGAGAAATAAAGAAACAACACTTTGATAAATTCACTGAAGTTTCATACTTTCTTTTAAATATTTTTATTATTTCTTTCCAAATCATAAACTGAGAAATACAAGATAAATAAAAGTAAGAGAAAATTAATCTGTTGGCAATAAATTGATCTTTCTTAAAGCCCATTATTTTTGACAGAGTTAACAAACTCATTAAGCATAAAGTAACTTACTATATTTTTCTCTCATATGTTATAAGAACATGGGAATATAACATTGCCATGTTCTTATAATCTATGTACATTTTTAAACTGATAGGACTTAAAGAATCATAAAGTTAGTGCATTTCAAAAACATTTTCTTTTGATTCCCATGCAAACTATATCATACACTAACATTTATTCAATTTAAAAACATTATGCACAAAATAAGTGTGATATTCAGAAAAATGTTCAGTATTTGCTTTCCACGTCAATGTCAAAGTTTAAAATTTGTATTTTATGTCAAGTGGACAGTTGTGAGATAACAAATATTTTCAGGAACCTCCTGAAACACGTATTTTTATTGAAGAAAATAAAAAGAACACCTTAAAATTGACAGGGCATATTTGATAAATTGACACTTTCCAAAATTAACTTTGTCAGCTGAAGTTCATAAAGATCTAGTACTCCTGGAAAAGTTCAGTTTTTTTTTTTCCAAAATGATGGCTTTGGTTGATGGTCATGAAATTCAATTTACTTCAGTCCTGTTAAGAATTTTAGTGTTAGCATATTGAAGATTTGACCAAACAACAGTTCTTGATAACATTGAACACTAGTGAAAGAAGAAATTAGAAATCAAATAATAAATGTTCAGAAATCTGGTTTAAAACTAAATTAGATTTCATGAAAGTTTCTCATGAGAAACAAAAAACAAAATAATGATAGCCAGTTGATTTGGCATTGTTCATAAAACATAAATTTTCTTAAAAACAAACTTTATAATGTAGTGCAAAAAATATAATCAATATTTAATGTTAACAGCAGAAATAAAAATTCAGAAATTTGAAAAAAAAAAAATTGTGATTGGGTTTTATTACCTGATTCTTTGCCAACTCCAATTTGGTTTCCAAGTGAAGTAATCGAGTTCCTAGTGACAAACACTTTTAAAGCAAGATAGTCATAACCACTGTTGGTCAGACGATAACCTTCATCTGTGATAAATAAGACAGGACATTATAATTTTTTTTTTTTAATTTGCATATATAGTGCATCTAGAAATGGCTTCTTATATTATAGAGAATTAAAATAATTTTTTTTTAATCATTTAACCCAAAGTAAGGTAATAAATCAATTAAAACACAAGGAGATACTGAGTGTAAGAGAAAAAGAAAACATTACTAAGGAGGGAGAAGAATAAAAGAACAGGAATTAAAAAGACAGATGTATAATCTTTTAAAGTCTCCTGAAGGTGACCATTAAACCTGCATCACTTTTGATATACAGAATTTAGATTATTTGTAAATAAACAATGGTAACAATCTTGGAATAAGCCAAACTTCAAATACAATTTACATTTTAAGTTAGCTTATTCGTATTCCCACTTAAGAATTAAAAAGTTTTTTCTATGTGCAGTTCACAATGTGGGGGATTATGGCTCTCCACAATTACCTTTTTGTTTCAAAATTTGTCTTTTTGCTATCTCTCCTAATTCTTTTTCTGCTAATCATTTACACAAACCCATTAGATAGGTTATGTTGCTACTTTGCTTTGTCTCTCTTGCCTTCAATATAAACTGTGAGTATCAAATTTTCTAAGCTCTAATTCCTCACTATGTTCCCTAGAAATTTTAACTGTCTCTTCTGGATTCCAAGTATGACTGACCTTTTTGTGTCCTTTTTCTGTAAAAATTGTTAGTTATTCATGTGCTCAGTTAATGGTAAAGTGTAATGGAAGAGTAAAAATGGAAGCATTAGTCATCACTGCATGTAATATATCATTTATTTTGTTAAAATAAAAAAAATTCTCATATATGCAGGTTTCATAAAAATGACAGACAAGATATTATCAATAAGTTTTTTATATAATTTTTCATGTGTTCACATAAATTTTTTTTCAAAATCCAAATTATATAAGAATTGTGCAAAGGTATTGTACTTTTGAGCTATACTTTTATCAAGAATCAATTTTGTTTTACTTGTAAATAAACATGTGTAAAGTTTATGCATATAGAATCTTGCATATGTTAAGTTCCAAACATGGTAAGCACATTGTTACCATGTTCATAACTGATTTTATTAAGTGTAGGATTTTTCTTTTTTTATTAGTAATGCCTCCATTATTTCTATCTTCTTTTGCATGTGGATGATGCTATTATGTATAAATTATTAACAATAATATCCCGGATAGGTCCTGGAAGATCTCAATGTGTGTTTAAATGAAATCGGATTGAACTGTCGTGGGAAAGGTGCAAAGTCAATCTCCTCATCAATTTTGTGGTGGTGTACCCAGTGTAATTGTTTACAGATTTGGGTAGTTGAAGAACACAGTTCTTCAAAGGAAAATAAAACTAAGTTTTCTTTCACAAAAATGTTCTATGTTGAAAACTTTAGAGGAAGAAATACTAGAGAAACTCAAATTCAACTTAAAAAAAAATTAACTTGTAGAGCAATGTCTTGTTTTTAATCAATTCTTTCATATCTCTGCACTCATATTAACAAACAGTTTAGCATGATGCATTAAAATTTGTATGGCTAACCAAACGAATGAAAATTACCAGTTGAACACAATTTTAAATCAGACTGGTTTCATTGATATTTCAGTTTAAATTTTGTTTTTATATTTCCTTGAAAACAGTATAAAGTACTTATTCATTGTATTTTGTTCAAACTGTCATGCTTGAATCATTTTCACCTTCACTGTTTTTTTTTTTTAAATCCTTAAAACAGAATTCATATCATAAAATAGAAAAATCAATATACTGGATATATTCTTAGTTCTTTAAATTTCACATCCATGTTGGTCAGTAAAAAATGTCCTGTTTTCCTTTTTATGGTCATTCATTTCATTTACATTAGTGGCTGGCAATATTTCTTTAATTCTCTAGATTTGGGGATTAAATTGAAAATTTATTTACATTTGTTTTTCAAAAAAACGAAACTAGATACATTTTCGTTCATTCAGCAATGAATTAGAACACTCTCAGCTATTGGGTGTGTATAATAATAATATACATGCAAAAAAGTCTGCCTTCTTCTACCGAGCATCCATAGCTCAGAGGTAGAATTGCCGACCGACGCCAATTCGGTCGGGTTTCAATCCTGGATTAAAAGCAATTGGAGTCTGTACTGTACTGATGAGCTGTGATACAGCAAAACAGATGTCTGCGGATGACTATATATAAATATGGATGGGTTCATAAAAATTGAAATGACCAAGCTGATATGTGTTTTTTGACAACTGGGTTTTTGATAAATTACTCAGAACCTGAGAAATGACTTTTACAGTGTGCCAACATCCATAGAAAACACTTGTTTTGTAATTTTTGGTAGGCATCTTCTATAGCTTGAAAAACCTTCTTGACAGTATCTCTCAAGAGATTGGCATTACCTTCTTGTGTAAATTTCTAGCCTCAAAAGTGTAGTTATACATTGTTTTGGCAGTCTCTTGTCTCAACTTTCCAAAATCACTTTTAAAAAAGATGGTTACAACAGATCTTTTAATGTATCAATAATCCTATAAATCCAGAGATTTAAAGAGACTTTTTTTTTTAGAGCAACATTAAATAAGTGGACAGAGAAAATACTGTGGGCTGTTAAATGATTATTAGGGATAATGGATAGAAAATAAAAGTGAAAGCAAGCAATCCCGACAAACTAAGTGAGAGTGTGTAAAATTTTGATCCAAATTCAGCATGACTGTTAGAGTGGCCCATAAAGAACAAGTTGCCTGTGAAAGCAGAATGGATATGCTATACGATACATTAAGTGAAATGAATACTGTTTACTTACAAGCTGTTTGGAATTAAATTTATATAACAGCCTTAAAATTAGATGGTGAAAAACTAAGTGACCCAAGCTAAGATACAGTGACAAAATATTGTTTAGTCACTTCAGAAACTTTTTTTCACTTACATCCTTTTCCTCGTTCATAGCATATCAAACGATGTTGGCATAAATCCCGTAATATCTTGTAGCATCCACCATGATGGAGTTGAGCAATAGAAGCAATCAGAGGTGCAGGAACAATTTCATGATTTTTCATTCCCATTTCAACCTAGTTAATAAATAAAAGAAAAAATAAGTAAAAGATAAGTGATTAAAAAAGAACATTAAATAACAAAGGAAGATGAATTAGATAAAAACTTTAGAATTATAAACATTCTAGGTTATAAGCTAGGAACTCTAGTAGATACGCTCCTGATCAAAAATTTAAGACCACTTAAAAATCTTTAAAAAGAAATTTTTTTTTATGGATAGATCTTAAACTCCTCCCACTTAAGGTTACCACTACTACAATCTAAAAGGTTATGGAAACAAAAAGCTACATTCCAAACATTTTATTTAGAAATTTACATTTTTATAAAATGAGGCGATTTACACATGATCAAAATTATAAGACCAGGGGTATAAATTGTTAGATCTATGGCAATTCCAATGTTTTTAGTTCAGTTAGAGATTAGCAATCACTGTGTAAAGGTGTTACCATGCCTAAAGCAAGCAAACTTACCAAAGTTGAGCGTTCTCGAATTCTAGAATTCCATAAGCAAAATTTGTCACAGCAGGCAATTGCAGCTAAGGTAAATCACAGTAAAACTGTGATTGGCAACTTTCTAAAGAACAGTGAGAATTATGGAAAAGCAAAATCCTCTGGTAGGCCCCCAAAAATTTCTCCTGCATTGAGTAGGAGAATAAGATGGGTTGTTATGAAAGATGGGGGACTTTCTTCTAGTCAAATTAAGGCAGTCACAGATGCTGATTGCAGTCCCGTAACCATCAGATAACACTTAAGACAAAAAGGCATGGTAAATAAAAAGCGTAAACAAATTCCTCGGCTGCTTCCACGTCACAAGGTGGATCGCTTAAAGTTTGGTCGTGAATACCAAACATGGGACGTTGAGAAGTGGAAGAAAGTCCTGTTTTCTGATGAGAAAAAATTCAATCTCGATGGTCCTGATGGCTTCCAACGATATTGGTATAACAAAAACATGCCTCCTGAAATTTTCTCTGCACATCATAGTCCCTAATGGTATGGGGTGCCTTTTCTTACAGAGGGACGATGGAGCTCCAGGTGATGCAGGGTCGTCAGAGAGCAGCTGGTTGTGTTAATATGCTACAAAAAGCATCTTTGATGATGGAGGGCCATCATTTGTGTGGGGATGGATGGTTATTCTAACAGGATAATGCTGCAATCCATGCTGCAAGACAGACCTTGACCTTTCTACAAGAAAATGAGGTCCATCTCTTGGGACATCCTGCATGCTCATCGGACTTGAACCCAACTGAAAATGTTTGGGGATGGATGACAAGAGATATTTATCGAAATGGCAAACAATATTCAACAAAAAATGAACTTTGTGAAGCCATCTTCAGAAGCTGGAGCAACATCCCCCGCACCTTAATGGAAACGCTTATTTCTAGCATGCCCGACAGAATTTTTGAAGTCATCAAAAGCAGTGGAGGTAGACTTCATTATTTGGTTGTTAAATATTTTCGTACACTTTTTGTACAATTTCATAAAAATTTTGTCTCTGGTCTTATAATTTTGATCATGTGTAAATTGCCTCATTTTATAAAAATGTAAATTTCTAAATAAAATGTTTGGAATGTAGCTTTTAGTTTCCATAACCTTTTAGATTGTAGTTGTGGTAACCTTAAGTGGGAGGAGTTTAAAATCTATCTGTAAAAAAAAATTTCTTTTTAAAGATTTTTAAGTGGTCTTAAATTTTTGATTGGGAGTGTATCTAGCTATGCTTAATTTGACACAATTGAGATGATCAACTGTGATGGTATTAAATACTTTTATCGCCTACATATTATATAATCAAATTAAATGTCGAAAAGTTATCACTTTTAAAAAAGAGGTTTCCTTTCTATTTCAATAAAAGACAAGAAATAAACTGGATTTTTCCCCTTTTTCTTTACAAAAAAAAAACAAAAAAACACAAAACAAAAAAATTGATACAGGAAAATAAACAAGACACAAAACTGATTTCCACATATCACTTGAGTAACAAAAATAAAAGTTCAAAAAGGTGTGAAGTAAATGAAAACTTAAGTTTTGATTGCCACAATGATTTGGCAGTGTGGCTCTTTTAGAATAATAGTATCTTTTGTTTTCTAATGAACATGGAAATGAGAGCTTAAAAAAAAAAAATTTAAAAAATGCAAGTTCACAGTTTATACTTTACTTAAATGAACATAACTTGATTATTGAATTTTAATAAAAATATTCGGTTAAGGACAAGGTAAGTTAAAAAAAAAGGACAAGGTGATACCTAAAGTTTAAAATGTATTTTAAAAAATGAAAAACTTTTTTTGAAGCCTTAATTTTAGTTTTAAGTGCAAGCTAATAAATTAAATTTAATATTCCAGTAAGCAAAATACTTATTTCAAACTGAAGTTAAACAGATTGGAACCTTTTCTTCTCTACTCATCAGTAAAAGCGATAAAGTCATTCATATTGACAGATTTGTCCATATGACAATTCTTTTTAGTAAAAAAAATCTTTCAAAAATAGAATATATTTTTCTGAAATGTTATTTGAGAAAAATTATCTGATTAAAAATTTAATTAATCTGAATTGAAACAAATAGTGCTTAGTATTTGTATATATTTCTGAGATGAGGTAGTATTTTTTTTTTTTTTTTTTTTAATCATCTCACCCCAAGCAAGGCATTCCACTGCCACTATTGCGCATGGGGCTACATAGGGGAAGGTAAAGAGAAGGAGTGGATAGACATAGGGAATGTCAGGAGAAAGGTGACAGATGAGTAAGGATAGCGAGGATGAGGGTCGGGCAGATGGGAAGAGTGCTTGATAGAATGGGAGCAGGTTAGTGTGTTAGGAGGTGTGTATTGACCTTACATTTAAACTCCTGGAGATTGTAGCCGTCGGGGAAGCAATCGTTTGGAAGAGAATTCCACAGTCGGGAAGTGCGAGGAAAGAAACTGTTGGAGTAGAAGTTACGGCTGCATTTTATCGGTTTCACTGTAAAAGGGTGGGATCTAGTTGCTAATCTAGTATCTCGTGCAAATTCGTATTTAGGGGGCACCAGTGATCTAAGTTCATCGGAGCAGAAGCCGTGAAAGTATTTATAGAAGAGACACAGGGAAGCCACGTCTCGCCGGTGGGAGAGAGACTGCAGGCGGTCTGCCAAGTTGGTATCTATCACATTACAGACCCTCCTCTGAACCTTATCGAGAAGCCCGAGGAGAACAGCAGGGGCACCCGACCAGATATGGCAGCAGTATTCAATGCACGGGCGGATGGTAGATTTGTAAATGTGCAGGATAGATTTAGACAGAAAAAACTTCCGGGCCCTACACAGAGAACCGACTTTCATAGCAGCGGATTTAGCAATGGATTCGATATAGTCATTCCATTTGAGGTCCGCTGAAAGTGTGAGACCAAGGAGGCGTAGTGTTTTACTCTCTGGGAGGCAAGCCTGGTCCATGCTAATGGGGGGTAGGTGAGATTGTCGATGATGGTTAATTGAGAGTAGCTTCGTTTTAGAAGCATTAAAATTTACTAGCCATTTCTTACCCCAGTCCAATATGGATTGGAGGTCTTTTTCAATTTCGGCTGCGAGTTTAGTTTTGACGCCTACACCATATTTTTGTTGGAGGCGAGAGTAAACTGTGGTGTCATCGGCGTACAAACCTATTTGGGTTCTTATGGAATCAGGGAGATCATTAATATATATCAGGAAGAGTGTAGGACCTAAGATGGAGCCTTGGGGGACACCTGCATTTGTATGGTAGTTCTGAGAGGCATGTCCGTTTAATACCACTTTCATTGTGCGGTTAGACAGGAATGACTGGATTAGTTCAAACAAATGTCCAGTTATACCATAGCTCCGCAGTTTACATAGTTTACATATATTTATACTATTTACATTATTCAGACTATTGTCCTCATCTTTGTTGCTATTTGTACGTTTCAGCCAGTGTACGCTTTGGCCTTCTTCAGGTGCTAGGAATTTCGAATTGAATGAACCACTAGGGTATATCCTTTTCATCCCTTGCATTGAGACTCTTTTGGTAGTCATGAGTTATTTCCCTGTAACCCTGTAAGGTACTTGTTCACCACTGCTGTAGCCTGGTATTGAACTCACAACTCTTTGGGTCAAGTCACAGAAACTAACCAATGTCTATAACCACCGGGCCATGTGTCCTTAAGAACAACTGAATTTCTGGGACTTATAAACCTAATGTTCCGTAACCATTTTTACCAGAGTTCATATTGCAATTTTTTGATGTTAATAGTTTTCTCTATGTTTTTTACCAGATCTCATATTGCAATTTGACACTAATAGATTTCTTTGGCACTCTGTATTACTAGTTCCCATATTCTGTTCATCTTTATGCTTGGTCCGCTTAGGAGCTTTTTGGAGCCTAGCATATGTGCTGATTCCTTAAGTTTAAGTAGTTTCCAGTGGCGTTCTCTATCTATTATTTCAACTTCATCCTATAGAGGGCAGTGATCCCCTTTCTCCCTCCATATGTGGTCAGCCACGCCTGATTTTTCTATCTCCCCTTGTGTTACAGCCTTGCAATGTTCTTGTAGCCTTACCTTAAGGGGGCAGCCTGTTTCTCCTACATATTTCTATCCACAACTACATGGAATGGCATACACACAGTCCTTAGTCATGTCCTCCTCTGTTGGGGGTCTTACACGGGATAGGTACCTGTGAAGTGTAGAACCACATCTGAAGATTGTCCCAATGTTATATGGACCATAGATCTTTGTATTTTTTGAGAAAATACAAAAAAAATCAATGTGTCTGTAATCTAATAGAGAGTACAGGTGGAATTGGTAACTAGGTGCAACACTGTCACCTTCCATTAATACTGCATCAAGCTTGGTGAGGTTAACGTGCTGGGTATCACTTTCCAGTTGTAGCTAGCATGCCTTATTAACATTCACCCCTGTTTACTTTCAGTGCTACTCCTGTAGAACTGGTGTCAACTCATACACCCATCCTGGATTTTTAGTGACAATGTTTTAAAAATGCGTTTAGTTTTTTCTTTTTTTAATAAATTAACTTTATGCTGTTATCTTTTAAATAAAAACAATATTTAAGTTCAAAGGAGTTATTTAATTATTCAAAATTCTTCAGCAAGTGCATAGCAATGATTTATAAATAGTAAATCCAAAGAAAATCAATATTTAAGGTATAAAATTAATTTTTAAAAATCAGAAGTTTTTCTTGAAGCTTATAGTGTAGTTTTAATTTCAAGCTAATAGATGAATTTTAATATTTCCAATAAGTAAAATTCACTGTATTTCAAACTGAATTTAAATTGATTGGAAGTAGTTTTTTTCCCTTTATTTTCAGTTAAAAAAAAAAGAAAAAAAAAAAAAAGCTAAGAATGTTTATATTTTTCAGATGAGGTATTGTAATTATTTTCATTGTTCAGATTGTTGTCCTTATGTTTGTTGCAATATTCACCAATCACCTGAAAAAAGCCAAAGTGTACAACAGCCAAAATGTTGTGAATATGGCAACAAAGATGAGGACAACTATAAACAATGTAAAGTAAATGGTGTAAATGTTCATATTGCTGGATTTTTCAACACAAGGTAATTCTCTTTATTAAAAAAAAACTCTCAAAAATAAAATATACTTTTCTGAAACTAAAGTTAATCCAATTTGAAACAAATATTACTTACTTTTATTTTGAAATATCTTAGAAAACCATCTTTAACACAGAAATTAACTTTCTTGCTAGACTTATGACAGGAAAATTTTTCTAACTGTAGCAATTACTTGAATATAAGGTGAATCCCGTTTTTATATAATTGTTTTTAACTTTACAGTAATCTTAGATATTTAAGAAAATATTTTAAGCAATCTAATATTTTATTGAATTTTAGGTATGGTGGTTTTATAGTTATTACAAAGATGCTTGTTGAGGAAATGTTAGAAAATCATCAATAAATATTTTTTTACTATAGTTGCCACCTTTATTTTCTGATAATGTTGTGGTCGGACAATCATATTTACAAAAACCAACATGTTTATACATGCATAAAATAAATTTAAAATTATTTTTAAAATATTGGGTGTCATTGAACTGACATTACTATGTTTTACATAATTGATTAGACGTTGACAGGATTTGATATAATGATTGTTGTTCTACAGAATTTATCTGTAAAACATAATTTAAGAAAATGATGAGAGCATTGTTTTCATATATAATTTTTAAGTACTAAGTAAGCTTAAAAATGTTGAAAATATTCTCTGTAATCTAATTTTAGGAATGTTGACTTCAAATTAACTATAGACATCACACTTATTTTCTGATAATGTTGTGTATGGTCGACCATACTTTAAAAAAAAAAAAAATATATATATATATATATATATATATATATATAATGTGGGTTCATTACATATTTTATAGGCATAATAAAATTTTTAATTATTTAAAAAATCTTGATTTGTATTAAGCCTTTCAATTTTTGATTAGTAACTATAATTTTCACTTCACAATATCACCTACTGGATGAAAGTAATGCAGAATTTTAAAAGATTTATAAATTATTATACTTAAAATTTAAAAAGAAAATGAACAATTTTTGTAAAATGACATTATTCATCAAAAAACTTTTTAGTCAATAGTGTCCTTAATAAATCTTATTTATAAGAGCAATTAATTAGAAAATGAAATCATGACGGTTTTATTCCATTTGTTATTTTTCAATTCAGAAAAGATTTTCAGGAAATTAGTGGTAGTTTGAAAAAATAAATAAATAAATAAATTTCAGATGAAAATTTAATTTCTTAAAATTAAGTGTGTGTGTGTGTGTGTGTGTGTGTGTGTGTGCGTGCATGCGTAGGGAGGGGTGGAAATGTGAATAATGAAAAAAATTCTTTAAAGATTAAAAAAAAAAATAATTTAATTAATTAAATTAATATCCAACAATTATTTTATTTTTGCAAGAATTTCTAAATCAATGTGCTTTTCACTTGAAAAATGCTAATTGTCAACCACCAACATAAAAAAACAAAAACAAAAAACAAACATTTAAATAAAATTTTGAATAGAAAAGATTAAAAAAAGTTAGAAAAGATTAAAAAAAGTAAAGGATTAAAAAAATTAATAAGATAATACTTTGGTCTTTCCTTTTAATAAACATTTTTGATGATAAAACTTTGTTTTTATTAAGTTTGGGGTCTTTTTCATTTTTATGTTATGCTGGTTTTTTTTCAGCAGAAAAGTGAAGGTACTTAGAACAAATGTAAAAAATTTTTTTTAAAGATTTTCTAAAAATGAAACATTTTAAAAATAATTTCATTTATTAGTGAATAAGTCTTGAAAGCTATAATTATCTAGCTTGTACAAGATCTTCCAAATCTGTATGTTTTGTGCCACTAAAATTTTCTGTACTAATTTATAGTCACCTGCTGACACAAGAAAAATAAATATTCTAACCAAAATTTCCAAGGTTTTAATAATAAAAGAAAAACATAATTTAATAATTAAAAAAAAAAGAAAAAGAAAAAGGACTTTCCTATTAAAGATTTTGAAAATAAAACTGTTTTTATTATTAAGTTTGGGGAATTTTCTTATTATAAATCTCAACTTTTTAGCAAATCTTTGGAGTTAGGTACCTCCACTAATTCGTTGAAAATATAGCATAGTATAAAGAAAAAAAAGCCTTAAACTTAATAAAAATAAAGTTTTTTTCTGTAAAAAATCAATGTAAATGTTTATTATTTTTTTTTAGATAATGAACATGTAATCTTTTGTAACATGTTCGAAATTTTGGTAAAAAATCTTTGTCACCAGATAATGGTAAAACCATTATGATAATGTAATTAGACAACTCATTTTTTTTTTCAGGTGAAAAACGTATTAATTTGGAAATTCTTGCAAGAATCAAATAATTGTCAGATTTTAATGAAACTTTCAGGACTTACAGATAAATGAATTAAATTATTTTAATTTTTTTTTTTTTAGAAAATCTGGGTAATTTTTTTTTTATATGTTACCCACCACCCTCTGCCACTTCACATAAATTCATGAAATTCTCAAGAAATTAAATCATTGCTTGAATCTAGGAAATAGCCCTGAACAGCCCTCAGGCTCAGGCAGATGAAGTAAGATGAAAAGAGAAAACAGACATGGAGAAAACCAAGCCACTCAAATCAAACATCACAAAAGAGTAGAGGCTGGCAATCAGGACCCTGCAGATGAATGAGAACATCATCATACTACCAGCTGATAAAGGCAATGCAACTGTAGTGATGGACAAAATAGAATACACCAAGAAACTGGAAGATCTCATTAGAAGTTATAGCTATAATATGGTAAAGAAAGAGACTATGTTGAAAACAACAACTGTCACAGATCAAGAACAAGGATCACTTCCAGCCTAAGACATACAAGCAGTTGTTTCAATGCTACAGCAAGTTACCTCACATGTATGGTCTACCTAAGATTCAAAAAGATGGTATTCCACTCAGGCCAATTGTTAGCAGCCAAGGCTGTGTGTGCCACCATCTGAGTCGCTTCCTTGTGGATATAATTGACCCACTGATAGGAAAGTCACCATCATATGTCCAAAACTCGCTCATTTTGTGCAACTAATCAAATGCAACCAGATGGTGAGCCTGCTCACCAAGGTACCCACAGTGGAGACAGGGACAGACTGGCCTCAGAAACATCCCTAAGAGAGTGCCACTAGATAACCTAATGAAGATGCTGACTTTCTGCATACTAACAATGCACTTTGGAATGGGATCAGACATATATTGGATGAAGGCTCAGCAATGGGCTCACCATTTCACCATCATTGGCTAACATGTACATGGAATACTTCAAAGAAATAGCATTAGAATCCACAGCACTGAAGCCAACTCTATGGCTGAAATACATTGATGACACCTTTATACTCTGGCCACAACAGGAAGAGGTCCAGATGTTAGTGGACCATGTGAATTCAGTAAGATCATCAATAGAGTTCACAATGGAAAAAGAGGAGGACAACAAACTAGCATTCCTGCTTGTACTAATATCTTGAACAGAGAGTAGGTTCACAACATCTGGATACAGCAAGCCACATTCACTGGACAATATCTCAACTTCAACTCCCACCACCCATACAATGTAAAGAAAGGGATCATTTGCTTCTTTCAACATCGAGCAAAAGTCATAAGTGGAAACCCAGAGTCACATAAACAAGAAATGGTTGGTATAAGCAGTACCCTACAACTTAACAACTACCCAGGGTACATGACAATAGCTCCAACAAATGTGGAAGGGAGAGTGCATGAAGATAACAACTCTCAGAAAACATCCTTGGTCTGCATACCCTATGTGGAGGGGTTATTGGAGAAAATACAAAGGTTCAGTGGTTCATATAATCAAGGTAATCTTCAAAAGTAGTTGTACATTTATTTCTCTTGAGTAAGACCTTCAATAGAAGAGGACATAACTAAGGACTGTGTGTACACCATTCCATGTAGCCGTGGAAGGAAATATAAAGGAGAAACAGGCTGCCCTTTTAAGATAAAGCTGCAAGGACATCACAAGGTTGTAACACAAGAGAAAAAGCAGGCGTTGCTGACCATATATGGAAGGAGAAAGGGAATCAGCACATATACTAGTCCACAAAACTCTCCTAAGCTGGCCAAACATAGAAGTGAATACAATATGGGAACCAGTAATATGGACTGCTAGAGAAAATCATTAGTATCAAAGATTGCAATATGAGTTCTGGTAAAAAAAAAAATGAGACTGTATATATTAATCAAAAATTGAAAAGTTTAATACAAATCATTAAGCCAATAGATTTTTAAAATAATTCTTTTTTTTTGTGTATTTAAAGTTTTTTTTTTTTTTAATTAAGTATGTTATTTTCTTGTTACATAAAAGGTCATGTGTTTCATGGTTTCTTCTCCTTACAGGAAAAAATTTTTGGATAATTATGCCAATTCTGGTCAACCATACTTAGCTTATCACCACATCCGACTGTCATCACATGTTAATCACTTGCTTCAAAGGTCAGAAAGATCAACACTCTGTGATTAAGAAATACTTTTATTCTAAATTTTATGCTATAAATAATACTAGTGTAAATCAGATTAACTTTAAATTTGCTAATTTTCCAAAAATAACAAGTTACATATCACATATTTTATTTTTGAAAGATTTTTAAAACCAAGAACTTAAATTTGATTATAAATGTATTGACCACTCAAAAAATTGAAAAATGTTTAAAAATTCCAGTCAATATAATTTCTGTTTGAAATTACACTATAGTATTTTGTTTATTGGAAATAGTCTATCTAATAAATTAGCTTTCAATTAAAGCTAAAATTAAAGCTTCAAGTAAACTTTTATCTATCAAAATTTATTTTAATACTTAGGTATTGCAAATTATCGAGAAAAACTGGAGGTAAAGTGACCATGATCAAGAAACAAATCACTTAGTTTTTGAAGGTAAGGGTACCAATATTATTGTTATAACATTAACAATTTATTCATTAACTCCTTCATGTGCTGTGTCATTTCAGGGTGTATGCGATCATGGACTTCCACTTGCCTTTATCCCTAATCAGTTTTAACACTTTTCTTCTTGGTATCTCTTCCAAACCTCTCTCTGCCATAGACTTTCTCAAAGTATGTTGCACACTGATTTCCCATCTTTTTCCTGCTATTTGTCCTGTATTAGATTCTCCAAGCCCTCTTTCCTCATTACACATCCCAGAAAGTGTTCCTAATGCTAAGTATAAGTTCCCTTTTCATTTGCATCCACTTCAGAACCTTGTGCTACTCACACGTTTGGTCCATGGTATCCTCAGCATCCTTCTGTAGAATCATGTTTCTGTTGCGTCAAATCTCTCCTTCATCTTTGAGGAGATTGTCCAGAATTTGCTGCCATATAGGACAAAAGATATCACATAACAGTCCAGTACTCTTTTCTTCCAACAAAATCTTCCTGTCTCTTAATACTCTACTTTTGAACTGTGTTCTTGGCCATGCCAATGCACCTTCAGATCTCAGTGTCGCACTTCCCATCCTCTGTCAGAATACTACCAAAGTATTTAAATTTCTGCACCTCTTTGATTTTAGTATCCCCGACCAGCAGTTGGCATTTTGGACCCTCTTTTTATTGATGACCAAGCATTCGGTTTTCTTGAAGTCTAGTCCTTTTTCCTCACTTTCCCCTGTTACCTTCTGCAGGAGGTCTTATATTTTCCTTTCTGTATCTGCTATCAGCACTGTGTCATTTACATATCTTATATTGTTGAGATCATGGCCACCAATGAAAAATCTTAGGACTTCTAGCACTCTCAAAATTGTTTCGTTGCATAGGTTGAACAGATCAAGTGAACAGACACATCTTTGTCTTATACCCCTTTCTATTTTTGTACATCTGCTGAATTCATTTCCAGTCCATATGCAGCTAGTATAGGTTCTTGATTATTCTTTTGTCTTTCCCAAATATATCAAGGTTGTCGAGTATTTCTAACAAGTTTTGTTGCATACTTTGTCGAACGCCTTTGTGTAATCTATAATACACAGCTACCTGCCTTTCGGCATTTGTATTGCACTTTCTGATAACTTTCTGAACATAAATATCGTGTTTCTTGTTCCAGTCTTTGATGAACCCACAATGTTCTTTTCCTATCTCTGGCCTGATTCTG
Organism: Ascarosepion bandense; assembly: GCA_037127315.1. NCBI lineage: Eukaryota > Metazoa > Mollusca > Cephalopoda > Sepiida > Sepiidae > Ascarosepion > Ascarosepion bandense. The sequence goes on along the minus strand of JBBBDQ010001781.1, from coordinate 538,931 downwards.
CTGCATGCTCTACTCATCAGAATCCGGATGATGAGTTTTGTTATGTGGCTAATTAAGCTGATTTTTCAGTGGAGTTCACATTCCTTTGGGCCTGGCTTCTTAGGTAGTGTTATGAAAATTGATTTGCTTGGGTCTTCAGGTGTATTGCCATTGTTGTAGATTTCATTTATTATTTCTATAATCCTGTCTACATGGAAATTGTCTGAGGCTGTCAGCATCTCTATTATAATACTGTCTGGTCCTGCTGCTTTGTTTCTATTTGATTTGACTAATGCAGCTTCTACTTCGGGTTTGAATATTTTTCATCTGTCTGGTTTTTTATGCATCCTGTTGCTGAGCATTTCTTTTGTCCTGTTAATTCCCTTATTATTTTTTTCTGCATACCTCCTTTATTTGTAGTGCTCAATCTCTTTATTTCTGCACATTTGTCATTGAATCAGTTTTCTTTAGCCTGTTTGCATTTGCTCCTTATTTCCTTGCATAGTTTCCTGTATTCCTTTCCATGTCTTGGCATTGTTTTCTGTCTTCTTTGCATCATATCAAGAAGTTCATTATTTTTCCTCCTATGTTTGTTTTCCTTGGAGATGAAGTCATTTGCTGATCTTACTAGAGCTTAGGGTGTACCATTTTGAGTCTCTGTTTCCTATTTGTCATTTGTAATTTCTTTTCACACTGTATATTTTTCCTGTAGATTCTAGTTGTTCACGAGTCTTGTATTGCAGTCTGGGTGCTGTGTTTGGCTTCTTTAATCTCCAAAGTTTCATCCTTAGTTTGCTTATAAGCTGGAGTTGGTCGCTTCCACAGTCAGCACTTAGATATGTTTTGCAGTGAAGAACTGTGTTTCTGTATGCACATGTTTCAGTTTCTGCACGAATTTTTCCGCTTTTTAAATATGCAATTTATAAAAATCAGTTTGAAAATTTTGATAAATTTGATGCTAATCGTTATATTCAAATTTAATAATAGAAATATTAAAATAGTGGAAAAATAAAACACAAGAATTCTTCAAGTTTCACACTCTAAGACAAAATTAGTTAAGAGGGTGTGGCGAATAAAAAACGGCAGAATTTACAAACACAACTTGTTCAAAGAGCTTGATTTTTAAATAACCAAATTAGGTACCTCACTGAAATCACTAAAAAAGATCATAATATGAATAAAAAAGGTCCCAAATTTAATAAAAACAAACTTTTTCTCTTAAAATGTTTATATTCTTATTAAGAGGAAAGATCAAAGTAATTTTAATTATTTTTGAAAATATTTTAATCTAACCTGTTCAAAATTTTGGCAGAAATCTTGATTTAGCGGATAAACACAACGTTACAACTGTTTACAATGAAAAACATAATGATGACTTTTTTCCCAGTGACAAACACATTAATTTGGAAATTCTCGCAAAAATCAAATAATTGTCGGATTTTAATGAAACTTTCAGTACTCATTCACAAATGAAATTATTTTTGAAATTATTATTTTTTAAAAATCTTAGTAAAATATTTTTTTTTTACCTGTTACCCATCCTCCACATAAATACAAGTATTTTAATAAATTTTAATTTGTACTTGCCTATGATTTATTAGTTAAACACAGGACTCATTGGGGAATATAAATCATCCATTATTTTTTTTTTAAATTTTGCCTCTGTATCCAAAAATCTGCTTTGGATAGTAAAAAAAAAAAAAAACCCAATAAAACTGATATTATTTAATTTGATAACCTTTTAATTGCTTGAATAAATAATAAAAATTAAGTACATAAATAATATTTTACATAAGTAAAATATTAGTTTTTTTTTTTAAAAGGCCTTCGGGGACTAAATAAAAAATTTACCAATTAATCTGATTTGGAACAAATATTACTTGTTTATGGCATAGAATTAAGAAAAAAAGTAGTTTTAGTCATGGAGGTAAGATATTTATGAAGTGCTAATTGACGAGTTGACAGGCTGTTGTTAGTCTGTCAAATCGTCAATTATGGTTCACCCAAATTGACATAATTTGATGACTGAACATAATTATTGTTTTAAGAGGAACAGCCCTTAAAACACGTAACCTTTGGATGATATCTACCTAGTAATTTAAAAAAACTAATATTTTCAGCAATCTAATATTATATTGAATTTTATTTGCATTAGCTTATGTTTGAATATAGTTTCTGAAAAAATGAATTTTCTTTTAAAATAATGTAAACTTTTCTTAAATTAATTTAAATTCTCAATAGCTTTAAATTTAATAAATACTGAGGTAACTTAGTAATTTCTGAAATGTTATGGTGTTTTATTTATTATTAACTAGCATCATAGCCCGGCGTTGCCGTGCAACTCAGAACATTTTAGTAGGAGATATAAAAAAAATAATTATATAAAAATTGTTGTTTCAAAATTGAGTGAGATAAAGAGTGAGAAGTTCAATTTTTTTCCTGGTCGTTAACATCAAAATTTAGTCCCCGAAGGCCTTTACCCCTTCAAAATTTTCCAAAACATTCTTATTTCCATGCAAATGTATATGCTGAACTCAAATCGATAATTATTTATTGAAGAAACCTACCTTTATTGATGTTAACGACCAGAAAAAAAAAAAAAAAAAAAATGAACTTCTTCTTGCTCTTTATCTCACCCCTCAACTACCTTTGAAATATGTCATTCAGTGCTGAATGTCTTTAGGCATCAAGAATCTCTACTGGCAGCAAACGGCCTGCATACGGACAGGTAACGATCTCAGTAGATACACAAAGATAGAAAAAGGCGTAAGACAAGGATGTGTCTTTTCACCGGATTTGTTCAACCTATACAGCGAGAATATTTTAAGGACCCTAGATGACACGCCAGGATTTGTTATTGGAGGCCACAACCTGAACAACATAAGGTATGCGGACAATACAGTGCTGATTGCTGACACGGAAAGGAAACTACAAGACCTCATACAGAAAGTAGCAGTGGAGAGTGACAAGAAGGGACTACAAATAAACTTTAAGAAAACTGAGTGCATGGTCATCAGCAAAAGATACAACCCAAAATGCCAAATACAGGTGGGGGATAACAGAATCAAGCAAGTACAAAAATTTAAGTACCTAGAAAGTGTCCTAACAGGAGATGGAAAGTGTGACACGGAGATCCGAAGGCGAATTGGCATGTCAAAGGACGCGTTCCAGAAGATGAGCAAAATACTAACACACAGGAAAATCTCAATAGAAACGAAGAAAAGAGTGCTAGACTGCTACGTGATGTCAGTTCTTCAATACGGCAGTGAATACTGGACAATATCATCGAAAATGAGAACAAAACTGGAAGCGTCTGAAATGTGGTTCTACAGAAGGATGCTACAGATATCGTAGACTGAGCATGTAAGCAACAATGAGGTGTTGGAAAGAATGGCAACAAAAAGGAAATTGATGCTGAGCATCAGGAAGAGACAACTGAAGTTCCTGGGACATGCAATGAGGAAGGAGAGCCTGGAGAACCTGATACTGACTGGTCAGATAGAAGGAAGGAGAGACAGAGGAAGGCAGCGGATAACATATTTGCAGGGTCTGATCAGGTGGATGACGGAACGGGGGTTGCCAGGAGCAACAGGAGCAAACATACTAAGAGCCACAAGGGATAGGGAGACGTGGAGAACCATGATCACCTACGTCCTGAAGAGACAGGGCACATAGAAAAAGATCAGGTAGATGACGGAATGGGGGTTGCGTGGAGTAACATTAAGAGCCACCAAGGATAGGGAGACGTGGAAAGCCATGATCGCCTACGTCCTGAAAGGACAGGGCACATAGAAGAAGAAGCTAATTTTTGGCCTATTTACTAATTTTGAAGGGGTAAAGGCCTTCGGGGATTAAATAAGAAATTTATCGATTAATTTTAATTCGCTATTTTTCCTGAATTAACTAATCACAGAAGTATTTTTTTTTTTTGCAAGATTTCGAGCTCAACCCTATGTAACCTTTGTTAATATATTGTTTTTCTCGTTACTTTCGCCTTTTCGTTTTTCTTATTGTCTGTTTTATTTCACCACCCATGTTACGTTGAGTCGACTCGTTAAACTCTAAATTAGTAATGGACGCTTCGTCCACTACATGTCGATCACACATGGCAGCAAAATTAAAAAATTGGAAGAAAATCTCAAACTTTTATATTCCAACCAATCAATATAATTTGTTTTTTTTTAATCGTATCACCCCGAGAAAGCCGGAAACCACATCCTAAACAGGGAACAAGGGATGAGCCTCTTTAACCTGTTCAATAGACGTGGGTGGAGTTTGAACCGGGCGATAGATAGCTCTACTCCAATTAAACCAGAGTATTTTGCTTAAGCCTTACTGGAAATAATAAATTTAATCATCTAGCTTTCAATTAATTTAAAACTAAAATAAAAGTTTCAAGAAAAACTTTTCATTTTTAAAAATCAGTTTATAAGTTAATACTAGGAGGGACGCACCTAAACCAAATAAAAAATGAAATCAAGTACCTTTACCGATTTGAACAAAATGATTCAAAATTTTATTGCTTTGTACAAAAATAATCTTCCCTCACCAAAGTCTTGAGTGAAAAAAATAACAGGTTAAAAACTTGTTAAGGAAAGTTTACGAAAGTTAAGTTTTTTACGCTCCACGTGGTAATCAAGTTATTGGATAGAAGAATAATTAAAAAAAATCAGTGTAGTACTGAAATTATGTACCAACATGTAAAAAAAAAAAAAAAAAAAAAAAAAAAAGAGAAAAAAAACCAGCTAAATTGTTAGTCTATCAAAATTTGATAAAATAATAATTTAGCTTTAAATAACAATACAAGAAACAAGAAGACTAATAATATGGAATTTTTTAGGAACATATTTTTCGACAAAGTGTACTACAGTGTATTAAAAATATGAAGAAAAGTTGTTACCGAAATGAGGACTCGAAAATCTTCCTGCGTTAAGTATCGGAGCATTGTGGCATTCAGCTTTCCCATTTTGATGTAAAAATCGTCAAATTTCAGGGAAAAAAACAAAGCATTTAAACCAATAATATTTTTCTAACGGATACAAGCTAATCAAGATCACGAAGTTAACGTTGAGTCGAACATCCGGTTTCTCAAACGGTGTAGCAGAAAAATATGAAAACAAGAAACCAAACTCCGAGTAATCATTCCCAAGGAAATATGTGCCCAATATTTTATTTCTTTATTTTCTTTTCTTAATACTAGGAGGGACGCACTTAAACCAAATTTCTTTCTTTCTTTCTTTCTTTCTTTCTTTCTACACATATTTCAAACATTATTTAATGGATACTAGCATTTAGATGAGTATCCATATAATAACGTTGAATTTAAAAATGTTGGTTTTTTAAAGATATAAATAAATTATAATAAATCATTTAAAAAAAAATTTAATCTATGAAAAAATTCTTATAGGTACTGACACAGAGTTTCTAAAAACGCGATAAACGCATTTTAGATATTTTAAATTCCGAATTAAATGAAAAAAAGTAATCTAAACACTTTAATATACGGAAACACGGCCTAATATCCTGAAGTCGTAATGTTTATTGAATTGGCCTTGGACCAAACATAACCAAACTCCCTACAACTTGAAGGTTATTAGAAAGTGGAAGGTATGAATGTGGAATGTGAAAGAATTAAAAGTATATCGTTTCTTGTTTAAGTAGAATTTTATTAACACAACAGAATAACATGAATTTGTAGGCGTTAAAAGTTGAAAGAAAGAGGAAATGTGGTACATAATATGTTCCAAGATAAATAGTAGTAAGGAGTTAAGTGCATCCAGAGCTTGTAGTTGTAAGTAGCAGAATGTGTTTAAAGTCTGTGTTCCTTTATAGAGGGGTATTTCTTCTCTTATCTTATTCTTTTCTAGTTGTAGTAGGATTCCGTTCTGGTGAAGGGTAATTGTATACCGTGCAGGTTAACGGAATTTGGCCTTGTGGGAAGATAGCCCACTATAATTCATAAAATGATTATAAAATCAAGAATAAAAGTCCAACGGAGGTTAGAGAGTTCATGATAAATAATGATGAGCTGAAAGAGATAAAGGCTTAGGAATGTGGAAGCATCTTGTAGTTAAAGAATGTTCATTTAGGAGTTGCCGCTTCTCAGGTCAATAAGTACTTTTGAGGAATGTCTTTGAAAAGGTCGATAAGTACTTTTGAGACAGGGAAGGAAAGGGGTCAGCATAGTAGTCGCTCGACTTAAGTCTATGGGATATATATTTTTATTATTAAAATAAGCAACAGAAACACAATAGAACATTCTAGATAAATTGGATCAAAACAGCAGTAGAATTTAGATTACATTTTTATATTTCTCAACCAATCAGCTAAAAACTTAGAATAAGAACATTCTAGAAAAATAGGCTTGGAAGTAAATTTACACAAAAATATTTAGGCCCCAAACAAAATAGTAAAATAATAAATCTGATTGGTCAGTAAATGTTTTCACACCCTAATGTTAGGAAGATTAGTTGATCCCCTATTAATGTATATAATGCACACAGTGTTAGAAAGATAGGTCAGTCACCAAGCAGTCACCAAGCAGTAACCAAGCAGGCCATTAAGTCCGCATGACACCGTATACTTTGCCGGCCATGTCATTTCTTCCATGCCAAAAGTTCGCGACCTCGCTCCAAGGACCTTAAAAAGAATAAGCCGACAAACTTTCTTTGAGCAACGCGACACGTTGTCGCCAACTGTAACGCACCAAAATGTAAGTAGGAAAGGCTTATTTACAGACTCTGATAATGCAAACATATACACGTTTTTGGACAAAAATTAACTTCTTGCCAAGTTTATATTTCTCAAAAAGGCAATTTTAGAATCATGTATTTTGTTGGTTTCTACATACCATTTTATTTTGTCACGTAATAAATTGTTTGTTGTTGAATTTATTCCTTCACTTTGCGCGATTGCAAAAATTGAGTGTTGTATTTGTGGGGGAAATAATCAACATACAACCCAGCAAATACCAAATCCCCCACAAGTCAAGGGAAAAACTAATCCGCTCGTCCGTCTCCGGTCTGTGCCGGGGCTGTCTGTCTGGGTGCCTTTTTTCTCGGCCTTTTAGATTTGCCTTTTGGATTAAAACGCTGTTCGTTTCGAATTTCATCCTTGTATTTGATTCCGGGCTTTGATATTTGATTAATTTTTATTTTTCAACCGGAACATTTGCGCGAACTCGGATGCGCGTGACGAGTTTTATTCATTTGCCTTTTAGTTGTGAGGGAGCCAACATCCGGTTTCTCGCTTTTGTTCGGTCAGTATCACCACACCTTTCTCCTTTTTTTTATGACCGGCGAGAAAGTGAAAAGGAAGGTAGAGCAATAAAGAAAATCGTACTTACCGGGCGTTAGTTTTTACGAGTCGGTTGAAGTATCTTGTTTTTGTTGTTGTTGCTGTCGTCTTCTTCTTTGTTGACTGCAAGAATGTTGAGGATGGAGAAGAAGCGGTAAAGGAAAATACCACGAGTGAAAAAGGATTCTCCGTCTCAAACTTTCGCATTTCCTTCATCAGGTCTTTCACTGCCAGGTTTGATATCTCATCGTTATCTTCGTTACATGGGTCAATCAACAGTCTTGGGACTTGTGCATGGCACCCCATTACTGCTGTATATGGCGAGTATGTAGATTCGTTGTGTGTGATCTTGATATCCAAATGTACAATAGGTAAGGCTGATAGCCATGAATTCTTCCTCGCAATAATTGCTGTATTTATCGTCCTGTGTGCACGTTCAATTATTCCGTTTGCCTGAGGATGGTACGAGGTTGTTCTCAGTCTATGAAAGCCTATGATTTTTGACAGCTCTGAAGACAATTATGATTCAAACTGGTTACTTCTGTCAGTGATGGCATATAAAGGTAATCCGAATCTAACTACCCATGTGTTAATGAAAGCAGTGGCAACTTTTTGTGTTGTTATTTCAATTAAAGGAACTGCCTCCACCCATCTAGTGGCTCTATCAATTATGGTTAACAGATACCGATATGGCAAAAAATAGGGGTCTGTTTGGTTTCTTACTGGCAATAATGAATCCACCATATCTAAATGCACTGCTTGAAATCGCTCCGAAAGTAATTCAAATGGTTGTACTTCACTCTTGAAATGTTTAAGAATTTTTGCCTGCTGGCAATTTTGGCACTCCTTGCAGAACTCTCTGACTGACTTGTTCATCCGTAGCCAGTAATATCTTGACTTTAGTAAGCGTAATATGGCTGGTATTTCTGGGTGTAACAATGCGTGCAGACTATCGATTATAAATTTCCTAAGCTCATGCGGTACAAAAGATCTCGGAAAAGGTAACGATATGTCGCACATTATAATTTGGTCTTTACCTGTATGGTAAGGTTTCAACCTGCCTTTTAATTGTTTAAGTTCTTCATTCAGTTGCTGATGAGTGACAGTTTTCTATAAACCACAAAGCTCTATTGTTACAGCATTAGTTGGCCTAGATAAGTAGTCTGCAACGACATTTTCCTGTCCTCCTATATGAGAAATGTCTGTGATATATTCGCTTATAAAGCTCAGATGACGCTGTTGTCTGTCCGACTTTAAAGGTAAATGGCTAGTAAAAGCATTACACAAAGATTTATGATCTATTAACAAAAGTGTATTCGTACCTTCTATGAGATTTTTAAAGTGTACCACCGCTAGATATGCAGCGAGCAACTCACGATCAAAGGTGGAATATCTCTGTTGGTCTGATACAACTTTCTAGAGGAGAAACCAATGAGAATACGCTGGTCGTTTATTATTTGATGAAAAGTAGTATCTACCGCATGATTCGAACTACCCGTGACAAGTTAATTTTTAATGTTCGAATCCAGGAAGGCTAATGCCGTTACACATGATATTGTCTTCTTCACTGCTTGGAAAGAATCTAATTCCTCCGCGGTTTTGCATGTTCACTAAACTTGTTTTCTATTCAAAGGCAAGCAGTTTGCTCCTCGTATATATCAATGATTACTCTAATATCTTTTCCATGTAGATCAAACTCTCCTAATATTTCTAAAAATTCTACTCCAGCAGCTTCTTTTCTTGCACTTCCCGCCTGTTGAATTCCCTTCCGTTTACTTGCTTCCCCGACAGCTACAATCTCCAAGAATTTAAATATAAAATCAATAGTCATCTCCTATCTCACTAACCTGTATCCTCTCTCTCATGCTCCTTTCTCGGTCTACTCCACTCTCATTAGTATTCTCATCCTTCTCTTAACCACTTCCTGACACACCCTATAACCTGTCACTCTTTCTCATAATTTTCCTCCTATGTAACCCCCTGCAAAACAGTGGCAGTAAAATGCCTTGCTTGGGGTGATATGATTATAAAAAAAAAATCAAAAAAAATCATTTGCCTTGCATTAGGATTCAAACGGATACATTCTGTGAGTGGGAAGATTTAGCCACTAAATTTTGGTATTAATTTTCTGTAAAAATTGATCATTCCAATAAATCGTTGCAATGTTTTGAATCCTTGGGAGGAGAAAAATTGTTCAGGTCCTGAAGCTTATTAGCGTTAGGTTTGATTCCTTCGTTCGAAACATTAAAACCCAAGAAGTCGAGTTCCGTAGTATTGAAAATACATTTTGAAATAAAAATTTTAAGATCGTACTCACTTAACTTCCGAAATACTTGATTTAGATGTTCCGAATGAGAATCCTCGTCATCGGTGTATATCAAAATATCGTCGATATATGCAAATGTACACTTCATGTCCCGGAAGATGTCATCCATCATCCTTTGGAAGGTACATGCTGCGTTCCGTAGCCCAAAAGGCATGTAATAATATTCCAATAAACCGTGTTTTGTCAAGATTGCAGTTTTTCATACATCATCAGGATGTACCGGTATTTGGTGGTATACCGAAGATAGCTCAGTCTTTGAAAATATCTTTTTTCATGCAATTTTGTAGCTAGTTAGTTAGTTAATATTGGGAATTGGATAGCGGTCCGGTTTCGTAATGCTATTCAGTTGTCTGTAGTTGCCCACTGGCCTGTACGTGCCATCCGATTTTGGTACCATGTGAAGTGCTGAATTCCACTCTGATTTGAAAGGGGAAATTATGCCAGCTCGCTGAAACTTTTTAAATTCTTCCTTGACTATATCAGATTTCTGCTTCGACAGAAATGCAGGAGGGTTGCTCCCTGTTTCGATTCTGTGAAATACTTTTGTTATTTTTTTTTTGCGTTAGGATCCTGATGAGGGAATATTAGTTTAAGGTAGCCTTCTATAATTTTTTTAAAAGGTTCCCTGTACATTTTCATCATCATGGATTGAAACGTGTAACACATAAGTTGATAGCTTGGCATCACTTTGCCTATTGGTATTTGTGTCGATCAACTTATTATTTTTACAATTCACTGTAAGGTGACTTTGGAAGTCACATCCCAAAAGTGGTTTCGTAGTGTTAGCTACAATAAATGTCCACGTGAAATTCCTCTTAAAGTTTTTTATCATCACGTTTTGTACAGTCTGGCCGGAACACTCTACCATTACAGTGTTTGCAGAAGCCAGCGCAATATTTGTAGGATATAGGACTGTGCTTTGTTCATTTTTCACATTAAAATATTACAATGGAATTCAATATAAAATATGTATTTTTAGGTACTTAGCTTCAACCATCAAAAGAGTCCTTGCAATCAGCAGTTGTCATCAAAGTTTAATAATGTATCAGCGCGAAATATGACATCGGTGATATTCAGAAGCATAGTCTCTACTTTTCTTTCTCTCCCATCTCTCTGATGCCGACTGCCTTCTGACCGACCGGGCACGTTAATAAATAGGCCAGTCTCGTGATGTGACCGGCTCAAAGCAGACCCCTTTTTTTCGAGTGGGGAAAAACATGACGTGGGTCATTGAAAATTGAATTTGTTATTTTTGTAAATCACTCTTTTCATTGGTTAGAAAATTAATCCACACTTGCGATATTTTTTTTATTAGTCAAAACTGCAACGAAAAGAAAGTTATTTTAATTTAAAATGAGTATGTGAGTTGCAATTTTGGTTTTTGTGTTAAGAGTTACTTACCAAAATTCAGCTGTTCGTATTTGCGTGCTTTTTTGTGGCATTCGTTTCACGTTCGAATTCTCACTGAGGATTAATATTGAATGAGTGAATAAGAGTTGAAATTGAAGTAAGTCAATGAAAGTGAGTTGAAAAGTAAAATTTTCACTTGAGGATTCAGGTTCGCGCCGCATGACGAACGAAGTGGGCAGTTGTTCTTCTGTCTGTTACATGGCGACTGGTGTGGATGTCTTGGCTTCATGGACCGAAGTGAAATTTCTCGGTGGGTTTTCTCCTTTTATGCAAATCAGGTGGATCAAAGCGAAGGTTGAAATTTTCGGCGCAAAATTTATCTAAACATGCTTTGTCACATATTTTCACGTGTCTTCGGTTTATTAGCCAATCAGCGAAGCTTCAAATTTTACCTTTTTCAATCCAGCGTCTATGGTGAACAAATATGAGTTATCGTTCTGAAGTAAATTTTGTGCTAATGTAAATTATTTATATGGATTCATGATGAGTGCGATATGTAAATTGTCGTAACTGCTTTTTTAATTAAACTTTGCAAGGTGGATTTCACAATAAGCTGTTTAGGTATTTTAAAATACATTATAGTACTTCTTTTAAACAAATTAAAACATTTCGTTAAAATCCAATATATATCCAATGGATGTGTCGAAGAAATTTAAGGATACAAAAGTGGATTTTATAATAGCAATGTTTATCCTTTACTTAGAAATGAAGACAATAACGCTTGCGTGCCCTATTAACACACGCTGGCTTGTAAAGACATTTGAAAAACTGTTATTCTACCCCTGTCTAAAACAATGTGGAAAAAAGTAAAAAATAAAACCTAAAGAAGTACTAGCGGTGCGATAATCAAGTATTTTATTTATGCTTAAAACTTAAACTTTCTTTAACATAATATAATCTTAGCCCGATGTGAAACTAACCTTGACCCTTCTATCTAAATAATCTTTAACATAATATAATATTAGCCTTATGTGAAACTAACCTTGGCCCTTCTATCCCCTCCTCTGAGTTTTATATTCCTGGTTACCTTCCCCTCTTCAGGAAGGACTCCAATGTCCATATGCATGGGCTTGGTGTATATGTCAACGAACACCTCCCCTTAGCTAGAGTGACATCTCTTGAATCCCTGGACCAGTCTTTCATGTACTTCCGTCTCTCACTTCTAAGCTCAGTTAGCTATCTCTTCTTCCTGTACCCCTCCCCCTCCTCCTCTGACTGTTCAGTACTTGACAGCATCTCTGACAATATCGACAAGGCCATTTCTTCTCATCAATATGCCTATATTTTCGTGTTTGGTGACTTTAACACCCACCACACTAAGTGGTTGGAAAACTCTGTCACCGACCTTGCTGGTGTCCACACCATTAATTTTTCAATTTCCCAATCCCTTACGCAAGTGGTGGATTTCCCCACGCGTTTCTCCAATAGCCCTAATGGAAGGGACTCGCTACTAGACCTCTGCTTCACCTCCATCCCAAATTCTTGCACCACCAGACAGCTCTGCCCTCTCGGAAATTCTGACCACGTCGTAGTTTCCGTCAACATCTCATTCCACTCCCCCCTACCCAATGAGTTTGAGGTCCTCACCTCCTCGGCGGACAAGGCTGAATGCTTTGCTCGTAGATTCTCGACCAATTCGAGTCTGGATTCGTCTGGAGTTTATACACCCGACTTCCCACCTAGAACTGAGGCTCAATTGAATGACATCCACATCACGACCTCGCTGATTTCTAACATTATCTCAAACTTGACCCCCACAAAGCGAGTGGAGGGGACGGAATCCCAATCATACTCTTGAAGAAATGTTCCCCTGAACTCTCATCTGTCCTTTCTAAGCTCTACAACTTCTGCCTATCTTCTTCCTGCTTTCCTGCCTGTTGGAAGTCTTCTTCTGTCGTTCCAATATTCAAGAACACTGGAGAACCCTCGGACCCCGCAAATTACCGCCCTATCAGCCTTCTTCCTATCTTTGGCAAAGTGTTCGAAGCCATTATCAACGCCGAGGTCGTTCAACATCTCACAGCCCACAGGCTCCTCTCGGACAAACAGTATAGCTTCCGCTTCACCAGGTCTACTGCTGATATGCTAACGACCATCACCGAGTATATATACCAGGCTCTCGACAAGAATGGTGAAGCCCGAACCGTTGCCTTGGATATCTCTAAAGCGTTCGACAGAGTCTGGCATGCCGGCCTTCTACGTAAAATGCGAAGCTATGGCAAAACTGGACTTTTGTTGGACCTAATCCAGTCATTCCTTTTTAACCGCACATTGAAGGTGGTATTAAACGGACATGCCTCCCAGAACTACCCTAGAAACGCGGGTGTCCCTCAAGGCTCTATCCTAGGTCCTACGCTCTTTCTGATCTACATCAATGATCTCCCCGATGCCATAACATCCCAAGTAGGCAATGTAAATTTTATAAATAGTTATTTGTTGTTAGTTTGCTTTAAGCTGCCTGTGAAAGCGTTCGATCAATGAATTAGCACAAGGATGATATGCTGTGGTTGTTATATGCTTGACCCCTAGTAATTTCATGAATTCTTCGAAAAGTGTTGACTGAAATTGAGCTTCCCAATCTGTTGTTATTACCGATGGACAACTGAAGATAGCTATCCATTCGTTTAAGATGCTTTTAGAGGTCGATTGCGCAGATATATCCTTTAGACGACTGGTCACCTTGATATAATTGATAATTATAAATAGATATGTTTGGCTATTTGCTACTGAAAGGAGGCCAAGAATATCTATATGTAAGTTTGTGAACCTACAGTCTGGTTTATCAGCTCCCTTCGCTTTTTTGACAATTTACACAAGTTTTAATTCAACTTTTTTAAATATCAGTGTGCATTTTGGGTCAGACAAAACGATTGCTAATTAATTTGTCGCTAGCTTGACACCCCAGATGTGAGAGGTTGTGAAAGTGTTTAAATATTTTTTTTTTGAGTGAAGTTGGTATAAATGGTCTTGAATAATCTGTGCTTACATCACAGAGTAGTCTTTTAGTTCCAAAAAAAGATAGGATGTTGCTTCAATTGTAAGGAAATGTTCTTTCTTACTTTGTCTAGCGTGGCATCTTTTTGTTGTTCATCTGCGATGAGGTCGAAAGTAAGAGTTTCAGGATTTAAAGAATGTATAGTGGAGCGTGAGAGAATATCCGTCACTATAATGTCTGAACCTATAATCTAACAGCTATCTGACGTAAATTAGGATATATAGTCCAGTTGTCGAGTATCTCTTGGTGTGTATTTATGTTATGGGGAAACACATCTATTCCTCAGATAATGGACTCTCCCTCCTATGAGTTAACAGGAAGTTTTTGGGAAGTTCATAGGAGTTCTTTAGACTTCTATTTTAGTTCAGTAGAACTACTAGGCAGTTGATATTAGTCGTCAGTTAGCCGAATACTAAGGAGTCAGCTTTCAGTGGAAGATTACTAAGTTCCTAAAATTTTGGGTACGTTAAGTTGATTAGCAACCGACATAGCACGATTATAACCTTCAGTGCGAAAACTACTCCACAACATAATTGGCGACGAAGATCTATGAATTCACTCGGAAGAGGAGAGAAAACTTGTTTTTTTCTCAAGGGAAAAGTCGCCACAATATAATTGACGACGAATATCTACGAATTCAGTCGAAAGAGGAGAGAAAACTTGTTTTTTATTAAGGCAAAAGTCGCCACAACAAAATCGGCGACGACAGAAATTTTGCGAGGTCACGCGGAGGAGGAGAGAATTTTTTTCTTTCACGCCAAAGAAATTTGGCAAATAAAGATTACCAACACGACAGTTGGCTGAAGAAAATTGCAAAGTTACGAATACTTTGACGACAAGATCTCGAACTCACAAAGCAAAAAAATCTTTGCTCAGAAAACTTAAAAAAAGCGTGGAGTAGTTAAAAAAGACAATTTTTGGGCAACGAAATTCGCACACGAAATATATATATATATATATATAGCCTGGGTTGCAACCAGGCTGTTCTGGATTCAACTATTGGCCAACACCTGCTGGACAGCCGAGCACGTGCTTCTTCGTATGAGGATAATTGGTTTACTGTTCTGCACAGTGCTCGATCGACCCACCATCTTCGCGTTCTGGAGGCTATTTGCCTAAAACTCCAGCAGCCAAGCCTGTGCAGGCAGAAATAGCGATTCATTCGCTCCTTACAATTACTGGAGGGTTTGTGAGTGGAACAATTTTTCTTTTTTATTCACTGTTGTGGAATTGTATGTTTACACCCCTCTTACGTTTTAATATTTACTGATTAAAGTTTATTTTTAAACGAATTTCATCTTGCCCCCGGTATTGTAAGTAACCCTTTGTTTTTGTCCTTTACTAACCATTTGTAATTAAGCCAACGTAAGCCCTTGAAGAAGTGTTGGCCGAAATTTTCCTCGGGTTGGGATAATTATAATGACGCCTGTTTTATATATATATATATATATATATATATATATATATATATATATATATATATATTGTTGTATTCCCAATATACAGTTGCTCAATAGGTCACGAATTACGAATTCGTCTGACCCCCACCTCAACAACATAAGACGTGGTATAAATTTCTTGCATAAAAATTGATATTCCAGGCGGAACAGCCAGCAAAATTCTAGAACAGCATTCCAGAAGCAAATTCAGGAGGAAATTTTTAACAAGCAGTTAAAATTTCAGCAAAATATGGTACAGATGCAAATGGAATTTCAAAAGAAAATTCTGGATGTATCTAAGAAAAGGGAAGAGAAAATATTCAAAATTCTTTTCCAGAGAATACAGTTTGTAACTCGATTGAGACTTTCACATACAATACGAGGATTATTACAAAAAATACACAGACGTGTATGCCGTAGACTGCTATTCGTGGTCAGAAAAAAAGAAGGTGAGACTTCTTCTTAATAAGTTAGGAACGTCTGAACATAGCAAAATGGTAAATTATATTTTACTTAAAAAGACCTGTGATGTAAAGTTTCCCGAGGCGATATATATATATTAACGGAACTTTTCAACAAGAAAACATCTCTGTTCCACAAGAGGTGGAAATGGTTGAATTTAATGAAGGAGGAAGAACAAGATTACATAACATATGCAGCAAATGTAAACAAGCATTGCGAAGAATTTAAGTTGGCCGATTTGAGCGCAGACAATTTCAAGTGCTTGGTATACGTTCAGGGCCTCGTATCAGAAAAAGACGCAGAGATGAGAAAAATGGTACTGACGAAATTAGAAAACGTCCCAAATATTACAGCACAGGATTTGGCAGAGCATTGTACAAAACCAGTTATCCTAAAAAAAGATGCCAAAAAGATTTAACAGTCTGGCGTTTCACACATGAGGAAAATACGATACAAAAAAAAGTCAGTGCAAAAAAAAAAAAATACTAAAATTGCAGATCATCAAACGAAAATACTAGGATAAAATAAACAAAAACTCCCGAAACCGTGTTTTGCTTGCGATGGAATACACTGGTACAGAAAGTGCAATATTAGGAACAAAAAATGTTTAAACTGCGGAAGAATGGGACACAAAAGCTCGCACTGCAGAGCAAGAAATAAAGACATAAAAGTTAAAAAAAATGTAAAGTCCAACCGAGTTGAAGATGGAATAACGAGAAAATTCGTTACAGTCGAGATAAACAACAAAAAGATAAAAATGCAACTCCAAACTGGGTCGGATCTGTCTATTATGTCTAAACACGTGGAAGAAGTTGGGGAAACCAACGTTAATAAAAACGAAAAAAATCGCGAGGTTGTGATGATACCGACCGAGCAAAAGGGAGAGACCGGATGTTTGCTCTATACCGACCAGAAAGCAAATGAACAAAAATCGTCTCTGCGCAGGTGTATTCGCGCAGATGTTCCGGTTGAAAAATAAAAATTAATCAAATATCAAATTTCCATTTCGCGGGCCAACGCGAATTTTATTGACCAGCCAATGGGAAGCCCAGAATCAAATACAAGTATGAAATCTCAAACGAGCTGCTTTTGATCCAAAAAGCAGATATAAAAAGCGGAGACACAAAGCATCGTCAGACAGACTAACGCAGTGACCCAGAGAGACGAAGGTAATTAATATCCTCTTGACTTAAGTCGAGCGGCTACGATGTTCGCCTCCCTTATCTTTTACCTTCTCCACTGTCTCAAAAGTACTTACGGACCTCAGGAGTGACTACTTCAAAGACATTCCTCACATACCTCCACTCCCCACATTCTTAAGCCTTTTATCTCTTTCAGCTCATTATTTGCTATGAACATTCTAACCTCTGTTGGACCTTTATTTCAAGTATTGCTTTAATTGTAAAACATTAATTGATATGTGTATATATATATATATAAATGTTATTTTATACCCAAATTGCCTTTCTTGATTTATAATCATTTTATGAATTATAGTGGGCTATCTACCATAAGGCCAAATTCCGTTAACCTGCAGCGGTATACAATTACCCTTCGCTAGAACGGAATCCTACTACAACTAGAAAAAGGAATAAATAAGATAAGCAACCCATTATAAGGTCAGTGACGGGTGAAATTATACAGTTCATCGGAGAATTTGTCACAAACGTCACATTAAATAAAACAACGCGAAAAGTCAGAATATTTGTCATCGAAGATACCACAACTTGGTACAAATTGGATAATGGAATTCCAATTATGGGATCTACCAATTAATTCTTTTTGTCATAAGGTAGAAAGCTTAAACAACGAGGCAGAAAAACTTAAGTAAACTAAAGGAAACATTTCCTACTGTTTTCTCGCCAGGTTTAGGAACATGTACCAAGACAGAGGCAAAATTCCAGTTGAAAGAAAACACCCAGGCGGTATTTAAAAAGAAATGTGCCGTTTGCCTCTATTGAATTGAGAGATATGGAATTAGACTTGAGAAAACCAGTGTATTTGAAAAAGTTCAGTATAGCGAATGGACGACACTGACAAGTTATTTCCCAAAAAGTCAAAGCCAGTCAGAGAAAGATTTACTCACATAAAAAAATACAACCCAGGCGAACAAATTTATTTCAAAGTCTACAGACAGAACAAGTCGTTCTGAGAAATTGGAATAATTGACAAGCGGATTGACAACATGATGTACCTGGTAAAAGGAGAAAAATTTACGTGCAAGAGGCACATTAACCAAATCAGAAAACGCTCTTCGGACGTGGTTGACAGCAGTCCCACGGAAGAAACGCCGATAGAGCTAATTTATAAAACATTCGAACTATCAACACCAGAAACAATTTTAGCGGAAGTACGCCGAGCCAAAAGAAAAAGGAATGAAACGGATCAATTACAAGTGGATCCAAAACGTAGGAGTTATACTACGTTTTTGCTGAGAAAGTGAAGTTTTTTTTTGTTTTTGTTTTTTCTCTTCATTCATATTGCCTGTAAAAAAATAAATAAAGTTTTACCCCTACGGAGTAAAATTTAGGAGTTTATGGGGAAACACACCTATTCCTTAGATAATGGACTCTCCCTCCTATATTAATAAGAATTAACAGGAAGTTCTTGGGAAGTTCATAGGAGTTCTTTAGACTTCTATTTTAGTTCAGTAGAACTACTAGGCAGTTGATATTAGTCGTCAGTTAGCCGAATACTAAGGAGTCAGCTTCCAGTGGAAGATGTTGGTTGCTAATCAACTTAACGTACCCAAAATGTTAGGAACTTAGTAAAGTTGATTAGCAACCAACATAGCACGATTATAACCTTCATTGCGAAAACTACTCCACACATGGGCCCTACAGCTGATGATTGTATGGCTATGGTCAACAGAGAGTTATCACCAGAGACATCATCCTCCGGACCGAATACAGGAGCACAAGGAAGTTAATAATGGTGACCTATGAAGTTTCTGCTTATGTAAAAGGCAAAGCGCTGGCTATTTATTTTAAATAGTTCAGCGAGATCCTCAGCGTATTCTCGGATCGAAAGTTTGGAGCATGGAGCTTGAACATCATGTTATTTTGATAATAAGCCTTCAGCTCCATCCCCAGCGTTTTGGACATCGGCGGTCGGTCAGTGCCAATCATCGTGGCTGGTAGAAAGCCTGCATGCTGGGAGTGCAACAAGACTGGCCACTTGGACCCTTTATGCTCCTATAAAAGATCTCTGGCTCACAACCTGCCACCGACCAAGCACCTGCTTCAAACCACCACGAAGACCAGCCATCAAAAAGAAACTGCCTATAATGTGCCGCAGCCCCTCTTCCCATGAAACCCCTGTGCCAAGAAACTCATCACAGTGGTCCGCGTCGGAACAGGATCTCATCAAGTATGAGAGAAAAAGCCAAGAGGGATTCCCAAGAATCAAATCCATTTGTCATCACAGACTCTAATGAACTCTATAGACTGAAATATTTTTGTGGCGGAAGGGTTCCTATTTTGTTTGCCAATACTTTTATAAGGCTCTAAAACTAACATTTCCCCACGACTTCGGCGGCATATCCCAAGATGGCATCATTAGGACTGAGATTGGCTGCGGCAACATGGGAGAAGCCGTCAGCGTCGTATCCCCGACTATGTTTCAGGGCGAGGCACAGCCTTAAGGTAAATGTCTCTCAATGGCATTTTGTTTAGGTACTTTAAATGGCCGAGGTCTGAGGTCTGAGTCACGCAGGTCGAAGCTCGTACGCAACCTTCAGCATCTCGGGGAGACTGTCAGATTGCCAGTGATTGTGAAGAAATTCTGTCGAAGAGATTTCGCCTTTTTTCAGCCTATTTTGATATCCACTCCAGAGTCTTGGCTGATCAGCAGGTCCTTGACGGCGACGTGTGATCTTGTGTTCGCAGATCCAGAGGACAGGGTTTGTGTTCTGGACTACACCATAAAAAGTAAGATACGTCACTTCATCGTGGTTTATGCGCCCAACGACCAGGTGGAGCGCGAATCCCTTTTTTGGCGGGTCGAGCCGTTTTTTAATGCGTCACGACAGGTAGTCCTGGCAACGCCGTCCTTGATCCTAATCTAGATCGGAGTGGGGTTAGATTGGGTAATTATAATCCTGACGCGAAAGCATTTCACGACTTTACTGACATATTTAATCTGGTCAAAAAGTTTAGAAATAAACACCCAGGACAAGCAGCATGGACATGGACAAATAGTTGTGGCCCGGATACGGTGGTTCGTACGAGTTACATCGACCGGATGCTAGTTAAGAGAGTCGACGTAGGGCTCTTATGGTAACTAAGTTTCCATTGGGTAGTTTACATGAACCACAGGCCGGTCCACGTACGGGCAAACTAAGAGAAGTCTATACCTAGTGTTACGTGTTAAGTGTAACAAGGGAAAAATGATTGACCAAAACTCAGAGATAAATCACAGACAAATATTTAATTTACAGAACACATCAAATAAAATATTTACAAATATACAATTTTGTTGCATTCAAAACAAGAAACATAGAGTTTACAACTGGCGAGTTTTACGAGGAGAGAAGGGGAAGGTAAGGTGTCAAATATCTTTACCCAGTTAAGTTGGCGAAGAAGTTAAGTGCTATACTTTTGGGAAATCCTTAAATGAGTATATAAAGAATAATTATTAGTTTGGTCAATGAAAGAGTTAAAAATATGTCTTTACCCATATAGTTCCATGAGGTTCTCTTTCAGGTTTTAGTTAGTCGGCAATTTCTGAGAGATTCTTTCGGCTGGATATAAATCCTTGAATCAAAGCCGAAGTTGATAATTTCAGCAAATCCTGGTAATAACTAACTACTCTCTGCCCAAAACCTATTTTTATAGATGCTAACACCTAATTTGCATATTTCTATAACTTTTCGAATTCTCTCGAATCTACTGGAATATTCTGGCATTTTCCAAAACGTTCTATTCCTCATTTTTCTATTTTTACGACTACTTCATGAATTAAAACATTTTTGTAATAACAAGTAGCACTCAATAGAGTCCATTAGACATTATTAATATTAATTTTATATATAAATGCACCCCGAAACACCTAGGATAACTGGTTTTGGAAATCCAACACATCTCTGCTAGATTTGAAGGACTACCGTGATTAGTTGTTACTAATCATTCAAAGAGGACTGACGGAGGCTGTGGTAGGGAACAAGTGGTGGAGAGTCAGTTATCAGGTCGTTTGCAGCTGATTTTAGTCTACGACTCAACAGAGATAGAGTAGTAGCATCGCAAACGGCAGCCAAATTTAGTTTAAAGGTGGTTATCCAATCAGAAGATAAGGGAGCTGTATATGTAGCTAGGGACAGACTGGCCTCTTCGCTTATCAAGAAGGACCAAGCTCTGGTAGTTAGGGCTATGTTAAAGAGAATGTCTTCTGAGGTGACAAACATGGCCGCTGAACTGCGGCAAGAAGAATTATGCAACAAATCTGACCGATACTTCCCGAGCGTCACAACACCGGACGGACGACAAGTGACCACAGAACAAAGGCATCTGCGAGGCTTTTGACCGAGAAACCTGAATTGAGCCCCGCCAACCTTGACGCCTGTTTAGCCGACTTTCTCCCCTTCGAGGCGTCCGAAGCGGCTGGGTGCCAAGAAGTCATCACTGAGGAAGTGGTCTGGAACGCGCCGAAGCAAGCTGGCCGGAACAAAATTCCGGGTCTAGATGGTCTTCCCTACGAGGTGTACTTGAGACTGTCGTCCGTTTTCGTTCTTCTGTTGGCACTGATGTTCAATCTCTGGTTGAGGATAGAGAATATACCCCAACGCTTTACTAGGGGCGTCATCAAGTTGCTACGAAAGGACAAAAGCGGAAGGAATGAGTTAGGCAATTTTCGCCCTTTGACTATGCTAAACGCAGACTTGAAGATTTTGGTGAAGGTCCTAGCCAACCGTTTGTAGCTTGTCCTGTCTAGACTGATTGGTCCCGAACAGACTTGTGCTGTGAAGGGAAGGACTATTCAGGAAAACGTTCACTTGGTTCGCCAAATCATAAAAATGTCGACGGCGGTGAAGCCGCGCTGAACAATATTGATCAGTTCAAAGCATTCAATAGGGTGGACCATCGCCTTTTCGGGACTATCTTGGATCCACCCCCTTTACAAATCAGCGGGGTTCTTGGTGGAGGTAAACGGTGTGAAATCGGAGCTTTTCACCTTGTCTCGCTCCATTCGTCAGGGTTGTCCGCTTTCGTCTATGCTGTACGTTCTTGCACCGGAGCCTTTCCTACGCACGTTAAAGGCAAATCCGGTGCTTCGTGGGATTACCTCGCCTAGTGTCTCCAAACCGGCCAAATATTCCGACTATGCCGACAACGTGTCCGTGTTCGTAGAAAGTGCTGCCGAAATACACGAAGTTGGCAAAGAAATTTGCGGGTATGAGAAGGTGGTGGGGGCCAAGTTCAGCTCCAACAAGTCTGTCGATTTACGATTGGGCGAGTGGAAGATAGTGTTTCTCTCCGGACCCTTCGCCTGGACGGACAGACCGGTCAGGATACTCATTGTCTGGTTCGGCCCGGAAGTTCGGAAGCGGGTCGAGGAAACAATACGATTGTGGACTCGAAGGAACATTTCCTTGAAGGGAAGAGTGAAAGTGTGCAGATCGCACATCTACCCTCTCATCCTTTAATGGCTCTCCGTTCTTCCACTGCCGTTTACTGAACGAAGTCAATTCATTGGAGATTTCTCCAGTTTGGAAAGACAACTCTCACTGCTGTCTCGATCCTGCTGAAGGCGATCTGGAATTGCCAAGCGTTGAGATCCACCAACACATTCTCCACATAAATTTCTTGGGTCAGATGTGTACGCAAGAGGAGGGGGAAGAAAACGAACTCTGGAAGGTGGTGTGCATACGGGCGAAACGGAGGCCAAGATATCACCCCCAGACGAATGCCCATTATAAAAGGAGTATCGTGATGCTCTAAGCTGCCTTTTGAAGGTGAAGAGTTGTCTCTCTGACACCCAGTCGTTGTTTCTTAAGGCATTGTATCATATGTGAGGCGGAGGCTGCCAAAAACAAACTTGGCCTTACGAACGAGGAGTTTCGCTTCACCTCGTCCTAGGCGTTCGGGTTGAAATGTCTCAACAACAACGAGGCATCACTCACCCTGGCTAGTGATGCGAGAGGCTCTTTGGGTCGCTAAGAAGCATTGCACAGCGGGTATGGCAATTTCGGCTGAGTGCCTGCGTGCGCTGCGGGGATTGGGAGGAGTCTGTAGGACATGCCTTCTTTCAATGCAGTCTCGCACGCCCGTTGTGCAGGATGATTGAAGGTTACATGATTTGCATCTTGAATGGAAAGTTCTTTGTCCTGGAAGCCAGTACCGTCTATTCCAATGTGGCACCGTCAATGAGAAAGGATCAACACTTCGTATTCTTGTATCTCCTCAGCATTATGCGACTCGTGGTGTAGATGACACGACAAAAGAAGTCTCGTGAAGGTGAGAAATTTTATTTTCAACTGATCGCTTGCTTTAAGCACCAGCTTAGTGAAGATCAGAGCGGTAAAGGTATGACTCTCTTCATCGAAATTCGGCAAAAGGTAGGTACATGTTTCGCGCCTGGTGCATGTGAGAGGTGCTGACCTAGAGTAGTTGTTGGATGCTACTTAGGAAAGAGGATTTCGGTCTTCTTACTGAAATTTAATAATTCCAGGCCGTGTTTAAATTAGATTGACTTTTTCAAATTGTGCATATTGACCTTCCTCAGAATTTAGCCAGTGTGTGAATGCTCAAGCCTCTTTTGTCCCCACTTTTTTTACTTTCTCCTTCCCCTTTCCTGTTTAGGTGACAGATGTCTTCGTTTTCTGGCAGTACCACATACCTGGTCTAGAATTTAACTCAGTTACCGAGATTTTTGACATACTGTCATACTTATGTATATATATAATCTGGATACTTATTACACAAATATGTGTTGTGCATTCTTGTTGAGAAACCACACAAAATAATAGATAACAAAAACAGATATGAAGATAGAAAATGTAAGTTATATTGAACAAAAATATACAAGCTGGAACACGAGTTAATCAATTCAGGAATACTATTAGTGTAAACAATATATACAGTCTTGTAGTGAAGAATTAAGTCCGAGTCATGAGTCTATATCCAAAGCACTCCAACTTAATAAGCACCAATTTACTGACCAACTTCTTACTAAATTTCTGACAACCACATTATTTAGTTGTCCCTTCAACTAAGGGCAACATGTGACACATGGTCAGTTATAAGTGGGATTTCCGGGCAATATGGCCCGGCCAAAAATACCTGTCTATTTTTCCCCAGTCGTGATTCTACCCTTCGGCGGAACCACGACTGGGTTATTGCTCTCTGCTTCCGAGCAGAGAGCGCCCTCTACCCGAATGCAGAGAGCTGACAGTGAGAGATGTAGTCGCAGCGAGGCAACTCACTGATAACCACACTATTTATTTTGCAATAAATACAAAATTGTGGCACAAGGCCGAAAAGGGGAGGGGAAGAGGTTGGTACTCACTGAACTATCCTATACCTAGCTAAACACTATCACAACCCATTCACTCATTACAATTTGCACAATCACCACTAGAACCCATCCATCAACTCCTAATCCTTCATACACCACAATGCCACAAACTTACAAGAGGCACCTAAAAAAGTGGGAAAAAATAGCCCATGACAATAAAAATGTATTTATATACAATATAAAATAAATTTACAATATATCATGTACAATAATATAAAACATTTAATGAAAAATGAAATGATGGGAGGGGAATGAAATAAAAAATAAACTAAAATACAACAAATTTTTGAACTAAAATAATAATCAATGTTAGTAAGAACCGTCCATCCCAGAAAAAAGAGCGGCCGCTGTATTCCGCCAAACGGCGAAATCAAGAAGCACACTCGCTACGGAAGTGGGGAAGGGAGTAAAAAAATTAATGGAATGAGACGAGATAAAAGGGAGACCAAAACAAACTGGGGAGGTTGGGAATCTCGACTTGGATCACAACAAAAGAGAAAGCCGGGTACAAGCTAGGAACACATTCATTCATTCACTTTAACTAGGTACACAAAAGAAAGCTACCTTAACCAGGGGAGGGTTTCACAAGAATCCACCCCGATGTAACCAGCAGATCTAAAAGAAAAAATCAAGACTAGCCCCGTTCAAGCGAACCAGAGTTGCTACATTTACCCATTTGCTGAGATAATCACTACCTGGCGCCCAATACGAGCGAAACCCATCCTCCGACAAGCGCAGCACATCACATAATGAATCCTTCACGACGCCCTCCACTAACCCACGATAGAAGACTCTCCTAGGCCGTGAAAGGTCACTGGACCGTGGAATGGCCCGCAGAGCCGCCAGACATTCGAGGAGAAAACTCGATCGCCTTCAAGGCTTACGGCACCGCCTCGAGATGGAGGGAGTGATAGTAAGGCTAGGGAACATGTCCCTCAATATCCTCCTAAGCAATGAGTCTTCCAAAATCGCTCGCCTGAGAAAAACCAACCTTGACGCCACCTTATGGCCCATCAGACCCCCATGACACGGACGTTGGTAACAGACACGTTTGTCGACGTAGTGTTTGCATCCTCTTCACAGAATGGAGAATAGCAAACGCTCGATTGCCTTCCTACGCCGTTTACAAAGTGGAAGTACTGACAACTGGTAAAGGATAATGGGAAAGACGTATGTAGCACACGCCTCAGCCAAACCACTCAAGGACAAATTCCTTCGTCGTCAAGTCTTGGCCGACGCGTCTACCTTTGCCAGTACTTCAGACCAATTTTTCTCCAACTGTAAGTCGGGCCCGAACCACACTCCAAGAATGTAGACCGGGCCACCCGTCCAGTCGAATGGACCCCGGGAGGGTAACACCCTACCAAGCACCTAACCGCAAGCCGGACGACTTGTTGCGGTTAATCTTGGCCCCTGTCACCTGTTCGTACTGTTCAAGCGCCTTCTGTACCACCTCGTTGTCACTCCGGGAGGACACGAAAGTAGTGACGTCATCGGCGTACGCGGTAACCCTGGCTCGAGCACCACCACGGACAGTGATTCCACGTAGGGCCGGACTGCACGCCCTGTCCCTTAGCCGGCGAAGGAGGGCTCCAACGCCAAAGCATAAAGTAGGGGCGACAGTGGACAACCCTGTCGGACCGACCTAGACAGCGCCAGAACGCCCGACAACTTTCCGTTCACCTGTACCACAGCCGTGGGGGATTGATACAGGAGGCTAATCCAGCGGCGGAAGTTGGTTTTGAATCCAGCTGCCTACAGGACAGCCGCCAGGTAACAATGGTCAACCCTATCAAATACCTTGGACTGATCTAAATGGATAGTCGTCTTTTATCCCCTCTATGATCGTGCGTATCAGATGCAGGTTGCTCTGAATTGTTCGGCCTTTCACAGCACAAGTCTGTTCAGGTCCCAACAGAGACTTGGCAACTAATTGCAAACAATTTTGCAAGATCTTGGCCAAAATCTTTAACTCTGTGTTTAGTAGAGTTAATGGCCGGTAACCCTCTAGCTCCCTCCCCACATCCTTGCCTTTTCTCAACAGCGTGATCAGACCCCTAGTGAACCGGTTGGGGATGGGCCCCTGCCGGAACCAGTTGTTGAACACGACAGTCAAAAT
Organism: Ascarosepion bandense; assembly: GCA_037127315.1. NCBI lineage: Eukaryota > Metazoa > Mollusca > Cephalopoda > Sepiida > Sepiidae > Ascarosepion > Ascarosepion bandense. The sequence goes on along the minus strand of JBBBDQ010001781.1, from coordinate 512,394 downwards.
CGGGACAAAGATGTGCGACAGCCTCAAGTATAATTCATAGGGCAAACCATCGAGACCCGGCGATTTGTCTCTGCCGACCTTCTTCAAAGCCGCGTAGACTTCGCCCTCCGTAATCTCTCCCTCGCAGCTAAACAGGATCTCGAAATGCCGCCGAAACGTCTCGCACATGTCGTCAGTCGACCGAAGAGTGTGTCCATCCGGGTTGCGAACCTCTCGAATGTACCGGTTGCCTTCTCGGCGAATCTCTTCCTTGCGCAGTTCTGCGTCCATATTCACAGCTTCGGAAGACATCTTGCTTAACTTATGTCTAACTACATGGCCCATGTAACGATCGCTATTCGACCGTTCCATGGCCTCCTTAGCTATGGCTATCTCTAGAGGATCCCCACCAGCCACCGCCCGGGAGTAATTAGCTCTAAGTGTCTTCACCTTGTCAGCCTTATCTAGTTTGAGCCGTTTGCTGAACTTGGTGGTGAAAGACCTAATACTATTCCTAAGGTTCTCCCAACACTTATTCCCGATGACTCCCCCAGTTAACGCCCGCTGCATTAAGTTAATTAGATGGCACCGGAAGTCCCGCCTGTCCAGTAAGGACACGTTGAACTTCCAGTAACCAGCCATTCTAACCCTATTTTCTAAATTTACCCGGGCACAAACGAGTTTGTGGCCCGAGTAACCTAACCAGTGGAACGTGGGACAATCGAAAAAATCTATGTCGGCTTCACGAACTAACATTTTATCAAGGTAGCTAGCCACCTTGGTAGAAGGCCAACTATTAGCCCACCTCCACATTCTCCCACACTTGTGATCGACCCGGTATCTATCGACTAGACCGAAGTCCTCGATGAGATCGACCAAGCTACGATCACGTGCCTTCCCTCTAGCTCCCCACCCTCTATCCAACTTGGGGTCCAGGATGGCATTCCAGTCCCCCACTAAGACGAGTTGCGTTGAATCCACTAGAAGGGCCCCAACCGCCGAAAAAACGAGACACGCTCCTCCTGGTCGTTGGGCACATAAACCGCAACCAGTCGAAACGCATTGCTTTTCACTGCAATATCGGCCACGATCAGCCAGCCCTCGGCACCGACATGGACAAGATCCACCTTCGCGTCCAGGGTACGCTTAACCAGCAAAGAAACTCCTCTGGCCAGCCGGTTTCCATATGCTGAATAGACGACAAAGTCGTTAGACAGCACTCAGGCATCGGCCTTGCAAACAAAGTGAGTCTCTTGGATCGCGGCGACATCCACACTGAAGGACAAGAGGTCCCGAAGCAGGTGGGTAGCCTTACTCCGATCCCTAAGGCCCTTCACGTTCATACTGGCTAACTTAATTGACATCTATTTAGACCTGAAAAAGAAAGCAGAAAAATTACTTCTGGTTACATACGGCGCGAAAATCAATGGCAGTAGGGACCCCGACGGATTGTTCAAGGTTTACTGTATCAATATCGGACGTAATTCGTCCGTCCTGGACAATGCCGCTAACGTCCGTGGGAAACGTTAGCTTTACAGCCCTGTATAATGATGGGTGGAGGATGACAGGGACCCTCCCAGCACAAAAATGGGAAAGTCTTTGTAAATATTTCGTGCCCGTTTGGGACATTTGAATTTTCGGGAAAGCCTCAACGGACCCCTGCACAAATTCCCAGGCTTTTGTTCTACTCCCTCCCGGTATTTCGTATTAACGTAAGTACCCCGGGGACTCCTGGGAAATTGGCAGGGTCCTCGATGGACTTTCCTTTTATATTTTTTAATTTGAATAAAGGCCTTAGTAGGGCCTTCTTCTGAGAAGAAAGATCCTTCTCTAAGGCCTGTCTGTCAATTTTGTAGACACCCTTTGTAGAAAAAATGTTTTTTCTTTGTTTCTCCCGTTTCGGGGAGGATTTTTCAGGATTCGGGGAGGGATGATCAGATTTTGGGGAGGAAGGTTCTGATTGGGAGGAGGGTGTGGGTGGTGTGGGGGAAGGAGAAGGTGTATATCTTACTGGGGAGGCAGACTGACTCCTCCCCATAACACAAACAGTTCTAATCGGGGATGTAGGGACTGACTGGGTTTTGGTAGTTTCCGTAACCCTCTCCGCTCTGCCGTGTTCTGCCACATCCGTTTTCCCTTTTTTTGGGGACACCTCCTCATCTTCCTCCCGTTCTCACTTCAACGATGAAGAACGTGGAGGAAGCATTTCCATCTCCATTTCTCCCTGCCAATACACAAGGGACAATGTGAAGAATCTCCAACCCTTCTTCCACGCTCTCCCCACCGACAGTAACAAACCTCCGTGTCCCTTCATCCGCCGTCAGCAGGGAGACCGTCCTCATCGCCACAACGCTGACAACCCCCGGCACCACCAGCAATTCATCATCCTTCATGAATTCCTCATACCTTTCCCGCACTTGCAAGCAACACCTCATGTCCTCCTCCACAGGGGCACCATTCCACACCGACGGTGAAGGAGCCACCGCCGGCACGTCCACCGCAGAAGCAGACAGCTGGGGAGACAAAGCCACAACTTAACCTACCCCCCTCACAAACACAAAATCCCCAAACAAAAGTTCACAGATGCAACACGCGCGATGAAGACAAAATAAAAACTGGTAACAAAACAGGCACTCACAACTGACAAAGATCCGTGTAACAAAAATCCGTGCAACAAAAATTCAACCCGCAACAAGTCAAAAAGACGAACTGGCAAGCACTATATTTAGTTGTCACTACCACTAAGGGCAACATGTGACACATGGTCAATTATGAGTGGGATTTCCGGGCTATATGGCCCGGCCAAAAAATACGTGTCAATTATTCCACAGTCGTGCTTCTACCCTTCGGCGGAACCAGGACTGGGTTATTGCTCTCTGCTCGGAAGCAGAGAGCGTTCTCTATCCGAAGGCAGAGGGCTGACAGAGAGAGATGTATTCGCAGCGAGCTGGCAACCACTATATTTAGTTGACCCTCCCACTAAGGCCAACATGTGACACATGGTCAGTTATGAATGGGATTTCCGGGTTATATGGCCCGGCCAAAAAATACGTGTCAATTATTCCACAGTCGTGCTTCTACCCTTCGGCGGAACCAGGACTGGGTTATTGCTCTCTGCTCGGAAGCAGAGAGCGCCCTCTATCCGAAGGCAGAGTGCTGACAGTGAGAGATGTATTCGCAGCGAGCTGGCAACCACTACATTTAGTTTTCCCTCCCACTAAAGGTAACATGTGACACATGGTTAGTTATGAGTGGGATTGTCGGGCTATATAGCCCGGTCAAAAAATATCTATTTTTCTCCGGTCGTGCTTCTGCCTTTCGGTGGAACCAGGCCTGGGTTATTGCTCTCTGCTCGGAAGCAGAGAGCGCCCTCTACCCGAAGGCAGAGTGCTGATAGTGAGAGATATAGTCGCAGCGTGCTGGTCACCACTATATTTAGTTGTCCCTACACATGGTCAGTTATGAGTGGGATTTCCGTTCTATATGGCTTAGCCAAAAATACCTGTCTATTTTTCCTCAGTCGTGCTTCTACCCATCAGCGGAACCAAAACTGAGTTTTTGTTCTCTGCCCGAAAGCAGAGAGCGCCCTCTACCCGAAGGCAGAGTTCTGACAGTGAGAGATGTAGTCGCAGCGAGCTGGCAACCACTATATTTAGTTGTCTCTCTCACTAAGGGCGACATGTGACACATGGTCAGTTATGAGTGGAATTTCCGGAAAAAAATACCATTCTATTTTTCCCCAGTCGTGCTTCTACCCTTCGGCGGAACCAGGACTGGGTTATTGCTCTCTGCTCGGAAGCAGAAAGCGCCCTCTACCTGAATACAGCGAGCTGACAGTGTGAGATGTAGTCGCAGGGAGCTGGCAACCACTATATTTAGTGGTCCCTCCCACTAAAGGCAACATGTGACACATGGTCAGTTATGATTGGGATTTCCCGGCTATATGGCCCGGCCAAAAAATACCTGTGTAATTTTCCTCAGTCGTGCTTCTACCCTTCGGCGGAACCAGGACTGGGTTATTTCTCTCTGCTCGGAAGCAGAGAGCGCCCTCTACCCGAATGTAGAGAGCTGACAGAGAGAGATGTAGTCGCAGCGAGCAGGCAACCACTCTATTTAGCTGTCCCTCCCACTAAGGGCAACATGTGATACATGGTCAGTTTATGAGTGGGAATTTCCGGGCTATATGGCTCGGCCAAAAATACCTGTCTATTTTTCCCCAGTAGTGCTTCTACCCTTCGGCGGAACCAGGACTGGGTTATTGCTCTCTTCTGGGAAGCAGAGAGCGCCCTCTACCCGAATGCAGAGAGCTGACAGTGAGAGATGTAGTCGCAGCGTGCAGGCAACCACAATATTTAGCTGTCCCTCCCACTAAGTGCAACATGTGACACATGGTCAGTTTATGAGTAGGAATTTCCGGGGTATGTGGCCCGGCCAAAAATACCTGTCTATTTTTCCCCAGTCGTGCTTCTACCCTTCGGCGGAACCACGACTGGGTTATTGCTCTCTGCCCGTAGGCAGAGAGCTGACAGTGAGAGATGTAGTCGCAGCGAACAGGCAACAACTATATTTAGTTGTCCCTCCCACTAAGGGCAACATGTGACACATGATCAGTCATGAGTGGGATTTCCGGGCTATATGGCCCGGCCAAAAATACCTGTCAATTTTTCCCCAGTAGTGCTTCTACCCTTCGGCGGAACCAGGACTGGGTTATTGTTCTCTTCTGGGAAGCAGAGAGCGCCCTCTACCCGAATGCAGAGAGCTGACAGTGAGAGATGTAGTCGCAGCGAGCAGGCAACCACTATATTTAGTTGCCCCTCCCACTAAGGGCAACATGTGACACATGGTCAGTTATGAGTGGAATTTCCGGAAAAAAATACCATTCTATTTTTCCCCAGTCGTGCTTCTACCCTTCGGCGGAACCACGTCTGGATTATTGCTCTCTTCTGGGAAGCAGAGAGCGCCCTCTACCCGAATACAGCGAGCTGACAGTGTGAGATGTAGTCGCAGGGAGCTGGCAACCACTATATGTAGTTGTCCCTCCCACTAAGGCCAACATGTGACACATGGTCTGTTGTGTGTGGGATTTCGGGCTATATGGCCCGGCCAAAAAATACCTGTGTAATTTTCCTCAGTCGTGCTTCTACCTTTCGGCGGAACCAGGACTGGGTTATTGCTCTCTGCTCGGAAGCAGAGAGCGCCCTCTACCCGAATGTAGAGAGCTGACAGAGAGAGATGCAGTCACAGCGAGCAGGCAACCACTATATTTAGCTGACCCTCTCACTAAGGGCAACATGTGATACATGGTCAGTTTATGAGTGGGAATTTCCGGGGTATATGGCCCGGCCAAAAATACCTGTCTATTTTTCCCCAGTAGTGCTTCTACCCTTCGGCGGAACCACGACTGGGTTATTGCTCTCTGCCCGTAGGCAGAGAGCTGACAGTGAGAGATGTAGTCGCAGCGAACAGGCAACCACTGCCGTTCTTTGTATAGGCAGGATTATACGTACACAATAAGCAAGTCCATTCTTATGTGCAAAATAGGGTGATCCCCAACAATATGTAAAAAAAAAAAAAAAAAAAAAAATTACTGAAAGACTGTTATTTTGCGGAAATATTTAGTATAGATTTAAGGTGTATGATATCACCTTAAACCTATAGGATACAAATCCTATATGATCCAACAATTATCTGAAACACAAAAATAAAATTGCACACCCGCAAAATCGGACCAGAATGACTGAAAATATTTTGGGAAAACCAGACCGAGACAAATTTCACACGCCGATCTGAAAATTAAGATTCTGGAGGAAATAGCATCTTTTCTTAACACCTAAAAAATGGGAATGCGGTTGTATCCGACCACTTGACCTGCTAAGTACTTATTCACGTCTCTTGACCGGCCAATTCAAAGAGGCCTAACTATTCACAACGCAGTCCCATGGGAGCAAAAATTTGATCAGGACCCCGTCACAATATAAAGAAGAAATTTCAATCGCCGACCCTGTCATATCTCGCCGACATACATTCGTTCTTCCTCTTCTTTCAATTTTCCTTTCTTCGTCTTCACTCACACGTCTTCAAAGAAACAACAATAATACGACATCTTCAACTGACTCCTAAGAACTAAAGTCCAATAAATACAATTTTTCTTTATTGTTTCACCTTCCTTTTCACTTTATCGCCGGCTATAAAAAAATGAAAGGAACACAGACTTTATTAGTAACCTGTTAATCGTTTTTTACATACATACATTCTGCCACTTATTACTATTTCTCTGGAACTTTCAACTATGTACGTATTCTCTTAGAACATTTAACTCTTACAAATTGACTACGTACATTTTCTTTCGAGACATGATCGCCCAAGCGTGTATCACGTATGGCACTTAACTGACTAACTGACATTTTCTATTTGAACATTTTTACTTCTTACAAATTTGTTATTCTGTTTAGTTAATAAAATTCCACGTGTTTTACAAACAAAACACTTTTATTCTTTCAAACTTCTAATATTTTAAATTGTGGAGATTGTAGGCTATGTTTTTAAGTGGCCTTGTACCCGACATAACCGAGGCCACTACAAGCCTACACAATTATATCCATTTTCATTTCACTCAGGACGAATGTTTAGTTTCGATACCATTTTGCCTTTTCTTCACAAAAGAATAATTTCATCTGACCTTAAAAAACTGAATTTAAAACACACATTCACAAGAAACAACTTTATACAGAACTTTTCAACATGTGATACTTTACTTACAAAACAACAAAAAATAACGTTATTCTTCTTGTTAAATAAATTTACACTTATACAAATGAGACTCTGTTGTCTTTCTTTCTTCAAATGTGGTGGGCTCAGTTTGACACAAGGCCATCTGACAAACACAGCCTACACCACCTACAATGTCTTTCTTTATTTATTAATACAAATATCTTATTACGAACAACTTGTAGCGGGGCTATCGACAGAAAAGGTGCCGTTAACCCCGCTGTGAATTAAAGCAATACGATCGAATCAAGGACAACGAAATCGAAGGTTTATACGTTTCAACCAAGTTTTTATTTGCCTAAACCGGCAAAATAATGTTTTACAGAAACTTCGTTGGGTCGCCGGTGCTGATTGATGGGATCGCTAGGTTCCAAGACGGTAAGCCGGTAGCTGGCTGGGTAGTACTGGTGCGAAGTTGGTTGTTGTAAATTCCGCTCCGGTTGTCTTTAGACGTACGGTCGTGAGTGTGGCCGGGATCTGCCTGGTGCGCCCGCTGTGTCTACTGCTTCTGCTGCTCAGGTAGGTTAGCCCTGAAAAGGGCTATTGCATATGTAGATGAAGAGCCCTTAAAAGGGCTATATCAGTGTAAACAGGGAGTCCTAAAAAGGACTGTTGTAGGATACGGCTGCTGCTGTTGGAGTTGGCTGCACTTGCTGGCGGCTGCTTCTGGTGCGTCTGCTGCTTCTGCTTGGTGCGTCTGCTGCTTGGGGGCAGGTTAGCCCTGAAAAGGGCTATCGCATATGTAGTTGAAGAGCCCTTAAAAAGACTTGTGCATATCAGAAATGGGAAGCCCTTAAAAGGACTATATCAATGTAAACAGAGAGTCCTAAAAAGGACTGTTGTAAAATGTGGCTTTTGGCGGCTGCTGCTATGGCGAGTGGCAAAGGTCGGCCAGGCGCAGGTGGTAGGGGGGGGGGCGCATCGCTCGACCCCGGGTCCCTCTTCATTATTTACCCTTCTCCCCCACTTGAGAGAGATGTGACACAAGGTCTTTTTTAACGTGGGGAACCTGAGCGCGTACACCCAGGTACTGGTCAAACATTACCTCCTATCCACCGCGGTGAACAGGTTCAAAACCGGTCATAACTGGTCTTTACTTGTCTTAGGTGTGCCCAGCCAGGGGCCGGGTCCCTTTTGGTTGAAAAACATCGGCCATGTTTCTGTCGGCTATGGTCTGCAACATTGCCGAGCTAGTAATATCTTGTTTGGTTAGTAAAAATTCTCTCTCCACTTTCGAATGTACACATGGGTTTTGTTTGCACCCCATGTGTATATAGATTAGTTTGAGAGCATTGTTTTTGTGTGCGAGCGCTTGTGTGTGTTTATACTTCGCTTTGTTGTTATTTTCAGCGTTTTGGTCCCTGGAAATGCTGAGTCACCGGAAATTGATGGCCTCGCTTTCTTTTCCGTAGTGACGCGTTTTAGACATTTGAGCAGCCGGCCGTAGAAACTGAATGAATTTCAAAAATCGCACTGAAAATTTACATTTTTTTTTTAAATATTCAGTCTTTTTTTTTTCCTGAATATGAAAGAAAACAATGGATTTTTTAAAAAAACTTAAATTATACAAGCCACGCACAAACTCCCCTGAACGAGAATTATTTCTTGATTTTTCTTTAATTATTTTTGGTAAAGTTCAGGACGAATTTTCAGTATATTCACGGTTGAATATTGCGTTTTATTTTTATTTTTTGTTTTATTGAGATTAATATTTTCCTTCATGGATTTTTAAAAAGTTAACCGTAAAATAATTTGAACATACCTCATAATAATTTCTACAAAAGTTTCTAAAATAATTCAGTATAAAAAGTATAATTAAAATTTAATTTCATTTAAACCTGTTAGTATTGATTCCCTGGTTTTTGGTACATTTTTAAAAAACTGGGGGTGTCATTTTTTTTTTTACAAGGCCCTGAAAAAAAAATGATGCGTTCTTTTCCAAATGAAAGTGAAAAAAAAAAAAAAAAAAAAAAAAAAAAACTAAACAAAAAAACTAAAACGCAACCTATTATTGTTTACTAAAAAGTAAAAAAATCAGGGAATTATTCGATTTTTAAATAAAATGCCCAGTACTTAACTGAATGAATTGTACAATTATTTATTTATTTTAGTACCCAAGGCTCGAAAGCCAGCTGTACCATTCCGTTTTTTTAAGACAGTCGAGATTGATTCTTAGTAGTCTTCCAGAGGGGGATCACAGTATAGAAGTTGCTATGTTTTTTCTTACCCACATTCGGGCCATGTCATTTACTCGTCCTCACTACTGTTCTTGTATAAGACAATTTAGCAATCGCAGTCGCTTTTAATCTTTTGGCGCTGAAGCAGCTCTTTAGGAGTGTGGTGATTGGTTAATTTTTAGCGAATCATATATTTTTTGATGTAAACTCAGTTTTTCCCGCGATTGTTTTTTGAGCCACTCTCTTTAGTTATAGGCGGCGACTTTCAGCAAGCTTGTCAGTAGACAACCATGCCGCTAAATGACTCCACGTAAGTCTCTTACTCAAACCTTCCTTAACGCACACACAAACACAGAACTTTGTCTTCTGTCTGAACATTTTCACCAAGAACTTTTGAACTCTTGACCAAAATTTCTGTTACTTATAATTACATTCAAAATAATTGTATTCATCATGTTATTTATTCTTACATGAAAAACTTTCTAACAATTAAAACAAACCTTTTTAATGCAAGAAAAAAATCTCTTCATTTAATTGATTTTGGTCAACAAACAGTTAAAGGGGGACAACTGTTTCCTCTTTATGTATGCTACTGTTACATGCTTTGTTTGTTTAATGCTGTATTTTATCGAATATATATCCTTTTATTTATTGGTTACAGATTGGAGTTCTTTGTCTTTATTTTTCTTGAATCGTATGTTTAAACAGTGTTCGTATTTGCATTTAACTTTCTTAAAAAAATAACAAGTACCAAAACCAAACATCCTTTTCTGTGTATTTTTAGAATTTAAAAGATACAAAAAAAGAAAAAAAAGAAAAAAAAAAAGAAAATTCTGGAAAAAAAAAAAGAATCTGCAAGTCATTCTACATCTGCCGTTTATGCTTGAATGAAAAACTGGAGATTTTAAGGTTCCCTAAAAATATGTACTACTGAATCATAGAGATTAATTGATGGTTTTGTAAACATTGAAAATATTTTTCTGTAAAATTTAATTACAATATTTCATTCATAACTGATGCTCCAATAATATAACTTAAAAATTATTTTGCATAAATGGCCTATACAATACTTATTTGGGTTTCTTAATTACAATATGCTTCCGTATACCATAATCATTTTCTAATTCTAACCTAATTCCAGCCCCTTTAACTGCATGAGGTAGTCAGTTAAGCACCATACGTGATACACGCTTGGGCGATCATGTCTCGAAAGAGACATGACTGACTGGGCAGAAGATTATCCCGCAGTAGGTTGCCATTGCTTTCTGCGGTAGACTGGTTGCTGACCAAGGCTGTAGAACCCAATCTGTCCTGCTATTTAACTCGTATCTGGAAGGAAGAGACAGATTAAAATACCTTTCCCAAGGGTATTTGCGCGTAAGTGAATACAATATTCAACTGGAATTCGAACTCTGCTCCCCGGTTTCTCGTTCCGAGCCGATATCCACTGTACCACAGTACAAAATCAAATTAAAAAAAGACGCCTTAAAATCCAACTTGCTGTTAAGTTATTGTCTACCCATTTAAATAATATACAGTACAGTCCCACTGTTTTACCTAGACAAAATTAAAAATTGACATGACTTGACACCAGCTACTCTGCTTCCTTTCGCGACCCAAATCTTCAACTTCATTGTTCAACCTAATTCTCATTGTTGATTGAACAATATTGACACAGCTCTCCAACTATAACCCTTTCATTTTCTAAATATAAGATGAATTAATTTTATATTTTCTAAATAAATCATTTTCACGATTTATTTTATCACCTGAAGAACAGTATTGTTCTAAAACATATTTTTGTGTAGTGATATGCTTAAACCGTAAACCATTGTAATAACTAAATTATTACGATAAGCTCCACTTTGTATCGAGCACTCGTTATAAATGCATAAATAGTAGATTTTTTAAAAAATCTACCTGTTCTTTCACTTCCTTATAAATGCTTAATAACTAGTAATAAAAAAGTATGAACTGAGACGATGCCGCCTCGCTATTCCTATTGTATCTCGCTCTCGCCGTAAGCGTGACAGGATTGATATAGAAATAGAGAAATTAACGGTCTTGAGAGGATTTTCTTTTCAAAGTAGGGAACATGTTTTGGGTTTAGACCGGCTATATCCGCTTTCATGATCTTCACTTATTTGTTTGAGGCTTCTTGTGCCTCTATCTCCCATTTCTTCTCTCATATTCAGAATCTGAATGGGTGTTTCTGTGGAAAAAGATATGTTTATACTGCCTAGATTAAAGTGGCGGCAAAATACCGATAACGTAGACAGCAAGAAAAAAATGCTTCCAACTTCATGCGACAACGAAAAAAAGAACAAAAATATGATCTTTAAACCAAACCGAACCCGTCTCCTAAAAATCTTGCTTTTTCTAGTTCTCTTTCTCGTTATTCTGGTCAATTTAGCCGAATTTCTGAAGCAATATGTAATGCCGAGTCCTAATGGAAAGTGTTGCCAAGGCGATAGTGGGAAACGCATTGTACTGACTCCGCCAGCCCCCCACCTTAGTAATGATCTGAGTTTTATTCGGGTGGGCCATATGAGTGTGGACCTGGTTACTTCGACCATGACATTCACGGACCCTTTATGGGTACCAAATCCTGCAGCTGCAGCTGCTGCGGCTGCTGAAGCCGCTGCCCAGGGGGAAGAAGATGAGGCTGGAGATGGCAGCTACTTGAGAGCTACATTTCCTTCTTCGATTAAGGAATTTAGCAAAGAGACCAAAGATTGTGGGCCTTCGGACAATTTTGAAACCACTGCTTCCTTATGTCGGCTGTTTGGAACACATGTGCAGCTTAAGGTTGGTGTCTATTGATCGTCTTTGACTTTTTGTCTTTTTAGTTTACTTAAAAATTGAAATCAAAATTGTACTATGGATTTTCTTTGAGTGATAATTAAAAAAAAAAATTAGAAGTGCAAAACGTGGTCATTATTTTAGTTTTAAAAATGCATTGTATTCCAAACGAGCACGAAATACATTCATTGGCACTATTTTGGTCTAACTTAGTCACGTTGACTAAGCTAGATCCAAATAGACAAGATCCAAAAAAAAAAAAACTAAGTTTTTTGTTGTTGTTGCATTCTTTTCTTGAACTAGAAACTATACTAAACTGGAGTAATTTTCGCCTAACAGCAAAAGTTCCACATAACCCGAGCTCTTTGTTAAATATTCGTATTCTGATCCTTGACACGATTGTACGGTTAAGAAAAAGATTTAATAACAGATGAAGGCTTGCTCTGACGATGCTTGATACAGTCTTTTTTGGGGGTTTGTTTTTTCTACTCACTTTAGGGAAGAGACGTTTTCTCCACTAAAGAATGGGAACACTATGGCATTCTACAATACATGCATTTATTTGAATGAAGGTGTAGCGTTTGATCTAAGCTTCTATTTATTTAATGTATTTTTCTTCTTTGTACAGGTAAAAATGAAACGTTCAGTAACACAGTACACCGGAAAAATGTTACCCAGAGTCTATCAGTCAGTACCAAAAGTTATTTCATAAATCACAGGGTGGGAGGAATTATCAAAAATAATACACGAAAGATTTCCATTATTGCAAGTTGATCAAGCTTGGCAAGTTAGTCCTGAAATATTTATCTCGTATGCGTCAATTAAAAAATAAAAATGCTGCAGTTAAAACCGAGAAAGCATAACCCTAATTAAACTAAGTTTACTTAATCGTAAAAAACGTAAAGGTAAGTTTTTTTAATATTTTTTTCATTTATTTATTTGTTATTGCTTTCTGTTTTGAAGTAAAACTTAATTTGTTGATCTGCTTCTAGAAATGCCGGCCCATTTTTATGACTGACTTGCTCTTGCATTATCGAACTTATTGTTTTATGTTTATTGTTTATTTATCTTTTTATAGGGTAATCATTTTTTATTCACTTAGTGATTTATTTCATGAAAAAAAATGTCTCTTTGTTGTCGTTAGTTGTTTTACTTAGTGTCCGAAACTCTTTTCGCATACCAAACACTGAATTACTTTGTTTACACTTCTTTCTTTCTTTCTTTTTTTTTTTTTTTTTTTTTTTTTTTATACGTATTCTCATATTCCAAGCACACATTTTTTTGTAACAGAAATTAAAATTTTTTTTTTTTTTTTTTTTTTTTTTTTTTTTTTTTTTTTTTTTTTTTTTGGGTGGTGATTTACTAAATTTCATGAAATTTCTAGAAAGTTTTATCTCCACAAATTTAGTTAAACTCAAAACTCCTTGGAGAATTTTTTATAACAATGTATTGTAAATCTTCGATTTTTTTTTTTTCAAACAGTTGCCACTGTTTTGAAAATCTTCAAGTAGTAAAAAAACAATAAAAAAGGCAGTAAAAATGGCATTATTTATTTTAAATTGAGTTTTAAAAATAAGTTTTTCTTGAAATTTTTATTTTAGTTTTAAATTGAAAGCTATTACTATTTCTAGTAAGCAAAATGTATTTGAGATAGATTGAATTCTAAAATTAATTATTTTTTAATTTTTCAATTCAATAATTTTTAAGCGATCGACACAGTTGCAAACAAAAGTTAATTGTCGGTTTTAAAAATCTTGCAAAAATAAAATATACATCTATAATCTGTGACACATTATTTTTGGAAAATTAGCAAAAATCTAATGTTAAAAATTAATCTGATTAAAAACACATTAATTTAAAAATTCTTGCAAAAATCAAATAATTGTCGGATTTTAATGAAACTTTATTCACAAATGAATAAAATTAATTTTTAAATTATTATTAAAAAAAAAAGAACTCTTGGTAAAAATGTTTTATTTTTTCATCTCTTAACCCCTCCATATAAATTCATGAATTTTTAAGAAATTAAATTTTGTTGCGATAATTGGTTTTATTAGTTAAATGCAGGGCTCATTGGGGAATGTAAATAAATCATCTATTCTTTTTTTTTTTTTTTTTTTTTAATTACCTTTTATTTCCGAAAATCTGCTCCCAATAATAAAATAAAAATTAAAAAAAAAAATGAAATAACTATGACATTATTTAATTTGATAAGCTTTTAATTGCTTGAATAAATATTTATTAAGGACTTTGGAAAATGAATTTTTTGTAATGAATTTTTACAAGAATTTTCATTTTTTTCTTTAAATTATAATTTCAGAAATATTTTTAAAATTCTTGAACTGTATTAGTTTATTAAGTGGAGACTACAATTACTATGTGAAATTTGAAAAGCTCAATGCAAATCATCATGCTCTAAGATTTTTAAAGTTTTTTTTTTCATATGTATAAAATGTGCTCATTTTGAAAGTGTGGATGACCATATGACATTATCAGAAAGTAAAACCAATCACTATAGCAAATTTAAGAATGTTCCTTAAATTAGATTATGGAGAATATTTCCAACATTTTTAAGACTGAGTCCTAAAAAATTTTACCAAAAGTGTTCATCTGTCATTTTCTTAAATTGTTTCCACAGATAGTCTCTGTAGAGAGCAATAAACACGTAAATAGCTTATCAGTACTTAAGATACATTAATCTTTACTACTGTTCATTTTAAAATCTGTTTTCCTGCTCTTTTTTTTTTTTAACTTTAAGTAAATAATATTGGTTTCAAATTAGATCAAATATACTTTAAATCAGCTGATATTACTTAAAGTATCAGCAACATATGTTTTATTTTTGAAATATTTGTTTTTAATGAAGACAATTACTTTGTGATGAAATATGATTAAAAAGGGTGGTAATCAGCTAGCTATTTTAGAAAAAATTAAAAATAATTCCGATCAATATAATTTCTGTTTTGAAAAATTCATTACAGAGTATTTTACTTAATAGAAAGTTAATCTCAATGAAAGCGTTAAAAAAGCTTTTTCATTTATCACAATTCATTTTAAAACTTAAAAAATTTTTTTTTTTTGGTTTCTTTTTAAATTAGAATAATTTAATGTTTGAAATTTTATAATTTTGTATTAATTTCACCCTTTTAGATAATATTAAGTAAAAACTATATTTATTAATCATAAATTGAAAAACTTAGTACAATTTGTCAAACACCAATATTTTTAAAAGAATTGAATTTTTTTTTTTTTTTTTTTTTTTTTTTTGGTAAAAAAGATGGCTAGACATTAAAAACAAAACCTGTCAAAGGGCAGATGAACCTTTTTGTAAAAAAAAAAAAAAAATTCAACAGCCATAGCACAATGGCATAGGCTGGACTCTATAGGTATGTATGCTGTCTGTGTGGTGATGAAAAGAACGTTGGGGAGTAGAGCTCCCTTGACTGAAGTCAATGGCCATGGCAAGATTTCCTTGATAGAATCAATGGCCACATTTTCATGATCAAGATGAGTGTTCATATTGCAAGACATTAGCTGTAATCTGACATGGAGAGGATTTAACTCTGCCAGCACATTTTGATGAATACTTTCTTGCATGTGTAAAGTGATGGCTAAAATTACCTGAAATGAAAATACTTTTCTTTGGCATAAAATTCAAAGTGATTTACTAATGTTATCAGTACTTGCCTTATTCTGCTAATGTTTT
The DNA here is from genome assembly GCA_037127315.1 of Ascarosepion bandense. Taxonomy (NCBI): domain Eukaryota; kingdom Metazoa; phylum Mollusca; class Cephalopoda; order Sepiida; family Sepiidae; genus Ascarosepion; species Ascarosepion bandense. The sequence goes on along the minus strand of JBBBDQ010001781.1, from coordinate 496,962 downwards.
CTCTCATCCATTCTACATATTGCACTGATATATTTTCAAGAAGTAAAAGAAGACGCTGATGAGACTTTGGAAAGTAAAGGTTTCAGTGTTGTTCCAAGCTATAAATTCTGCTATAACTTTATTTTTCACTTGAAAAACTTATCTGAAACACTTGAAGTAACTGCTGCTGATTTTGAGGAAAACTTGGATGTTATAGACAAATCCATCTCTTTTCTATGAGACCTGTTTAATTCAACTTTGAATTGCTTAGATGAATCACCAGCATGCTTTTGTGGATTTATGTGTAACCCTTTTTATTGCATGATTGGTTATATAACAGGGTGGTAATACTGGTTCAATGTTTTACTGCTTGAGAATATGTAATAATTTCAAGGAGGAAATAACTAAGGTTAAACAGTGAAACCAAGCCCAGGGAAACTAAGTGCCAAGGAGAATAAGGAAAGAAAGAATAAATTATAATAATTAGAAGTCATAAAATGAGTTTGGAGAAGGCTTCAGGAACAGTTGAACCTCCAGTAAACTATATAGAGTTAGTAAAACTAGACCAAGGAAGAATTCTTGCTGCTGTCACTAGTAAACTTACAGATACCAGCCTGGATAGACAATAATACAGTGACAGGATGAATCATGACAAATTAATAATGCTAGAATAACTTTCCTGTTGAAAGATTATCAGCTAGGCTACATAGATTAAATTCTTTATTCAATGTGCTTTTAAGTTCTTCACTTCTAGAATTTCAGATAAGTAACCATATTTTGAATTTATACAAAAACAGCTGACATTTTCTTTGTATGTCATTGTACTAATAAAATTGGTAGGGATGTGAAAAATGAGTGGTAGGAATGATGATCAAAATGTAGATGTCACTGGTAGGTTTTAAGTGGTTGTAATGCTTGTGACTGTTATAGTGGTGATGGGTTTGTTGACATGAATGATAAAAATTATAAAAGCTGCATTTTTGGTTTCTACTTAAATGTGTGAATAATAATAATCCTCTAATAACTAAGAATGTGATAGTATATTTTTGTTCATTCTCAAGAAGATTTAATGTGGATATTTCTTATAATTCTCAGTCACTAGGTATGAATATTGGAAGAAGATAGTCATTTCTCGCATAGACCAGACAGTCTTGTTTTGAAGTAGACTCTAGAGAATTTTGTTTGTTAAAATGATTGTAGCAGTAATGTGTTAAAAAAAGTGGTTTGTCAATATCAAAAAATGAATGGAGGAAACCTGTCGTGATGATAGCAGCAATGTAAGCTGGTGGCAATGTTGTTTAATATGATGAGTAAGTTATTTGTTACGTTGGAGATGCCTGACAAAAATTATTGGAAATAATAGAACTGATAGCTTCCTGGCGACCCACAGAGGAAACAGTATTCTGTTTGTTACATTTATTGAGGTGAAAAAGTTATGCAAAAATGCAACCCTTTTCAAATAAGTTAAATATTTACGCACACTTATTGATAATCATTTGATTAATAAAGAAATTTGGTAATATTTTCACACCATCAGCTGATGATGTAAATAAACATTGAAATATTTTTTTAAAAGTGACTACATTTTATTTGTTAATCAAGAAATGATTATCTTTAAAAAGTAATTTTCAGTTATTGTTTGTACATTTGTTTGAAATAATTTTGTATACTCACATATAATTGTATTAAAAAACTGTATACTACTTCATTGTATTCAGTTGTAGCAAAAGTTCATAGCCTTTTTTAAGTGGGTTTTAGACACATTTTAACATTTGAACTTGGGTTTATTCAGTTACATATGTGCCATTTTGTTCTATCTTTTGCCATCTTTGAGGCAGTTTTATGATTCCATCCTCCTCAAACTTGGCATCTTTCTGGGTTATGAAGTGATCTACAGGTTTCAAAAGAAGTGAAGTTCTCATTAAGAAACTTCAATTGGGATTACTTGTGTGAATTCAATGTCTGATTTTGTGGAAAGGGCTTTTAATACACAATGTTCACCAAATACACAGCAAATGCTTATTTGGATTTAGACCAACTTTTGGAGTGATTAATAGTGGCTCATTTTGTTTTCCTCAGAACTTTTTCAACCCACATTACTGTAAACAATCAATTTTTTATCAAACCTGATCATTCTTTTAAAAAATGTGTTGCATATGAAAATGCAGTCCATTAAATGTTGCTAAATCAAATCATGATGCACCCAAACATTGTAGCTATTCATGTATCCAAATATTTTCAAATGTCTTACAATGCTTTTTTTTTTTTTTTTTTTTTTTTTTTAAATCACACCAAGCAAAAGTATCTCCACCACTGGTGCACAGGGGGTTACAGTCAGAGAAAAACCAAGTTACTGGGGATGTCAAAGAAATAAGAGATGGATGGAAATCAATTAGATAGATGGCAATTGATATTGCATTTAAACTTTTGGAGATTGTATCTATCAGGAAAGCAAGCAAATGGAAGGGATTTCCACAAATGGGAAGTGTGAGAAAAGAAACTGTTAGAGTAGAAAAGGTAGTTATATTTAACTATTTCAATGGTAAAAAGGAGGAACCTTGATGGCAATCTAGTAGCATGAGTAAATACATGTGGTTGGAGAACCAGGGGAAAGAAACTTGTCAGAGCAATTGCCATGAATATACTTCTAGAAAAGACAGAGAAGCCACATCACATCACATCACATCAGTGAGGAACTGACTGAAGGTGAGCTGCTAAGTCTGAATCAATTATATTGCAGATTCTCTTTCTGGATTTTGTCAAGAACCTCAAGATGAATATCAGGAGCACCTGACCAGATGTGGCAACAGTATTCAATGCATGGATGAATGGTAGATTTTTAAATGTGCAAAATGGATTCTGACAAAACAAATTTCCTGGCTCGACACAGTGACCCAACTTTCCTAGCAGTAGATACAGCTATAAATTTGATGTAGTCATTTTATCTGAGCTTAATTTGAAAGAGTAAGGCCAAGGACGAAAGTGTGTTGGTCTCTAGAAGACTGTCATTCATTCTGATGGTAGGCAAGAAAGTTTATGGTAGTTAAAGGAGAGCAGTTTTAGTTTTGGAGGCATTAAAATTTACAAGTCATTTCATACCCACTTCAATCACAGAATGAAGATTCTTTTGAAGGGCAGCAGCCATGTTTACTTTGTCAGCCTTGGCAGATTTCATATTCAGATGGGAATAAATAGTAGTACCATCTGTATAGATGCCTAATTGAAAACTGATTACATCAGGAAGATCATTGGTGAAGATCAGAAAAAGCATACAACCTAGGATAGGGCCTTGAGGGACGTTCACATTTGTATGAAAGTCTCTTGAAGTTTACCCATTCAAAATTACCTTCATTTCACAATTTGATAGATCTGTCAGATGCTTTTGAGATATCAAGAGCAACAGCTCAAGCTTTGCTGTTTTTATCAAGAGCCTGGTATTCAGTGATGATTGATAGCACATTAGTAGTGGACCTGATAAAGCAGAAGCCATACTGTTTGTCAAAGAGAAATTTGTGAGATACCCAACTATTTCAGCATTGATAATAGCCTTGATTACCTTACCAAAAAGAGGTAAGAGGCTAATAGGGTGATAATTAGAGGAGTCAAAGAGTTCTCCAAAGTTCTTAAGAACGGGAACTACAGAGGAAGACTTCAAACAAGCAGGAAAGCAATATTTATAGATTTTGGAGAGATCTGCGAACAAAGCACTTAACTTTGTCTGCTATCTATGTTTGACTTTGAATTGATTGAATATAAGAGGGATTGAGTTTTCTGTTGCTCATATAAAATCTATGGAGTATTTGTGTGGTGATTTGTCATTTGACCTGTATTGTTTTTAATTAGTTTTGATTTGGTCATCATCAATATCTGTAGGCGTGTTGGAACATTCTCGGTTGTCTAAATGAACATTTCTAATTCTAAACTTAGCAAATTATTTTAAGAACCATACACTCAATTATGGTATCATCTACATAAATGGTATACATTTGTACAGTGTTTTTCTTTTCCAGAAATAAGCTGATATATTAATCTTCATTTACATATATCTATTACAGATCTTTCTATATATTTCTCTTTTCAGGTGACAGAATCTAAAAAAAAGAATCACATCACATGTTATCATATTGTGTGGGCAGCTCTATCAAATGATTTCATTCCACAGAACTGCTTTGAGCTAGATGAAGCCTACTGGTATGGTGGCCCTGAAGTACCTCGACAGATGTATCCAATTGAGAAAAGTAGTATACCAATGGTTCCTTTTGTCCCTGGGTTTGATCCCTCTCTCATTCACAGTAATCTGTCCCTAGGTCCTATATTAGAAAGGTATTGGATTAATTCTCAAGGCACTGGAATTGTTGTGGATAATTTGATCCCCTTGCATGTGAGCATGAACCATAATTACAGTTATAAACTTTGTTTTAAAGCACAGTATGATAACTCTCCTTATGCCAACCCTGAGAACAGCCTGCCATCACTCAGTTACTCTGTTTGCAAAGCAAGCAATGTGAAGAATCTTCATGAATACTTAGGAAGAAGATGGTTTGAGAATCCAATTGGGGCACCAACTGAAATGCTTGGTCAACCACTGTGGACTACAGGTGAATTTTTTGGGGATTCTATTGATCAGGCCAAATTCTTAACATACACAGATAAGATTGTCAGATATGGCTTTGTTAATTCCCAAGTGCAGCTTGATACTTACTCTTCACTTATAGGGAACACAATCATTTCTCATACCAAATTCCCTAATTCAAACCAGATGATTGGTGAAATCAAAGCTACTAAACTGAATGTTCGAATAAAAATGTGTGTGTGTTCAAATATGCATGTGCGTCACTTTAATGAAGGTAAACAACAAGGCTATTGGTTGATGAACACCACTTCCCAAGAAGTTGCCATTGCTTCTTCAAGACTTGGTCCTACTGCTATGCTTGATTTCACTAACCCAGAAGCTACAAAATGGTTTGCAGAAAAAGTTCTCTTCATGGAGAATTCATATGGTGTTCAGTCATTTACATTTGATCTTGCTAATATCTATGCCTTACCATTTCATTTCTCTTCAAGTAGACCAATGAAAAATCCTTCTGAATATCTAACCAAACTAGCAGAATTTGCTTATGTAGCTGATCATAAAGCAGTTGTCCCAGGAGCCTTTCAATCTCAGAAAGTTCCACTGTTTGTTGAGACAGTAGCAAAGAATGCAACGTGGGGTTACAATAGCGGATTGAAGAATGTTATTCCAAATATACTGACACTTGGCATTCTTGGTTACCCATTTATTCTTCCTAGTGCCATAGGAGGATCTAATGGCACAGGCAGCTCACCTGCAAGCAAGGAACTTTTTATTAGGTGGGCACAAATGGCCACTTATTTTCCAATCATGCACTTTTCTATTCCTCCGTGGTATTTTGATGAGGAAACAGTGAAAATCACTCAGAGTTTAGTGAAGATACATCAGAAAAATGTTGTTCCTTTATTGAAACACTTGATGAATGAAGCTGAATTGACAGGTAAGGAGCTATTTTATGTTGGCTTAATTGATTTTACTTAATTTGAACATGCTCTCATTCATTGCTCGTATAGGAAAGTATTTTCAGGCTTTCCTTGAATGTCTGCATTGATTCTAACCAAACTTGGTGCATTTTTCAAATGTTATTTGAAGTTAAAGATTGTAAGAAACATTAAATTACTATTAAAGAACATTCAAACTTGTGCCACCTGAAAGAAATTAAACTCAGTTCAAATTTTCAGTATTTATGGTTAAAATATTGCTGGTATATATATATATATATATATATATATATATATATATATATATTTTTTTTTTTTTTCAGTGAATATATAGACTAATCTTAGAACATATTTTTAAACAATCTTTATCTTTTGGGGCTGCAAGAAAATGGTGTGTCAAAAGGTTTTTTTTCTTTTTACTTGACACCTATTATTTCAACTAATTTCACTTGGCAATGTTTATTGTTGTAAAAAGTGATGATTAAGTGAAGTTTAATAAAACTAAATATATATATATATATATATATATATATATATATATATATATATATAAGTGAATTTATACATTTTTTGTTCTTGAAAATTTACAACAAAACTATTAAACCTATTATTAGATTGTTTATTTATAAGAATTTTATATTTATAACAATCTAAAAACTAGTACAATTAGAACTAATGCAATATTTATATCATTTACTAATTTATAAAGAAATAAATGTGAAAACAATTTTTTTATTCATAAATTAATAAACATTTACTAAATTAAAACTATAAGGAAATCCTTATTTAGCATTTTGTAAAATTTTTGATTGACAGTTAGCCAATGTTTTATCAACCATTCCAATAAACAATGTAAATGTATATAAACTAATAAATAGTGCTTATTTTTGTTAATTCTCAAGAACAAAGAAAATGTATTAATTCACTTTCGTAAATTTTTGTTTTTATTAAAATTTGATCATCACTTCTTAAAACTAACATGGCTGAGTAGTGAATGTAGTTAAAATAACATTGTCAAGGAAAAAAACTGTCCCTTTGATACACAATCTGTCATTATGGATTCTTAAACTCCAATTGATAGCTAGTGTATGTATGATAAACTAATAGAAACTTTCATATTCTATTTAAGAATGTGGATGCATGTAAAATTTGACTTATAACATTTGGACAAATCATTGTATTAAAATTTAATTTTCTGCATTTGAATGCTGCTTGTTTCTATGCCTAACATATTTACATTTTTTTTTAAACTTCAGAATGTATTTTGAACATTCTTACAGATAGTAATTGGTTAATTTTGTTAGTAACATAAAACAATTTTGTTATTGATTTACAAAAATTAAAGTTGGTATCTCAAACTGCCCTAGCAAAAACGTGTCAAACTAGTGAAATGTCCTTCCATTTCATCTACTGATATCTCATTTATTTTCCATGCTATATTAATAAGGTTTGTATGTAATTTATTTACTGGGATAGATCAAGGATAAAGTATGGATCTGAAGCTGATGAGGTTTTTGGGCACACATGTGCGACATTGCTGCCACCTGTAGGTTTGTTGATTATCATTTTTTTACTTTTTTCAGTGCAATGTCGTCGATTGGACCTTGAACTTTCCAATTTTCAAAAAGGAATCGGAAGGAGTTCATTATTTAAAATTTTTATGGGGTGCTCAGTTTCTCATGCAGCCTTGTGGTGGATCGATCCTCCATTTTATAAACACTCATGTCGTGGTCGCTTTGATGTCGCTGAGACCATGTATAGAGAAGCTTACAATTTGAAGATCGACAAACCCATGGAAAATTTTTAATTATCCCTACTTCATATCAATGAAAAATAAGTTATTTGAAACATTAAAATAAAGTTTTGGACAGTTTCTTAAAAATAATTCCTGTTGTAAAAAAAATTTGGAATAAAAATATGACATGTAAAAAATTTTGACAGAATCTTTAAAATAATTCCTATTCTAAAAAAAATTTTGAATAAAAACATATTTCCAGAAGGATTTTTTTCATTAATTTCCTACAAGTTTTGGATAAAAAAAAAAGGGGGCAACAACTCGAAGCAAGTGTTTCCAAAATAAAGGATCGATTTACTGTGACGTTGTGTGGGAGGCTGAGCCCCCAACTAAAATTGTTTAAATGTTGAGGTTTTTCCAATTATTTTTGTCAATCGGGGGTTTTGGGGTTTGATCGGTGGCATTGTGCTGGGGAGGGTGAAAAAAAAAATTGATAATCAACAAATTTGAAGGTGGTGGTAATGTCATACCGGCGAGTGGTTCCAAAATGGAGGATTGATTTACTATAACATTGTATGAAAAACTGAGCACTCTCTTAAAATCAAAAATAAAAAAAGTAAAAAAAAAAATGATCAACAAATTCCTATAATGCAGAGCCAGCTTCAGTAGATATATTTTTTGAAAAACTAATTTGGGTTTGGTAATGAGAAAAAATTTTACTGAAAACAATAAAACAATGACAATGGGTTTTAAAACATAACTTTATATTACCTCTTATCCCTGAAAGATCATTACATGTTGTATATAACATATATATGTAAATATTATGACAATAATATCTAATGTATGAATTTTTTTCCATAATAGTTACATTTACAATATGAAATGTGTATGCAAATGTATCAACTGTTATAGGACTGCTATAGTAATAGTCTAATGTATGAATTCTATCCCATAATAATTGCTGCATTTACTGTACGAAATATATATGAAAATATATCAACTATTACAGGACAGCTATAGTAATAACGTAATGTACAGGCAACACCAGAACATAATAACAGGATATAACAATAATTAGGGGAGTGATAACAAACTCTGACTACTATTCTATGATTCTTCTATATCCACACCGCATGCTGATATATATATATATATATATATATATATATATATAAATAAATTGGAATAGACTAATTTATTGAATAAATGTAGCGACTCATCCCCTGTTCCCTGTTTAGGATGTGGTTTCCGGCTTTCTCTCTTCTAATCTTTTCACTCTTATGTAGCCCCCTGCACATCAGTGGCGTTACCGCCTTGCTCGGGGTGATATGATTAAAAAAAAAAAATAGAATTTAATCTTTTCACATTATGAAAAATACAATTATTTATCATGTACAATGATTATCATGTTTTCATTCCACATCCTTTTAAATTATCTTATTTTTTGCATTTTCAAAGCTAACGATTTCATAGTGTTTTTCAAACTTGTTGCATATCAAAATAGTTCCATCTTAAAAGGCGGTTTGAAGTTGTCTTTCACAAAAAAATTGTAAATTGAAATCTTTAGTGGATAAAATATCATAGAAATTCAACACTTATAAAATGAAAAATTGCACATTCTTGTAGAGCAATCTCTTGTTTTTTTAAAAATATTCAATTGATTTAATATCTCTGCAACTCAAGGTGCATGTAAATCAAAAAGATGGTATATTGTTTTGTGCAAAACTGCTAGGTCTGTCACATAAAAATTTGTATTGCTGACTGAGTGAATTAACATTACCAGCTAGACACAATTTTAAATCAAACTTTTTTCATTGATGGAAAGTTTACATCCTTTTCTTATCTTTTTTTTTAATGATGCTTTTTAAAACTGTAAAAAAAATAATCATTGTATTTTGTCCAAATTGTCATTTTTGTCCTCAACTGTTTTTATGCATTTTTTTAAACACCTCATTAAACAGAATTCATATTATAAAATCGAAAATAAACATGTAAATTGGATTTATTATTAGTTCTTTAAATTTTGTACTCATGTTTGTCTGCAAAAAATTAAATATTTTTAAAAAAAAATGTCAAAATGACATTTTTTTTTTTTTTTTTCATTCATACCCTGTCATCAGTGAATCAGAATATACCGAATGTCTCCCTGCAGAGGGTTGATGTCCCTCACTGGGCCACCTGTTGGCTGTAGGTGATGACCCATGATGCCTTGGGACAGGATCCTGGTGGTTGAGCAGACCATGATCTGGGTGCAAAGAAATCATGGCTATGCAACACACCACTAGATGGGTGGTTGGAGAAGCCCGATCCAATCAATTGGCTAGTCATGTCAAGCACTTATCTCCACAAAATCCACCTATCTCAAAAATATAACCAGATGCCAGACAAATTCTGTCTGGCTCCTAACTGCAAATAAGATTACAAATAAGTATTAGAAGGCAGTGGCAAGGGTCAATCTGTTAGTGTGTAAAACCTGTTACATGAAAAGTAATCTGATGATTTTCATCAAAATTGGGGTGGGAAAATGGGGAAACTTGAAATGCTAACAGTCAATCTACTAACATGGGTATGCCTTCCTTGTATCCCTGGGATAATAGCGCGAATAGGTTTCCCCACTAACATTTCCCATTGCTGGGCTCCAAGGTGGGTGGGGAGCAAGGAAGATAAAAACAAAAATAACAAATTCCATGGCAACAAAAAAAGCCAAAAGACCCAACATAGAATTTAGCTCTGATAGTGAAACAGAATATGAATTAACATATCAATTCATATTTCTAGAATCAATTGAGGACATCTCTCTTATAAAAATCTCTCCCTTCAAAATAGAAAAAGTATCAACTGATATTAAAAAGCCTGAATTCATGAAAAATGGAATCATACTCATTGAAGTATCTAAAATCACTCATGCAAAAAAAGAAAAAAAATACTAAATTGGATAACTTTTGACAAAATCAAAATCAACCTTCATAAAAATTTAAACTCATCTAAAGTAGTAGTGAGAAGCCCTGAGCTCTCAGAATGCATTCTGGAAGAAATAAAGTCAAACTTAAAGAACCAACATGTAAGAGATGATAGAATTTCAGTTTAAAAAAAAAAAAAAATGGCTTATGCATAGAAACCTTTTCAGTATCAGTTAATCCACTTATAAAACTTGTATTACATCAATACATGCAAAAGATATAGAATACTGTTTTGGATGTAATGCCCTGGTGAATTGACATGGAATGAAATATCTAAAATACACTGATGGAAAATGTTTCAATTTACTCAAGATTAAATTAATCGGTAATAAACTAATGCTGATAGGTACACATCCTGCATCCCTGATGCATAAAAATATAAAAAGGCGCAAGAAAATCATATCCATGCTTCCCAGGGATGCACCTCAATTTTTCCATAATAAAAAAAACAATATATATAGGTTCTCAATTAAGTGGCAGAAAGTAGCTTTGTTTTATTTTGAACCAGAAATTTCCACCAAAAATATCATGAGAACTTACCTCCTTTTTTGTGTTTTCTTTTTAATTCCCCCACCATTTTTAAGCTATCTGTTGTTTACTTTTATAAAAACTGAACTATTTAAACTGTGAGAAGGTCGGGAAAAATGTAATGAATTATACTAGATGGGGTACAAGTTTGGGGTTAGACGGCTTTAGTTGTTTCATCAAATTTTTTTTAGAAAGTTACTTTTTTATATTAAAAATAGTTTTAAAAATTACTTCAAAAAATTTTAAGCATAAAGCAATTATTTATTAATTTGAAATTATTCAGTATGAAGCCTAATTTTAAACTTCTGTAAAGTAAGTTAAAAGTAACATAAAACTAAAATACATCAAATATTACAGGCACTATAGATTATTTGTGACATTTTTTTTTGTGATTGTTTTATTATTACCTGCTTTCAAGCTTTATATTTTGGGGTGAATTAACGGACAAGATCAGTTTTATTTATTTTAGAATGTTTTTTCTAAGCACTAAAAAAATCAACATAAGGTTTTATGATTATTTAAAGGAGTTCTTGGTAACCATGGCCAATAATAATATTGGTAAGGTTCATTTTTGATGGCTTCAAATTATTTTGAAGAAAATGAATTCATTTAAATTGAGAATCACTTCAAAGCAACTTAATTCTTTTTCTTTTAAACAACTCATAATTTGTGATTATGAACTGTGGATGAGGAAAGCTTTTTTTTTGATGAAACAACTAAAGCCGTCTAACCCCAAACTTGTACCCCATCTAGTATAATTCATTACATTTTTCCCGACCTTCTCACAGTTTAAATAGTTCAGTTTTTATAAAAGTAAACAACAGATAGCTTAAAAATGGTGGGGGAATTAAAAAGAAAACACAAAAAAGGAGGTAAGTTCTCTCATGATATTTTTGGTGGAAATTTCTGGTTCAAAATAAAACAAAGCTACTTTCTGCTACTTAATTGAGAACCTATATATATTGTGTTTTTTATTATGGAAAAATTGGTGCATCCCTGGGAAGCATGGATATGATTTTCTTGCGCCTTTTTATATTTTTATGCATCAGGGATGCAGGATGTGTACCTATCAGCATTAGTTTATTACCGATTAATTTAATCTTGAGTAAATTGAAACATTTTCCATCAGTGTATTTTAGATATTTAAGCAACTAGAATTAGACTCTAAAGTTTCATATCAATGCTTTGCAAAGCGAGTATTTTTCATGTTTAACTTCATTTAAATTGGTCTTGGTATCTTGAAAAGGTTGATTATCTCTAAAGCTTGTTTGAAAAATATAGCTATGAAATACTTTGAAAACTAATTGAAATCTAGAGAAACTTGAATGAGACAAAATGATCTTAAAATACTATATATATATATATATACTTAATTTCAATTCCTTTTATTTTAACTTAGAAGTCAGCTGACATATTTTTGGTGTTAACAAAAATAAAACTTTGTTCAATAGTACCTAAAAGAAAAATGATAAATTTCAACTGAGGAAATCAAATTTAAAAAATTTTCTTTATACAGGTGCTCCAATCATCCGGCCAGTCTGGTGGATTGCTCCTGAAGATCCAATTGCTCTTCGAATTGATTGTGAGTTTTTACTTGGTGATAACCTCCTTGTGGCACCAATCCTGGACCCTGGTAACACATCCCGGAATGTTTACCTTCCACACGGACAATGGACTGATGTTTTAAATGGCAAAAGAATTGAAGGAGGACGATGGTACAAAGACTACAAAGTACATCTTCATCAAATTGCTACTTTCCAGAAACTGAAATCAGTTGTTTAAATAAAATACTGCTGACTTATAATTTATTATTCTACAGATTTACTTTTGGATAGACTGAATTTCAAATTGTACACTGAAAAAAAAAAAAAATTTCTTTAGTTTTTCACTCATAAATACAGTAGGGGAATAACACTAATGGCAATATTGAAAAAGAAATAATGAAAGCATGCATTTTTTTTACATACCAGCTTTCTGGGTGAATTTAATTGTTTCTAACAAGTTATTAGAAAAATATCAAGTTTGTTTCTTTAATCTTAGTTATAAAGATTACTTAAGAATTAAACACTAGTTTACTCCTATTCAACTAATCCATTGCATTCAAATATTGAATTTATTAGGCTGCTATTGAAATTTTATATATAATGATTAAGTTGGTTAATTTGATTTTTAATTTTTTAAATTTTTTTTTTATTTTTACTAGCACTTTTGTATACTGCCAAGCAGTTCTAACTCCATGGTAGATTGGTACATTTTAGTTAACTTTCTGGTTCATGATTATGTTTCTGTCTATAAAAATTAATATTTTTACAAAAGTTGATGGCTTAAATTATATCATTCAATTTAAAGTTTATCTATTTCAAGTTAGTTTTGATTGATTAACTCCATATTTTGATATGATTTTAAAGTTTTGTATCTAGTTAAAAGCTTATGTTTGGGTTAATCTTTCTGATTCCATCACTTCCTTTTGGAGGTTTCTGTTCAACATTTATTTTAGTCCTGTCCATACAAATTTCCACAAAATGAAGTATCTATATTTTAATGAAAAGATGAAGGAAATGCAGTAAAGAATTAATTTGTTTTTTTTTTTGTTTTTTTTAATATATATATATATATTTTTTTTTGTGACATATTCCTGTTCTTGGTAAACAATTTGACTTAATAATAAAATTGTAAAGGACCAATTATAAATGATACTCTTAACTGAGTTTTGGGAGATATTTTTCAGTTCAGTTTTTAATATATGGGTGAAGAGCACATTTGATTTTGCTCTTCGAGATTTATATATCATTAAATTGCATTTTTTATTGATTCAACTGATTTGAAATTATTTGAGATATAAGTGACTTGCTTTCTTTTTATGTGGGTATATTTTTGTATTGCCATATACAGTGCATGACAAAGTTTGTTTCTTGATTGTGGGCTTTCTAAAATATTTAAGTATTTTATTGTTAATTATAGATAATAGTGATGTGTTAGGGGCCAGATACTCAATTAAACTTGAGACAGCTAATATTAAGTCAATGTAATGATTGAAATTTCCTTATTTCATTTTTTAAAATTATTTTAAAATAATTGAGAGTATTAAAAATATATTGTTAATCAATAAGAAGCTTTTATAATAATAAAATAAGATTGTTGTTTTCTAAGTCTTTCACTCAAACATTTTAAGTATTTCAGTTTTCCTTTTGAATTATTGCTCATTAGGCATCCATAAAAATTTTAGACTTAATATGTTAATGCTATTCCTTCGGAAGTTATACAATCTCTTGTCAAACATTCCACCGAAGGATTTGCTCATATAATTGAAGAAAACTTGATTAAAAATTTCTGAAAGATGAGTGTACAATCATAAAAGCTTTTCTTTTATAATTTGGTTGTGCCTGGATCAAAAAATTAACACTGTTTTTTATGTTTTTTTTTTCTTTAAAAGAATCTATTTTTTTATAAACTACATTCTGAGAAAAATGTTTTCTATTTACTATTTAATGATGCTTTGTACAGACACGTGTATCTATCATGATTTTTTTTGGTGTATAGTCTCTTCCACTTACCTTTTCCTAATTTGTAACCAGATTTGAGTTTTCATTTAGTGAATATTTCTTAAAACTTGCAACCAAATTAATATTAATTTAAGATTGTAATCAGTGAAACCCATCTTTTATTGATTAATATCCCGTTTCTTACATGCTACTATAAAATGATTTTCTAAATGAGATGATTAATTTTTTCACTGATCAGAAGTTCACCCATGTCAAAATTTACATAAGGCTTATTTGTGATAAATTATTGTAAAAAAAAATTTTAATCTTTTTTTAGTAAATGAATAAATGAAACCTAATGTTTTTCAAGTAGATTTGTAAACAGTTGCTCTCTCTCTCTCTCTGCTTAACACACACACACACACACACATATATATATATATATATATATATATATATATATTAACACTATATGGTGGCGAGCAATTTCTTTCCTTAAACAATCTGCTATGTGATGTTGATTTCTATATTCATATTGTTTATATCTACAAACATTCTATTCTTTGTATTGAGCACACTTCCTCCATTAATAAATGATGTTCCAATTTCTGAAATAACGCTTTGAAAATAAAGTTTGCTTTCTGGTTACTGTTGGCTGGTGTTGCTCTTAAAGTACTCTTCTTGTGAAGCTATGCATTTTGTGAGAGGGTGGTGCCATTGCTAGAAATTTGGGGGAATTCTTTTCAGTTTTGTCAGCATATTGTCTCTTAAACATTTTAAATTTTGACAATAGTCCAAAATGACAATGATTAAGTGGATAGCTCATTTTTGTAATGGATTTCCTAAACAAGAAATTGAATTCCTAATGCATTATATGCAGGGGCATTATCATGGTTGTGAATCCACTGGTCAGACCAGAGTTTAGGACTTTTACTTCAAATAGATTCTCAACACTTTCAAATAAACATGTTGGTTTAAGGCAGGTCGTGTTGTGTTGTTATGGCTCCATTTCATGTTTTTTCTATCTACCCTAACATCCCTAGTGTTACATAGACAAAGTTCTTCTTAGTGTGTGGGCTGTACGTAAAAAGACAATGTTTTTGTATTTCTCTTAAGCTGGGGTTTTCAGTGATTCTTTCAATGTATTTTTTGTTCCATTTTTTTATCATTCCAAGTGCACCTACTATCGCTGACACAATTCTTGTTTTCAATTTCCACATTTTTTTTATTTCAATTTCCAGGTCTTTATATTTTGACAGTTTTCCGAATTCCTTGGTTGCTATGTTACAATCCAATGGACAAACCATATCAATTAATAACCAAGGTTTTTTGTTTTGGTTTTTAACAATAATGTCTGGCCTATTTGCTTCAATTTTTCTGTTTGTGTAGATGGTGTAATCCCATAGAATGGTGATATCGTCTATTTCTGTAACCGGTGCTGGGTGATGTTCATACCAGTGTTTGTTATTATTATTATAATAACAGCCTCTTCAAACAAGAGCACAAGAATAAATCGAAGTAAGCTATGTACAATTTGCCACAAAATATTTAATTCCTTGTGCTAATTATACAGAAAGAATGCCAAAAGGTTTGAGAGAAGATGTTCCGATTGAGGTGCTCATGTCTTCATATACATATATCCTTGTCTTAAGAATTTGTAGCAAACTATCCCCTCAAGGAAAATCACAAGCATAATTTTGAACTGCAAGCAAGGCACAGCTTTTTTGGCCAAAGTGAGTTTGTTTTCCATTGTATGCTCTGGCATTTTGTTTCCAGTTTGTATTGAAAACCTCCAAAATGATCCTGCTAAACACTTTGCTTTTTTCAAAACATCAGATGAAACATGAAGTCTATATTTCTGCTCATCTGTCAATGTACAAGGTGGCATCTTTGGGGAAATCTTTCTCATTTACAGATTACTTAGGATCTGTAACACTTTCCCTTTTTCATATTTAGTTCTGCTATTTGTTGCATACTTAATATTTAATCTGAGTGCATCAAGGTTCACATTATATGCATTTGCATCTATTCTTTGTGTTTTTAGTTGCTCACCTCTCATGTCATCATGCCCATCTTCTCACCCTTCTTGATCCTCCTGTACCAGTCAGAAAGACTCAATTTCTTTATAGCATGTTCAACTTTAATTTTTTAAATTGAGCTAACATTTCACAAGTGACTTTTACCAAACTTCACACAAAACTTGATGTTAATCCATTGCTCCAAATTCTGTTCACTCATTTTCCACTAATAGTATGTGAACATCTGATACTTTATCTACTGCTTGGCAATAAATAACTCTGGTTATCATCTCAAAAAATATGGAGATTGACACATATTTGGACATATTTGGGTACAAATATTTGTTCACCTCATTGCCCCAGTGACATGCTGTGATCATTCCAGAAATTAAATTGTCACAACTCATATAGTGAAATTTATAGCAGTATAATTTTTTTTGTGTGTGTGTGTGATAGAAATATAAATGGAATGTGGGAGAGGTTTTTCTTTTTATCTTTTTATCTTAGTACTGAAAACAGTATTCTACTACTGCTTTTTATTTTGCCAAATGCTACCAAAATGTTCTGTACAAAATCTTCCCAAAATAATTATACACTCTGAAAAAGTTTTTTACATTTATAATCTCTACATTTGGTCATGGATTTTATACATATCTAGATATTTCCTGGAACAAATATATAATGTGTGTACTTTTTAAGGGTATTTGATTCTGTCTAGGTATTTGTCACTGCATATTGGAATAATATTAAATAATTAAGAAAATGTGTAGTTTTCAATTTTGTATATATTTTCACATAAAAAAGAAGTTTGTATATCCTAGTATAAAATCTCTTTTGAAACAGTAAGTAGAAAAAATTCCAAATTGTGCATACTGTATGAGCCCTAATACTGGGATAAAATCAGAAGTGCTAATAGAATATGCACAATGTTTAAGAAATATAGTAATTATGTTCTTAAAATGGAAACTACTGATGTAAGTTGACATAAAATTTGTAAGCAAATACTTAAAAAAAAAAAACAGCTAAACAATCTCTTATTCATTTTTTTTTTTTATCCTATCAAAAATAATTTTTTTTCTTTAAATTTATTGTATCATAAAATAACCTGTTGTTATATTGTAAGCACTGAAATCATTAGCATTTTTATCTGCTTAAGATTGTAGATCATGAAGGAATGATTAATTCACAAACTGTTGGTTGCATTCATTTATACAGTAGAATAATTTTAATTGGACATGCTTAGAAAAAAATTTTTCCTTTTAAAAAGGAAAGTCTGATGAATTTACATCTTAAAGTTTTTGCTTTGATTGGAATTCAGTTTCTCTTTAATAGATGTTTTTGTAACTACACAAACTTGCTTTCTATGTAATTAGTCTCAGTTTACATATAGTTGATACATCAGGAAAAAATCAATTATATTTGTATATAAATTCAATAAGCACAATATTTTCTGCTCACAATGCCAGGCAATGTCTTTATGCATATTCAGTTATATGAAAAATGTTTTCATACTGAAGAAATACATAATTTTTGGTAATTACAAATATGCAGTAGGATACCCAAGATATATTATATGTATGTATTTTTTATTTTATTTATTTTTTTAAATTTGTGGATACTCTGTGCTTTGTGTGTGAAATATAGTCGCTGTGAAAACCTTCTGCACTGAATGTTTATGACAATACTATAATGGTGGGCCAAATGGATAATACCTGCTTATTTATTTATTTTTTCCCGTGACTACCATCTAGTTATTTAATTATTTTTCATATAATGAAGAAGAAACATTTTTTCACAAGCTCATACCTGGTTTGTGATTAAAAAGCAGATCCATTGAGGCTATACTAGATTTTGACAACTCATTCAAAGACATTTTTAACTCAAGAATGTGTGCACACTTTTATTTGAATGCATCAGAAGACAATCAGTTATCCAATCAAAATCTTTTTTACCTCTCCCACTTTTCTGATGTAAACGATTTCTTCAAATTGGCAGTATTGATTTTATTTATTAATTTATTTTCTTCTTTTTTTCAATTGTCCTGTAAAAGAAAAACAAAAATGCATGTACTTAAAAATAAAGAAATTAGAAATATGCTACTTTGTATGTAACATAATTTAGAATTATACAATCTCTTGCCAATTTGAAGATTTTAATGCTCATTTCTTTTTTGAAATTCCTGTTAACAAAGAAATTTGTTGATATCAGAATTGGCACTTAAAAAATTGTACTTTTTCAGCCAGCTCATACATGAAGTATATATTTTCTAAATGCATAAAAATTAGGCTGTCAAATCAGAATTTGACCTGGATATTCAGTCCTTTTTCAACACTAGATCCTACCTGTTTATCATCATATCATTATTTATTATAGTATTTTTAACTGCCAACATTGTAACAGTTCAGTTTATTTTTATTACACTCAGGAGCAGACAGGCAAGTTATCTAGTCTCCCTATTTTTTTTTATTGCCTATCTTCCATCCATACCCAATACACATCACAAATAAAAGCTTAAATTAAATTTTATTAAAAAAAAAAAAAAAATGCAAAAATTTTCTACACTAAATAATCTGTTTTATTGTATATTGTATTTTCAAGGGAATGTTTTACAGCCCATCCTTACAAACCTTAGTGTGCTTAATGAAGGTGATGTAGAGGGTTTTTTTTCTGTTCTCTGCATTTCATTAAGATCATTTCCCTGTAGAGTGTTCTGACTGGAAGCTACACTGGGACTTTGGGAACACATACCCTGCCAGCTTTTGGAGGTGTACTAACATGACTAGTATACAATTTACCTATGATGCTCAAGAGTGAGATGCCTTGTAGCTGTTGCAGTTGCTTCTGTCTTTATCCTATGTCACTGCTCTCTCTCACTCTCACTCTCCAATACTGACAAGGAAATTGGATAGGGGTTGCAGGAAGGTGCTTTTGACGAGGTCAGGGAGGATGCCATAATTGCCAGGTGCAGTTAGTTGTTAGTTGCTTGTGGAGCTCTTCTAGCATTCAGCATTGAATTCTGCCATGATGGACAGAGGTTCAGCGGTGTTGAACGCTGGGATGACAATAACATTCTTCCTGGAATATAACTATGAGTAGAGTTCCACCCATTTCTCTATCTAATTGCCTTTGTCAGTGCTGTACTACTGTGTTGAACCTAGAGCTATCTAGATATTTCTCTGATGTTGCTTGTGACTGCTGCAGTCTGGATGTTGTCAATGATCTGCTCCTAGTATTCATTAGCACATTTTCTGTCTGACAGCTCTTGAGTGCCTGGAAGTATTTTTTGCTTGTATTTAGCTATTATATAGCCCTCTTCTCGGGTATATATTTCTTCTGAAAACAACTGTTTGGGCCCTATGATGTGATGAATGATGACTATATGAATCAATGATGCTTGGACAAATGTTGCAACCATGATGTCAGACTGTTAAACTGCAACCATGAGACTGGATGGTTATCCATGATTATTAAACTGCATATTGTGACAAACTTCTCAAATTATAAATCACTTTTGTAGGGGACCACTCGACTTCTTCACATAAATCATTTTCACATAAACACTTCAGTTTCACTTGTCAGATTACCACCAATTTGACCTTCAATGGGGAGAAATTACTCTTCATCAGGGAACACTCAACCTGACTTTCACATAAATCAATTTCACAATCTAATTTTTTTAAATGCAGTTTGATAAACTACTTCTTCTCATTTTTTTTGTCATCATTTTCCTCACCAGCTTTCAATAATGATCTGTAACAAGCACTTTGTCAAAAACAATAGGACCAGACTCAAATGTAAATAAAATATAATACTTTATTTCTTTCTCCTTTTTAAGCACATCTTTGGTTACATGCTGTGGAGTGTAGAGTGGAAGTTCTTTGGTCTAAGTTGTCAGCAGTCCTGCACATTAGGCTAAGCCCGATTGAGAGAACAACCGTTCCCTTTGATAGTTGAAATCAGACTCTTAAAATCAAACTAAAATTACAACTAAGAATTTCTATCGTCTTCCAGTACAAACTTATCTGGGTCATGAGCTGGCATTTGATCTTGTCAGTCATAATAAAAATTCTGAATCCGAATGTTTTTTTTTTTCTTCTGCATCTGGTTGACATTTCAACAATATCCATATTTTTTAATTTTCGAAATATCTGCGTTGCTAAGCACAAATACACTTCACAAAAAAAAAAAAAACCATGCTATCCAAATATATTGTACCAATGAATATTTAACACAAGGGCAATATGCTTTGCTTCGATAACAGTAGTCATTTTACTAAATTTAGCTCTTAAACCATTGTCCTTGGAGGTCTTCCTCCCAAAGGTAGCAAAAGCTGTTTTCTGAATAATCTTCTGGAGTTAGTTCTACTTCCCAGAGGCAGATTTTACAGTTGTCACCAAAGAGAATAAAGTGTTCTTTGTTGATAGTGTTGCTGATATTGACATGGATGTTGACTTCCTTTACCTTAGCTGTAGATATCGGAATAGAAACATAGATACCAATTGGAGACAGACAGCAGGCATTTGATTCAACCATTTTCAGTAAAGAGTTCTTGACCATAAAACTAACCCCATGTTTTCTGTTCTGTTCTGAGGAGAACTCCTCTTTTGTCAGAAGAAGGTAGTCTCTCTATCCCTGAGTTTGCTTGTCTCAGTTAGACACATTTTTTTCAAGGTGGCTAAGTCTTCCTGTGGTCTCAAGATCTGATTGTTGACAGCTGACTTTCTTGCATTGCTGATGTTTTGGAGGGTCTTCAGATAGTCCTGTTGTCATTATACGGACATTCTAACATCCCAGTTTGAGAGCTAGTCTCTTTTGTTAGGTATCTGTTCTCATTTCCTTCTTGTCTGGTGTGAGTCTTACAGTCTGCTTGTTTATATTTTCCTAGTCTCCAGGCACCCAATGGAGAAGGTAGACTGGTGTGACAACACCGATTTGCCCAGCTTAAGCAAGTGGTAGTTGTCTAGTATGATTTGAGAATCTCTCCCCTCATCAGCAGCAACCTCCAGCACTATACTCTAAAAAAATTGAACAATTTAGAAAGGGTTAAAAAATACTTTGGGCTTTTCTCTTAATAGTAACAAACATTTTGACTTTGTTTTATTATTAAATTTGGCACCTTTTTTTTCATCATACTATGCTATTTTTAGCAAAAAAATGGAGTTACCTAAATGAACATCTTACACTTCACTAAAATTATACCCCCCACTCAAAAAAAAAAAAAAATCAGGATTGAACTTGTGAAAAAAACAAGTTCTAATAACATCTATAAAATATGAACCTGCTACCTTAAAAGAGTGAAGAAATCTTTTTTTTAAATTCTTACCGTTCATCTACTACCATGTTCTGTTGACATTTTCTATATTACATCATTATCATGCACATTCTTTTTGTGAGATTAATCAAATTCCTTTTCCTAATTTAATATCACATGCCTTGGTCTTTCCATATAGAGCTAATGAACCTTTAAGAATTTAAACTTTTCATTAATCGTTTATATGATAATTGTATATTAACTCCATAACAGTGACATTTTAAAATCTTACCCCCAATATCTTAGGCCAAAACCATTTTAGTTTTTTTTTTTACAATTGTAATAGAGGGAAAGAAAATTGATGATCACATTAGAAAACAATGTTATAAATCTACCATTACAAATAATGCAACTTTTTTTTATATATCTATTTTAATTCTATATTTTTGTAAATGCTTCAATTTAAGAACATTACTTTTAATGATTCTTTTTTTTTCAAATGATATTGTAAATGTTCACTTAAACTTTTTTAAGTAATACTAGAAGCTCAAAAGTTTATCTGTAAGTGGATGAATAAAGTGAAGAAATATTTGCTTTTTGTGTTCTTTACTCCTATTTAATTGAGACTCATTTGAAATTCATATTTTTGTTGATTGTTTTTTTTTTTTATGTAAATAATTATACTCTAGCAAGATTTACTCATGGGTGAACAAGCTGATTTTAATAGAATCAAATAAATATTGTTATAGCTTTTTTTTCCAGAAGTTTTTGAACTGGGTTAAAAGCAATCAAATCCTTCAAGTGTATAATTCTATCACCACTATATTACTTAGTGTGTTTAGCACTTGATTTATCAAGTGTTTAATGACAATTTTCAAAAGGAATGCTTTAGTATTTATACAAATTCTTAAGTATGATACTTATTTGAAAAATTTAAAGGAATTATTCAAAATATAAAATAAAACTAATTGATTAATTAAAAAAAAAATTGTATTCATCACCAAAAGTTTGTGTTCAATTTTCATTGTTAATATAAAATGACTGCAACTTGAAACTGGTATAATTTAAATTGAAACCTTATATCCTTCACTTGCAAGTCAGATTTTGTTGAATGTTGACATTTTGTTCATAAATGAATTCCTTAAAGATCGAGAATGAAAAGTTGCTATATTATGTTCTATGAATTTTGGAATAGAGTAATCATGGCAAAAAAACATTAAGAAAGTTTATTTAGATCATGCTCCAGCTTTTTGGATGGTTAAAAAGTGGTTGGCAGATTTTGTCAGGGTGATTTTAAAATAAACGATTAACCATGCTCCAGGCAACCTTCTGCCATTGATGAAAATGCTCTGCTCGTCATTGTGGAGAATAAACCAAAGAGTTCAATGGAAGAGATTGCTAAGAGTTTAAAAATTGATATTTCATCTGCTTTTTGCCATTTGAAAAGACTTTGATTAAAAAAAAAAATAACCAGTTTTGGCAAATCAAAAAGGTGTCATTTTCTACAATAACAACAAAAGACTGCATGTTGCAAAAAGGAGTTTGTGAAAGCCTAAAGAATTGAAATAGGAAACTCTCCAGGACCCATTATATTTTCCAAACTTTACTCTTGTGGATTTTTATTTAAAAACAGTTTAAATGACAAAAAATAAATGTCTTTTTTTTTTTTTGAGTATTTAAAATAGTTTTAATTTTCTAATTCTGCACAAAATTTATAATGATCTAATAGTTGCAATTGTACACAGCTACTGCATCTTGATTTATATAGAGTATCACTGCAGATGAAAACATATCAAAAACATTACCTTTAATAGTGCAGTGCTTTTGCATGTGGAGTAGTGATACATTTATTAGATTTTTAAATTTATATTTTAACATGATGTATCTGGCATTTTAAAGGTCTGTTATAACGCACCATCTAATTCAATGTAAGGCATATATTTTTTTAACAAAGTTAATGATATTTCTGTCTGAATGCGACCAATAGTCCAAATGTAAATAAACTTAACGATGTTATATGCTTTCTGTTCTATGTCTTTCTATTTGCACATATATTGTTTTCTGTTACTGAAAAATGTTGATTGTGTTCAGGTCCAAGCTGCCAAGTAGTAGTATTGTAGTATCTATATAGTTATTACCTTTCAGTTTTACTCTAATTTGTGTGGGCACTGAAAATCCATTCTTTAAACACTTCTTTTGCATCTGCAGTTAATACTAAGGTGTCAATGGTATTTTTTTACATTTTTTTGTTCCCATATTTAAAGAAACTTGAATGCTTCATTCAAACATAAATGACTTATTAAATTCATCAGATGCTGACCTTTCAGGCCGTGTGTATGCTTCAAAATCACTGTATTTGCCATGCATGTAAAATAAGTTCCTCTTAATTGTAATTAGGGAATGTTCTTAGTGGAGAATGGAAAACAACATGCTTCTGATTTTGTACCTGTAAGGTGATGCATAATAAACTCTTTCTCAGTGGAAATAATGTTGTCAAGAAAATTAAACAATATATATTCATCATTACATTTAATGGAATTTTTTTTTATCTTTGGCAAGGAATGATAAATTTTGCTTTGCTCCTTTAAATGTGAAAGTTATTATTCAAGATTTTACAAAGAACAAACACTCTCCAAAGAAATGATTATCAACCAACCATTATGAATTTAGGATTCATGGCTGAAGTGTATAGGTTTGCAATCCAATATAACAATTCATTATTTCCTTTCTTGTTCACCAAAAATAGACACTAGGTATGGTCAGTTGACTTCTACTGCTCTCAGAGCATTGACAGCTGGATTACCTTTGTAACCCTATTTCCAGATGGCTGGTATTAATTTTTTTTATTGATTTTAAAGATAAGAGATTTCTCAAAAATTGTAAAATATGATTACTTCTGTTGGGAAAAGCAACTGAATTGATTGAATCTGTAAAAGAATCATAGACAACACGTTTTGTTTTGATGATTGAGTAACCCTAGGTCAAACTGGACTGAGAATTTCCTGTCTTGGGCTACCTGAACTTTTGGTACAGACAGGCAAGCAATAAGAGTAAATTCTCTCCCCTTATCCAGTGAATGGGCTGGAGACTCAGTCGAAATGTATAACTGATATTTTCTTTTCCAGCTGGTAAGAATTATACAGGAGGGAAAAAAATCAATTCCCTGTAGCTACCTTTACCACCCCAGTCTTTTCAATAAAACCGAAGTGGAAAACAAAATTAGCAGAATTGGGCCGGTATTTGAAGAAGATGGTCGATCTGAAATTGGTGTGCTGCTAGAGCCGAATGAGCAAACCACCATCCCAGAGAACATTGTTACTGTAATGTGTTAGGGAAATACCAGCCAACTGATTATGTGTAACTCAGTTTTGAACTTTTTATAATTGTGTATATAATTGATATATATAAACTAGCAGTATAGCCTGGTGTTGCTCGGGTGTAAGGAAAGCTTTTATGTATATATTATCAATTTTCTGCACTATTGTAAGAACTGCAACCTTGAAACTTCTGAATATTGTTTCTTGTGTCTTTGAGTGTATCAAATTTGATTAAAATCAGACCACTCCTTCTATAACCCGATTTTTTTCGATTATCGATTTTCGATATTTATCAGGGGTACCTTGACACAAAACCTATCTAAGAACACTCGCGGACGCTTATAGTAGAACTGTAAATTTTCAAGAAAATCGGTTCAGCCGTTTTGGAGTCTATAGGTAATGGACACACACAGACACACACACACACACACACACACACACACACACAGAGACAAAGTTCCATTTATAAATAAGTTTAGATCTACATCCATGGTGTTGCAGTGTTGTACTGATTATATTTTGTTTGCCAGGGATCGCATTATATCTGGTTTTAGCTATATACTGACCTCTCATGTGTCTGTACTAACCTAGCCAGATGATAACAGGCAATCCTACTTGGGCTGATCTGAGATCAAACAAACGTAGTGTGGACAGATTGGTCAAGGTTCAGGAAGGGTTGGCTCAGGTACACCCAGTGAATGTGTTATACGTTTATTATATATTCTGTCTACTCTGGGTTAGTTTTTTTTTTTTTTTTTTTTTTTTTAGGTTTTAAGTGTTTAAGAAGTGTGAACTCAGCTGATCTACTGTGGACATTGAAATGGAAGCACCTTTTACAAAAGTTAACTTGTGCTGAAAATTGTTTTTCCAAAATTGCAACCACTTCACAGCAATCAAACATGTATTGATTGGTCAGCTTGATAGAAGAATGTCACTGGTGTAACAGATGTGTGTGTGTGTGTTTTTTTTTTTTTCACCCCAAGCAAAGTGGCAATAAAACTAGAACATAGGGTTAGAGAGAGTGAAAGAGAATGAGAAAATTGTGGAAAGGATAAAAAATGAACAGGGTTTAAGAAGATAGATGATGGCAATTGACATTGCATTTAAATTTTTGAAGATTTTTATCAGGGAAGCAAGAAAATAGAAGGGAGTTCCACAGGTGGGAAGTGTGAGAAAAGAAATTCTTGGAATATAAGTGGCGACTGCATTTAGCTATTTAAAAAGAAAAAGAAAAAACCTAGACCTAGTTGACAAATCTAATAGTACACTTAAATTCATGTAGTTGGAACACCAGGGATAAAGGCTTGTCAGTGTAGTTGCCATGAAAATATTTGTAGAAAAGACAGAGGGAAGCCATGTCATGTTAGTGAGAAAGTGATTGAAGTTGATATGTCTGGTCAGGATCAATGACATTACAGATCTTTTTATTGGATTTTGTCAAGAATCTCGAGATCTACAGCAGGAGCACCAGACCAAATATGTCAACAGTATTCAGTGCCTGGACAATTAGTAGATTTATAAATGTGCAACATGGATTCTGATGAGAAAAAATTTCTGGCACAACACTGAAACACTGAACCAACTTTCCTTACAGTAGATGAAGGAGTTAATTCAATGTAGTCAATCTACTTCATGTCAGTGAAAAATGTGAAGCCAAGAATTTATAGTGTGCTGTTCTACTGGAGCTGATGGCAGACAGAAAAGGTTCTCTGTGGTGATTAAATGAAAACAGTTTTGTTTTGGACGTGTTGAAATTTACAAACCATTTCTTGCTCCAATTAACAACTGATTGAAGGTCCATTTCAAGAGTAGTTACCAGGTTTACTTTGTCAGATCTGTTAGACTTGCTACTGAGTAAGAGTAAATGGTAGTGTCATCTGCATAAATACCTAGTTAAGAAACTGATGACATCTGAGAGATCATTGATGAAGATCAGAAAAAGTTTTAGGATAGAGCTCTGGGGAAGATCCATATCTGTATGATAAGATTTGAAAGTGAGCCTGTTCAACTTGACCTTCATTTTATGATTTGCTAGGAATGATTGGATTAAACCAGACCAAGGATGCCAAACCCTGTCAAATGCCTTTGAGATATTTAGAGCCACAACCCAAGCTTCACTATTCTATCTAGAGCTTCATAGATAATTTCAGTGATGGCCATTAACAGATCGGTGGTAGATTTTTAAAAATAGAACCCATGTTGTTTATCTGAGAGGAGGTTAGTCAAAGTAAGATGCCTAGCCACTTTGGCATTGATTAGAGCTTCGAGTACATTGTTGAAAAGTGGTAAAAGACTAATAGTGCAATAATTTACATGGTTAGAAGGTTCTCCAGAGTTCTTAAATACAGGGACTATAGAGGAGAATTTCTAACAAGGTGGAAAGCAGGATGCAGCACGACAATTGTTGTAAAGTTTAGAGAGAATAGAGGCCATTTCAGGAGAGCATTTCTTTAGGACAATGATGGATCCTGTTACATTTGCTTGTCTTGAGAAGATCTAATTTAGAAATTATGCCTGAATCCTGTGATGGAGCTATACACATATCACTCAGTAGAGCCTCTGTTCTAGTGGGGAAACTTGATGGGTACTTAGAATGCGTCAAGAGTGGTGTTAAAAGAGAACTTCAGAGCAAAGCACTCTATCTTATTTGCAGTAGATGTCAAGTACTTCAAATTAATTGAAGAGAGGAGGGGTTGGGATTTGCTATTGTTCAGCACACTCTTGTATAGTGCCAGTGATCTCTAGAACCAAACTTGTGTGAGGCTATATGTTGTTCAATTCTATCAGCAAACAGTGACTTTGCTTCTTGAGAACATGCTTGCACTCATTATAAACAGTGACAGAGATATCTGTTGCAATGTAACCTATTGCTCTGGTACAGACAGAAGAAGAGATTCTTGTGGGTTATAGCAGATAAGTAGGCTGGTAAGAACAAAGGAGATGACATGGTTTCACTTGGTATTTCTGTGCTTTGATGCCTTCTTTCACTCAGAAGAAGACCTCAGTGAGACATTTTTGAACAAGATGATTAGAAGCAACATTACAAGGAACATCACGAAGGAAGTCATGAAATGAGTTCCAATCAGCACATTGATAACAGAAACATATTCTGTTGGTAGGTGGTTCATAACTAATGGGAGAGTGGTAAGAGATATCCGATTGGAGTTGCTGAGAGAACAGAGCTTGCAAAGCACAACATGAGTCAGGAGTAGAGGTAAAGAAGAGATCAAGTAGAGAAGTGTGTCCATTAGAATTACTGGGGAAATACTTGGGGAGTCTATCAATTGTGTGAAATATTGAGTGATAGAGAAGTTCAAGGTCCGGATGCTAGTGAAGTCATTGACAGGGATTAAACTTTTGACGTAGGTAATGCTCAAGCATCTTGTGTGTTAATTTTCATTGGCACATATTCTTTAGAGCTTTCTGTGACATGTTGAGGGTAGCTAACTTTTTCTTTCAGGTCTTCTCTTCTAGCTCTGGGTAATGTTTTGGACGATATGATGGTTGACCATGGTTACTTTGTCAACTGTGTAAATTTGCAAAGTTGGCCAAGTTCAAATTATGACCAAAGCACTTGGGGAAAGTCTTAAAACACCTTGACAATATTATTTGCAATATCTGTAGCTATGCTGATAGGGTTTTTGTTTTTAATCACCACTCTTCCAACATATCAAAAAACAGTTTACTCCTATGACAAAAGTTATAAATTTTGTTTAGATTTCAGTTAATTGAAGTAAAAGGTATTTGTATAAAAAGACATTTTACATTGCTTTGTTCAAATATGGCTTTCATTTCTTTTGAAAATGATATTTTGTCTAATTAACATGTGAATTGAATGTAAATCTGATTCTGTGCCTGTGTATATGGTTGCCAAAATATTATATAAAAAAGTTTCTTAAATAATGTTTTTGGAGTCAAATTGTAACTGAGGATGAGAAATGGATCAATTTTTGTTCCTTCTGGCCAGGTTGTTGTAAAACAAGAGTGGTTTGAACAGAAAGTCATGTTTGTGTTTGATAAAATGTGTGAGGTATTTTCCCTTTTACCTTGTCCCAGTTGTTCATCCTGTAAATGCTAACCTTTATGCTCAGCAACAGCAGCAGGTGCATTATACTTTGAAAACTATCCACTTGGCATTGGTTGACCAAAGATACACATTACTACATCATGGTAGTGCCCCAGCACACGCTGCCAATGTGACCAAGTGCAAATTTGAGGCACTGGGAGTGCTGTCTCATCTGGCCTACAAGTGCAGAAATTACATCATCAGATTACCAACTTTTTCAAGCCATGGCTATTTTCTGCTTGGACATGGTGGATGAAGTTGAAAATGGGTATAGGGAATATTTTTTATCCTTAAATTAGCCAAATGGCATAAGCATGGAATTGAGCTTCTGGCACAACAATTGTCAACCAACAATAGAATCTGATAGGATATATTTTGTGGAATTAACACTTTTCATATGTAATTTGTTTGAATGATTAAAGTTTGAAATACAGAAAAACTTTTGACTCTATCTCATAGACTTTACTTGGTCTGCTGAAATGCCTTCTAGGTGGCATTGCTCTAGACTATAAAAGAAGGACACAAGCTTTTTTTCATTCTAAAATGTAGTAGATAGAAATCTTGTCCTGTCTTCCTTTTTAGGGAGAGTTATTCACATATCCACATGCTGCATCTCCAGCATAAACCCACTACTGCTAACCCTATACATGTTTTTTCCTTTCAGATAAGTGTACACACTTTTATATTTTTTCTTTTATGAATCATCTTTTTTCTTATGTAAAAATGCATAATATCTCCATGTGTTGATATTTATTCTTGAAAATTTTGAAATTCAATTTCTCTGATGATTCTCATCATCATTCTATCATGGACCTTTATGCCTATTAATCCTCTACAAACTTCCAAAAAGAAATTTGCATTATTTAAACATTGTTTTTATTTTTTTAGTAAGTCCATAGTGGGACTTAGTTTTAACTGATTATTCTATTAATGCATCTGAAAAAGATTTCTCTAATGTCTTCATGGCTATTTGATGTATGGAATTACCTCCACTTGGTTTGCAAATATGCTCTTAGGTGGTGCTGTGGAACAGCTATCAAAACAGGATGCTTCCTGTTTCTTCCTCTGTTTTTTTTTCTTGCATGCAACAGTAGAAGTAACACCAGCACAGGACTTAATCCCTACCTGGGGGCAGTATTTCCCCCCAACCGGTAACTGAACTTTAAAAACACCCACCCACCCACACACACACACACACACGCACACTAATAACTAGATTTTAAAGTCTTCTTTCTTTTCAGCTATTTTTATATGCATACAAGTATATTTTATTTTTTGTTAATCGTTTATTAGCAATATATAAAAGCACATGAAATATCATCATGTTGAAATTTATTCCATTTCCTTTCAATATTTCCTTTCACAATGATGACCTGTCATATGTGTGGAATTTGTTTATTCCAACTAGGAACAGATTTGCAACAGGGGAAAAGCTTTTAACTTACCTCAAACCTAAATTCACTATTGTTTGAATAGCTTTTAAAGTTGAAATAAAATGTTTTCATGGTTGAATGTCAAAATTTGACATGTTTATGTGGGTGAATGTTAAAGCTTGTGGTTGAATAAATGCTATCTTTGAGATCTTAGAATTTAGAATCTATTCAGAACTTTGGCACAAATATAAGTAAAAGCTAAAATTTTGAGGTCTATTATCGAAATTTAAAATTTATATGATAGCCAATATCAAGTCATTTTCAAATCACAGACAATAGAATTTTAGATATTTTAGTGTTAGGATATTTTCAGAAAATTTATAAAAGTTAATGATTTAATTGAGGTATGTACATATTTTCCTAAAGTGTTCCATGATAATGTAAGGGAAATTACTCAATAAAAATTTGAAGAATTATCTCCCTTGATAATTAATGGTTGTCATATAGATCAAGTTTATCGTAAACGTTTTTTAAAACTTTTTCTAGAAGACATTAAAATTTTCATTGGCGATACTTCCAAATGAGGACCATTTTTGACACGTAAAAAACAAAACAATGCGAAAAGATTTACAAAACTTAGAAAATTATTGTCATTGATATATATATATATATATATATATATATATATATATATATATATATATATATACGAGGGTCATTCAATAAATAAGGTGAATTTTTTGGTATAAAGACTTCAAATACAAATAGAAGCTTACTTTTTTATATAGTCTCCCAGCAGTGTTACTCACTTTTCCCATCTGTGCACAAGCTTCCGTATTCCCTCAGCGTAAAAATCTTTGGACTGATGTCTCAGCCAATCGCGCACAGCACTTTTGACTTCATCGTCATTTTCAAACTTCGTGCCTCTCGTGAACGCTTTCAAGGGACCAAACAGATGAAAGTCTGAAGAGGCAAGGTCTGGGATGTAAGCGGGGTGAGGGAGTAGTTCCCAGCTCGTTGATGGTCTGCACCGTTTGGGCTGCTGTGTGAGGTCTTGCGTTGTCTTTATGCATAATGGACAATTTTGTGTGCTGTCCCAACAGATAGGCTCAAAGTCCTTGTAATGTCATCCACTGTCACCCTTCTGTGAGACTGAATGAGGTCATTGACTGAGTCGATCACCTTAGGAGACTTCACTTCTGCAGGCATCCCAGGCCTGTCTTCATCTTCAACACTGCTCCCTCCTTCTTTAAACAATTTAGCCTTCTTGTAGACATTATTTTTGGCTGAAACATGTGGCACCATACACAGTTGACATTCTCCTATGAATTTCAACTGGTTTGTACCCTTGATAACTGATCTCTGTTCAATTCTGGAGCATGCTTCCTGAAAAAGAAGTAAAGGAAAAAAATAAAAAAAGTATGTTCTAGCTGTATTAGAAATCTTTATACCGAAAAATTCCCCTTATTTCCTTATTTATTGAATGACCCTCGTGCATATGGATATAAATAAATATGCATATATACGTATACATATATAAATACGTTTCTGATGTTAATAAAACAGTGCTCGATGTAATATAACAGAGCTATAAAGTATATATAAATAAATATACATATTATCCTACGTCTGTAGCACTACTCGGAGTCTCATGCACTATGCAATCATCAGGTGCTTATTATGAACAGAGCGTTCCGGGATTTGAATTTGTAGTACTCTCGTTTTCATGGTAGTTATATATTTTAATGCTGGGATGCTATTTTTTAATTGTATAATTTAATTTGATTTGGACTAAATCATGAAATATGAAAGTAAAACCTTAAAGTTAAATTAAAATTTAAATTAATAAGTAGAATATTTTAGGGCAGGGGTTAGAAGTTTTGTGTATCTTGATCAAGGGTGATTAATTGTTTTTATTTTAGGGGAAAACAAAATACATTAATAATAATAATAAAAATAATGTAAAGATTTCTACATAGGAGAATCTATGTTAATCCGGGTCGATGTATTTGAGCAGATATTTATTTCTATGTTTGCATATGGTCATCAATTCACTTCTTTTGTTTAGTAAGTTATGGTTATTTAAGTGTTTTAAGATAGCAAGTTTTTCCTAAAGGGCATAAGTTATATCTATTTCTCATTCCATTATAAGATTTGGTTTATGCGATGATTTCCCAGATTTGTAGATTGTTCTTTTTGGGCCATTTACACCAAGGTTTACATATTCTTGCTTCATTGGCGAAATAAATATGTGCTCTGCAAATTTTTGTCCGTTGGTTATTCCGATACGGCCTGACATTTAGTGGCACTGAAGTGTCTTGGCTGTATTTTCCTTTATAATTTGTTTGTGAGTTATTCTTAGTAGATAAGGGTCGCTGAACAACAAATGCCTTATCGTTATTCAATAATGGCATCAGTTCATCTGCTAACCTGCCAAGTTGAGTATGGTTTAAATCTTTTTGCGAGGCTATGACTGGAGCTATTGTTGACGGTAATGCCTGCAGGAATTTGTGTCTCACAATGTCGTCGCTAATACCTATCCGATTAGCTACGGATAGAATTTCGTGCAAATATGTCGACGGTCGTCCTGAAATAGTCGTAGCCGACATTAATTTTTCTAGAAGCTCCGGTTTTGTTTGTTCGTGAGCTTCTATCAGAGTCCGTTTTAATTCCTCGTAGTCTTGTGATGCGAGGGTAGCATTTGGTAGTTTACCCACTTCGGCTGGTAACGACGACATTACTGTATAAAACTTTGTTTTCGACGCTGTCACATTTCGCAAGTGAAACTGGGCTTCTAATATCGTAAACCATCCATTTACAGCAGTTTCCATGAATTCCGGTGCCTTGATATTGACTTGATGAGTCGTTTCCTCTCCTGTCTGCTCCATTTATCCTTTTATATGTGTATATATATGTATTTTGTATATGAGGTTGCTTTCTGTTCGTACGTCGGGGTCACCACTGTTGTGTTGCTTCGTTTTGATATAATTAGAAGATAACACAAACTTGAATTAATGATGTTTATTTTTGGTATAAAACTTTAGGTTTTTACATCAAGTTACAACCTTTAAATTTTGTGTGGATACAGGAGCAGACTAGCTAAATTCTCTTCACTGTTCCCCTTTTTAAATTTCCTACACAAAACTACTGTCCTTAACTCCTACTTCTTACTCCTATTCGTACTCCTACTACTACCAAAAGAAACGGTTCCTTATTTTGCCGCCCAATTTTGAATTCTTGGCGTCAGTGTGTCTACCTTTTTCTATTTTTAGAACACTCGCCATTTTATAAACCATAACAGGTTAATTCACTTCACAAAAATATTTCTGCACGAGACGTAATTTTCCCGCCGGGACGATTTTAGCCACTTCTGCTACTATTTAACCAAAACAATCCAGCGACGATTTCAGTTCGGCCCGGAAGCAGACGTCTGTGTACATCCGCTATGTAACAACAATCGTCCACTTCTTTCGCTATGTGGCGATAACTTGAATGCTGATAACAGAATCCACGTCAATACGAACTTATTTATTTCGCCCAGTTTAATAATCACAAGAAAGTCAATAGGCGTCAGAGAGAAAGAAAACAGACTACGCTTCACCGATGTCCATTTCACGCCAATATCAGCCTTTAATGACAACCGATGATTGCGAAGACTCTTTCTACGGTTGAAGCTAAGTGCCTAAAAATACATGTTTTATATTGATTTCTACTGTAATATTTTAATGTGAAAAACGAACTCTTTCAATTTGTTTTGGTCATTTTGGAAACCTTGTTTGTATGGAATTCTACTGAACTCCTGCAATTTGTTTTAATCATTTTGG
This sequence comes from Ascarosepion bandense, assembly GCA_037127315.1. Taxonomy (NCBI): domain Eukaryota; kingdom Metazoa; phylum Mollusca; class Cephalopoda; order Sepiida; family Sepiidae; genus Ascarosepion; species Ascarosepion bandense. The sequence continues at coordinate 462,915 of JBBBDQ010001781.1, read as the reverse complement.
AAACTTTGTTTATGTGGAAATCAACTTAATACTTTTTGTGAAAACAAATTTTGGAAATGTACTTAGTGCCTGATATTTTATTATGAACACTTGTTATATTTATCAAATCTACAAACTTTCAATGTGATTCTTCTTCTTCTGTGTCCCATGCCTTCATAGGCGATCATGGCCTTCTACGTTTCCCTATCTCTGGTAGCTCTTAGCATGCTTTCTTCTGTTACCCCACCTAAACCCCACTCTGCCATCCACCTGCTCAGGCCCTGCAAATATGTTATCCGCTGCTTTCCCCTGTCTCTCTTTCTGACATGTGAGTATCAGATTCTCCAAGCCTTCCTTCCTCATCATATGCCCCAAGAACTTCAGCTGTCTTTTCCTGATGCTCAGTATTAATTTCCTTTTCTTTTCCATCCTTTCTAAAACTTCATCATTGCTCGCATGTTCTATCCATTATATTTTTAGCATTCTTCTGTAGAACCACATTTCAGATGCATCAAATTTTTCCTTCATCTTTGATGATATTGTTCAGCATTTACTGCCATATTGAAGAACAGACATCACATAGCAATCCAGTGCTCTCTTTTTTGTTTCTAGCGAAATTTTCTTGTTTCTTTATACTCTACTCAGCTTCTGGAATGCGTCCTTGGCAATTCCAATTCACCTTCAAATCTCAGTGTCACACTTTCTGTCTTCCGTTAGAACACTTCCTAAGTACTTAAATTTTTGTACTTGCTTGATTTTAGTATCCCAGACCGGTAATTGGCATTTTGGCTCCCCGTTTGCTAATGACCATACATTCGGTTTTATTGTAGTTTATTTGTAGTCCTTTCTTTCGACGTTGTTCATCCGCCGAGGTGAATACGATGTTTATGCGATCTTGACCTTTCACTGCATCAGATATGGTTGAATGTTTTGTTGCATAATAACGTTTAATGTTATATTCATTCATTACAGCTATTGTAGTTTGACATACACCCCCTTGGTTGTGCTGAACAACAAAATTGTAGCGGCCTAACTACTTTTTTGTTTGTTGTTTGTTGGGTAATGAGAGCTTCTCAATTTTATGTATGTACAAATAAGTGAACAAACAAGACACAAGACAGAGGTAAATAAATTTTAATTATAACAACAACTATGAATTATAGAAAAGGGGTAAAAATAAGAAAAAAAAATTACTGCAGATATTTGCAAAAATAAATGAAACACTTTTTTTTAGAGATGTGTGTTTACACAATAAAATATTTTTGAATTGTAAATGGCCCAAAGCCAATGTTCAAAAGCTTGTATGTAGACAAATAATTGAAACAGTTCAAATTGTGAGCTGGAAATTTGTGAGTTGGAAAACAGTTTGTATGTTCAAATAATTTGATACAGTTCAAAGTTATGAGTTGGAAGATAATCTGCAAGCAAAGTGTGTGTGAATAAAAAATGTCAAAAATACTTGCGGTTTAGCTGAGAAGTTGAAACAATAATAAATTATTATACCAGGAGAAAATGTTGAATGCAAAAAACTGGTATTGCAAAGTTTTGAATATTTAACTTAACTTCTCAGTCAGGTCAAGATGAAACCGGCTTATTTTCTTTTAAAAGAGTAGGCGAAAACAGATATTGCCTTAAAAGAAAAATGAGCTGGAAACAATAGGTCTGGTGGCTTCAAAGGAAACTTTCCAACTGGAGCTTGAAGAGCGGGAAGATTCCCGCTTTTTCGAAAGAGAGGCAAAATGCTGCTGCTGATGCAGAACAGACCAATGAAAAGCTTGGTTACAAAAAGAAGATGGTTTGATTTATTTTACAATTTTCCTTCTCGAACTTTCTATAAAATATTGGTGATACGAGGGTATCGTAGAGAGCTCGACAAAATATTTGTTGCTCTAATACTTGTTGAATATTCTTCCATCATCATCATTTTTTCGTTTTTGAGTAGCAGACATGTTTACCTGCATAAAATTAGAAAAAGATTAAAACTTTTAAACACGGTGTATTTAATTTTAAAAAGTTTTGTTTAGGATTAAGGCCGTTGGATGGCTGAACAAATACAGTTGATAGCTATTGTCTGACAAGTATGGTATTATCGTTACGTGTACTGTTACTTTTTAATGCACATGGCATTGGTTTACAATTTAATTACTAAATACTACTAAAAACTCACCTGTAATTATCAATAGTATATATAACCTGAATAAGAAGATTTTTAACCTTTGAAATCATGACAAAGACCCAGGCTGATCAAAAGTTAACAAGACAACGCTTTAGACCTTGAACCTTGTGTGGTCGATTCGGCTATGAAAAGATTTGGATTTTGAAAAGATGGTAAAAAAAAAAAAAAATGGTTCTGGCATCATCGAGGGCCACAACGACTGGTAGGTTGCGCATACATAATTTAAAACATTATAAAAAATTTATTTCAAGGGAAGTAATAATGCATTATTTGTCATGAATTACATCCCTTGAAAACTGCAAGATTTTTTTTTTCTCATATTTAATATGACCACATCATCGTAGAAAGTTCTTGCTTTAGCTTAGATTCGAACTAAGTAGGTACCTACAATAAATCACTAGAAGAACAGCATAGTATGAAAAAAAATGCTCCAAACTTAATAAAAACGAACTTTTTCCATTAAAATATTTATGCTATCATTAAGATCAAAGTATTTTTAAATTATTAAAAAAAAAATTGAATCCTTTCTAACACGTTCAAAGTTTGGTAAAAATCTTGTTTCGAATTTAGCTCGCGGATAAACAAATCGTTACGAGAGTTTGCAATGGAAAATGTAATCTTACGTAACTCAGTTTTTTCCGGTAAAAAAACACTCAAATTCTTGCAAAATTAAATGATTGTCCGATTTAATGAAACTTTCAAGACATTCACTAATGAATGAAGTTATTTTTTAAATTATTATTTTAAAAAAATCTTAGTAATATATATATATATATATATATATATATATATATATATATATATATATATCTGTTACCTCCTCTCTAACTAAATTCATGAAATTTCTAGAAATTAAATTTTGTAAGAAAAATTAGTTTTCTTAGTTAAACGCAGGACTCGTTGGGGAATGTAAATCATTTATTATTCTTTTTCAAACATTTTATCTTTATTTTTAAAAATTTGCTCCCAATAGTAAAATAAAAAAAAAACGCAATAAAACTGTGACATTATTTAATTAGATAAGCTTTTAATCTCTTCAATAAATAATATAAATTTAAGGACATTATAGTAGGTACGTCACTAGTATTTGCATATCTAACTTTTAAACTGAATTTTAAAAATGAAAAAGTGTTTTGAAACTTTTATTTTAGTTTTGATTGAAAGCTAAATGATTAAATTTACTATTTCCAGTAAGCAAAATACTCTGGTTTATTTCGAACAGAAATTATATTGATTGGAATATAAAAGTTTGAGGTTTTCTTTCAATTTTTTCATTTTGCTGTCATTTTTGAGAGATCGACACATTTGTAAACAAAAGTTAATTTAAAATTCTTGCGAAAAAATACTTCTGTAATTTGTTAATTTTGGAAAAATAGCAAATTTAAATTAAAATTAATCTGATTTGAAACATATATTGCTTGTTTACTGCATAGATTTAAGAAAAAAGGTATTTTTTACTCAGGGAGATATGATATTTATGAAGTGCTAATTGACGAATTGACAGCCTATCAGTCATCAGACAGTCAACTCGTAAATTATGGTTCACCCGAATTAACATAATTTGATAACAGTGAACATAAACATTTTTTTGATGATTATATTGCCTATATTAACAACCCTTGAAACACGTGACCTTTGAATAATATCTACCTAGTAATTTCAAAGAACTAATATTTTCAGCAATGTAACATTTTATTGAATTTTAGTTTCATTAGCTTACGTTTGAATATATATTGATTCTGAGAAAATGAATTTTCTTTTAAAATAATGTAAACTTTTCTTAAATTAATTTAAATATTTAATAGCTTTAAATTTAATAACTTAACTTAGGTAACTTAGTAATTCCTGAAATGTTAGGGTGTTTTATTTACACAAATGTTTACACTTTATTTTTTAAAATTTTATTTCATTGTAAACATCCATAAACATAAGGAAATACTGCGGTTTTCTGTGGTTTTCCATGTAAGGGAAATAATCCACATCACTTGTTAACTTCTAAAATCAATATATCCCCTACGGAACATCGTACTTAATAAAAATGAACATTTTTACACACATATAATTTTTAAAAATATTATTTTAAAAATATCAAGGCAAAACGATTTATATTGAACTTTTCAATTTTCGATAGACAACATAATCATTAATTCTTAACTACAAAAATCTAATGGGTACAAATCTTTGAAGATTTTAAAAATATTTTTGAAATTTTATAAATTATTATAATAACAAAAAAAAAAAATGGAAACAATTTAAAAATTTTTTTATTAGTAATCGGAGAATGTTTTTTCTTTCAGACTATAATGTCCTTAATTTTTATAATTTATTCAAGCAATTAAAAGGTTATCAAATTAAATAATATCAGAGTTTTGTTGTGGACTGGATGACGTGGTAGTAATTTGAAAGTGGAGTCACCATTATAAAGTAGACTGGGAAAAAAGCGCGGGAAAAAGAGGTTTCACGTGCGGTACTAATGTATAAGTATATGCGTATATATGTGTATACGTGCGTACATGGCGATATGTATATAAGTATGTACATGTATGTAGAAGTGATTCTACAGTTTTATTTTACTATTCAGATCAGATTTTCAGATACAGAGGCAAAATTTAAAAAAAAAAAAGGATGATTTTTATTTCCCAATGAGTCCTGCGTTTAACTAATAAAATTATAGTCAGGTACAAGTTAAAATTATTAAAATTTCATAGATTTATGTGGAGGTGGGTAACAGAGGTAAACGTTTCATTAAAATCCGACAATTATTTGACTTTTGCGAGAATTTCCAAAATTTTGTTTGTCACCAGGAAATAAGTGGGTGATGTCATCATTACGTTTTCCATTGTAAGCGTTTTGGTTACTCTCTAACCCAAATCAAAACAAGATTTTCTGCCAAAATGTCGAAAAGATTAGAAGGGATTCAAAAGTCTTAAAAAATAATTAAAAATTACTTTGATCTTTCCTCTTAATAAAAAAAAAATTTTTCATGGAAAAAGTTCGTTATTATTAAGTTTAAGACCTTTTTTATTCATACTATGTTATTTTTTAGCGATTTCAGGGAGGTACCTACATTATAGTCTGAAGAAAAAATAATTTTTCGATTAATAATGAAATTTTAATAGAAGTTTTCATGTTTTTTTAATTATAATAATTTATAAAGTTTCAAAATTATTTTAAAAATATTTAAAACATTCGTAAACGTTAAGTTGTGAAGTTATTAAGTGAAGACTATATTTACCCTTCGAAAATTGAAAAGTTTAATACGAATCATCGAGCTATCGTATTTTTAAAATAATTTTTTTTTGTGTGTACTTGAAGTTTTCTTTTTTGTATGGTAATTTCTGCGTGTACATTAAACGGTCATGTTTTTACAGTTTCGTCCCCTTACAGAAAAAAAAATTGGAAAATTGATCAATTCCGGTCGCCATACACTTATCTTTTATCGGATCTGTCGAGCTGTCCTCACATGTTAAATACATGGGAAAGGTCAGAAAGTTTCACACTATGTTTGAGAAACAATTTTATTCTAAATTTCATACTATAAATAAGCAATACTTGTATAAACCAGATTAATCTAATTTATTAATTTTCACAAAATAATGTGTCACAGATGTATATTTCATTTTTGCAAGATTTTTAAAACGGAGAATTAAACTTTTGCTTAAAAAATGGGCGAAAAATTGAAAAATTAAAAAAAAATCTTCAAAGTTTAGATTCGAATAAGTATAATTTCTGCTTGAAATACACCAGGGGATTTTGCTTACTGGAAATAGTAAATTAAATCATTTTGCTTTCAATTAAAACTAAAATAAATGTTTCAAGAAAACTTTTTTATTTCTAAAAATTCAATTTAAAAGATATTTATCGAAAATGAGTAGAGGTACCTACTTTGAGGTAACTTTATTCTTTTGAATTTGTTTATATTACTGTAAATATATTTTCTATATATTTATAATTGAATACAGCATTCTGCTGGTTATTCAAGAAAAATTATGTATAGAAAAATAATTAAATAATAAAAAGGAAAAACTATCAGTTTATCAATTAGAGAGAGAAAGAGAGAGAGAGAGAGAGAGAGAGAGAGAGAGAGAGAAAGAAAGAGAGAGATTACATTTAAATTAAGGTGATGTGTAACTGATGTATAATTTTAGTTGATGACAGTTGACATGTAATATATGATAGATAATACTTACAGCTTGATAGGTATGCTACTAAGAAAAATTATAATGGGAGGTACCCGGTCTCAGGACACAGATGCCTGAAGCTGAACCACCCCCATTGCATTAGAGAGGTGGATCGGTAGTCGCAACCGAGGCCAGCTAAGCCGACGGTTGAGAGGGCTGGACAATTTTTGTCTCTGGCCTGAGCGTACGATTTCGTGTTTCCCACACTAAACTCAACTCTGTGTTACATCACGTCTCAGTGGAGAGACGAGGTAAATATGCTTAACGCTTGATCAAACCTCGATTATGAATTAAAATATTTTTTGTAATTTTTTTCTACAAGCAAATCCGTTACCCAGTCGCATTTTTGTAATTAATTTATTTTTAATTTATAATTCATGAATATTATTCATTATTATTATTATTATTATTATTATTATTATTTTGGTTTATTGTGTATATTTATTCCTTTCCGTGTCCCAACCAAAACCCTAAGGTAAGAAATTGCATCATGACATTTTCCCCTCAGCATTAAAAAAAAAAGAAAAGAACAAGAAAATAGGGCAAGAAAAAACAAAACAAAACAAAAAACAAAAAAACAAAAAAGAAACACAAAAACCAACACCCTAAGACTACACATATTTTACATAGAAAAAGTCCTTTGTATGATGTGGTTGTACTTGTGAGTACAATTTTTGTATTTCATTAAGACTTTGGATACAAGGAATCATTTCAATGAGTCTATTAGAATCTTTTTCAATCAATCCGAAGGCTCCAACTACAACCCCCAACGTGTACCCATCTCTGTTCTTTCATGTGGTAATGATCATTTTGGCTTATACTAATTGAAAATTTACTATAGCCAATATCATTTCCATATCTCTATGTTGCATCCCTGAATGTTGGTACTAGATGAAAAAGTCTGGAACTCTGGACATCCGAATATAACTCCCTTATTTCATCAGTAGGACAAACTCTTTAGTCTTTAGTCATCCTGGTATCTAGAAAAAAATTACACCTTGGCGATAAAAGATAAAACGAAAAAAAATCAACACTCTCAATGCTTACAAACAAATAATCATACTGGATTGGCCATCACCTGGGTACACAAGGGCCGCGTCTCTCAAAGAAGGAACCAGTCCAGGTCTGAAAAATCTGTCATTGAAACAAACGTTTCCAACAGCAATAAGATACCTGGTCACCAAGTCCAGAGTAATTCCAACTTAAGACCAAGTGACTCAATGCCAAATCAACTAATATAAAAAAGAAGTGAACGAAATGTACTCGCGAAGAGTATCAACAAATCATGACATTTTTTTTCAGCGTCCTCGAAAATCTACTAAAAAACAATCACCGATCAGATGAACCAAATATGGAGAATTATGGTAGCAACCGGAATAAAACTCTGTCTCAACCCAGACATGCTTGACAATATTCACAGGGACATCGGGTAAAATAAAAGACTCTCAAATGCAAAAATAAATAAGATAAAACTAAATATAAGACAGAATACAATAAACCATCACTCAAACAATAAAGAGATGAAAGTAGAAATAAAAAATATAACAGGATGAAGTAAAAACAAAAATGAATGAGATACGAAATAATCAGAAAATAAAACTGAAGAATCTATCTGCGACATAAACTGCAATTATACAAGTTATGTCACTGACGATGAGTCAAACGACATTAGGACAGAATTCATTGAAAACAACAGAGATGAAATCACTGAAACGAAAACCGACATCATTCAAGTACTCAGCTAAGTCACGCACAGACCAGCTCCTAAACACTGTTAACAGATAAACCACTGGGAAACACCAGAGAAGTAAATAATGCCATATATGCAACAGCTTTAGCAGCTAATGGGATGTTTGGTGTCAAGACAATGAAAAGATAAAACAAACAAAATGAGCTAGTTTGGAATGCAAAATTGAAGCGAGAAATGGAGGAAATCAGATGTGTTATCAATACGAGATGAAATCTCAATAAACTCAAATGTCTCAACACGCAAGTGAAGGAAGATCAAGCGTAGGTATAAAATTAAATTACTAAATAAAATTTCACCAATCAAGGAAATACTAAAGCAGAAACTGCAGTTAAAAGCACAAAGAAAAAAAAACGATACAAAAAACGTTGTAGATTCTATCGACAAAAGATATTCCAAATATAAGACATTTTACAGGGAATTTAAAAAAGCAGTTATAGCTACCATCTATTGAAAAAATTCAAAAATTTGGGGAGAATATTTGGAGCAACCAACAGAAATATAACCCCAAAACAGAATGGATCCAACGAGAAGAATAACGAATGATAGATAAACCTCTGCAAGAATAGGAAAATATATCCAAGAATAATGTTAGGTAACCTCTAACGAAATCTCTAAAATGGAAATCCCCAGGAAATGACAAAGTACCTAATTTTTGGCTCTATCATCTTTCATCAATCCATGAAACCCTTGCAAAAACTTTATGATTATTAATAATTCCAAGGAAGTTCCAGAATGGATCACTGAAGGTGAAAAAGATTATCCCAAAAATATAGGCCAATAACACGTTTAGCAACATAAATTGATCATATCTGTTCTGATGACCTATACTTACTCTTTTATCGATGGCAATAATATGCTTCCTCTGGAAAAGAAGGGATGTCGGTGAGGTTCATGTGGTTGCAACGGTCAACTACTAATAAATAATATGATCCCGGAAAATTGCAAGAAAAGAGGTAAAAATATCAGCACAACATTGGATAAGCTATTGTAAAGCCTTTGATAGCGTGCCACACTCTTGGATCTTTAAGTTTTTGAAAGTATACAAAACCTCCCAACGATAATAAATTTATTAAACACAGCATGGGAATGTGGAAAACTACATTATGTCTAAATTACACCAGAGGAACTTCTAACCATCTGAATACTCTTGTCAGCCCTTCTGTTTTCTCTGTTCTTAATCCCCTTACGCATGAACTGTTGTTTTCAAGGAATTCTGCTCTAATGTTCTTTGATTCCTCTTTAGCAGTGACAGAATCTGAATCAATGCAATTGTTTATGTCACAGCTAGATTCTTCCGTTTTATTTTCTGAGAAATCATTATTTCGTATTTTAGTTTGTATTTTATCTTCTGTCTTACCTGAAATTATCTATTTCCACTCTTGTCTTATTTTTGTTTGAATTATGTCTGATTGTACGTTTTCTTATATGTAATTTTATCCATTCTACTTTGTATTTGAGTGTCTGTTATTTCGCATGATGTCGCTACGAACTTTGGCAAGTTTATTTGGCTCGAAATAGGATCTTATTTTAATTTCTACCGTATCTATCCATATTTGGTATATCTGATCCGTGATGTTCTTTGGTGGATTTTCGAGTGCAGTAAAATAAGTTTCCATGACTTTGTTTTACTTTTCATGGTTCCATTTCGTTCGTTTTCTTTTTATTAATTGATTTGGCGTTAAGTCACCAGGTGCAATGTTGGAGTTAATCCGAGTTTGTTCCACTGACAGATTTTTCGACGCCCGAGGGACATGTACCCAGGTGATGATCTGGTATGAGTTTTTGCTTGTAAACATTGAATTTGTATTTTTTGCGCTTTATCCTTAACCGCCAAAGGATAATCTTGTTCAAGATACCACATCTAGGAGGACTGTGATGTCGACACATGAGACACTGTAACAAATTGTCTCACACTTGGAATAAAATAAACGAAAAGAAAATAATCTACAACGTTTTATATAATATCTCACAGATATCCGAACCCAGAAAATAACTCACAACGTCTTCTAAAATGTCGCAAGAAATAATCCACAACGTGTTTATCTCGCAAGTCCGAAATTTCCACTGAAAAATCAACGGTTCAGCCTCTCGCGTTATCAGACAAAAGCCCTCAACGAAAAAGGGAGATAACTCCAACCATCATTAGACGCTTTTCTTTTTTCATCGATAGCAGGCCACACGAAACTTATTTGCTCGTGCATATTTTTTTCTAATTCATTCAACATAAGCAAGGCAGAACTGCCACTGGTGTGCAGGAGGTTACATAAGAGGAGCTGATGAGAAAGAGGAACAAGTTGCAGGAGAGTCAGAGAGGGAGTAAGAAAAGGATGAGAATACAGGTGTGAAGAGGGCTGCATGAGAGTAGTGGAAAGGAATAAGAACATGATACAAGAGTCGTCAGGGAAAGGATGTGAGTCAAGATGATAAGAGATAGCAATTGACATTACATTTAAATTCTTGGAGATTGTAGCTGTCAGGGAAACAAGTATACGGAAGGGAATTCCACAGGCGGGAAGTGCAAGCAAAGAAGCTGATAGAGTAGAAGTTGCGGTTACATTTGATTGGTTTCACTGTAAAAAGGTGGGACCTAGTTGCTAGTCTAGTAACTCTACTAAATTCATGGAGAGGGGTCACCGGGGAACTAAGCTCATCGAAGCAGAAGCCGTGAAAATATTTGTAGACGAGACAGCGAGGAGCTACATTACGTCTGTGAGAAAGTGACTGGAGTTGAGTTACCAGGTCGGGATCAGTTACATTACAGATTCTTCGTTGGATTTTGTCAAGAAGCCCAAGATGAATATCAGGGACACCCGACCAGATGTAACAGCAGTATTCAATGCACCGGTAGATAGTAGATTTATATATGGGCAAGATGGATTTAGACTAGAAAAACTTCCTGGTCCTACAAAGGGAACCAACCTTCCAAGCAGTAGATTCAATATAGTCATTCCACTTGAGATCGGCTGATAGATTTAGGCCGAGGAGGTACAGTGTTTTATTTCAGGGAGACTAGCCTGATCCATTCTAATGGTGGGGGGTGTAAGAGCGGTTGTCTATGGTGATTAAAGGATAGCATCTTCGTTTCGGAAGTATTAAAATTTACGAGCCATTTCTTACCCCAGTCCACCACAGATTGGAGATCTTTTTCAAGATCAACAGCTAAGTTTGCTTTGTCAGCCTCGGCAGATTTCTTATCGAGGCCGGAGTAAATGGTTGTGTCATCAGCATAAATGCCTACATGGGATCTGATTACATCAGGCAGATCGTTGATGAAGATAAGAAAAAGCGTAGGACCTAGAAGAGAGCCTTGAAGGACACCCACGTCCGTATGATAGTATCTGAAAGCATTATCAGAACGAATTATCAGTTATCAGAACGAAGTTGAATATAATATCGTGTTGTCTTAGGGACTGCAGCTCTTAATTTGTTTTCACGGTTCACCTTTCTCATGATTGGGCAGCAGAGGCTTAAATTCAGAGTGTCCTTCTCATACACTATCTTCCCTGGCTGATGAGTTCCCGAAGTATATATGTGCATGCATAAACACGCACATATACATTGCATGTCGGAGTAAATAGTTCGTTATCAAATGCTTTAAGAACTATTATTATTTTTACTTTAAAGGGTAATAATAGAAATCAATAAATAAGCAAATGCTATGGCTGGTCATAGCGTTACGACTCGAAACGGTTTTCTTATAAATTTGAAAATACGTCATCGTCCATAAAATATGTTACATTAATAAATAAGAAAAGAACAGATGAAAAAAATTATAGGTAAATATTAAAAATGATTGAATAAGAAATGATTGAGAAAGGAATCAAACGATTAACGAATAGTCAGAGCTAAACAAAACAGATATTACTACTCGAAATGATTTTCCTACAGTTTTCATTACATTATTATTATTATTATTATTATTATTATTATTATTATTAGTAGTAGTAGTAGTAGTAGTAGTATTATATAAAAGATGCTTTACTAAACCATACGTGGAAAAGTTTGTTACTATGATCTGAATTAATTGATCTTTTTGTTCATTGAAGATTTCAGATGATCGTTATTTGAAATGACATAAAAAGTTGTTTTGAAACTTTATCTTTTCTCTGTGTCATGTCCCTTTAGAATCTATGTAGCCATGGATCGCCAGAGCTTCTTGTCTTTTGTACTTCTAAAAAAGTACTTACTCTTTCGTGACTTCATGTTGTAGCACTTAGGTTACTTGCTGAATGCCTTACCTAATTTTGCTTTTGGTGTGACCTGTGAGTGTCAAATTCTTCATGCTTTCTTTCTTTTTGTGTCCCATGAATTTCAGTTGTCTCTTACTGATTATTACCAGTTTAACTATATTATTCTTAGACTTACTCATTTGTCGTATGCTCTGTTCATGATATTCTTATCATTTGTCAATAGAACCACATCTCGCTTATTCGTCTTTTATCATTTGTGAGGAAATTGTTCAGCTTTTATTGCTCATATAGGAAAATAGATGGTGCATAGGTGTTCAGAATAGATTTCTTAATGTCTATAGTAAGTTTTCGAGCCTTTAGTCTTAATTTCAAAATTACTGTTTTTAAATTGAATTTTCCATGTCACTGTAATACTCTGTTGTAATTAAATCTCTTTCTGATTCATTCTGCATGCCTGCCGGATGTGAACACTATAAAGGCAGAGGAAAAATTAAAAAGGTCGTTATTTGTGCATAAGCTACGAGCATCATATCCGGTTCACGGAGTAAGACCCCTCAATGAAAGTGACAGTAGCCAATCGCGAATGTTCCGGCTGGAAAATAAGATGCCTTGGGGGGATTGTCTGATACGCATAAAACAGGTTCCTCACAACGACCAAAGGCAGTTACAGACATCTACGGGATTATTTTTGGCCTAGCTCAAGGGCTCAGATTTTCCACTTTAATTGACATTGTGCTGCACCCGCCTTGGGGTACAAAATAAGAGGTACAGTTTATGTGGATATGTGGGGAAGATAACGGTTAACCCTTGACACAAACAGATTAAGATTGTAGTGATCGAGACACATGAGAAATGTACACGCAGATAAAGTTTGTATAAAAAGCAATATTTTGTCAAAGACAGATGCTCAGAGTACATAATCAGATAGGAACTCTGATTAGAGTACATAATCAGATAGGAACTCATTGCTAATGCGTTGTGAATAGAACCTGTCAACAATTGTTCTATCTCTGCATTATTTCGTGGTCACTGACAAGAGAGGATTATGTTAAAATGTTTGGTGTTGCAATGAGAATATTGATATTCATGACTTTCCTCGAAGTAATAGTAAAGTACGACTAACATCAAAGCTCTATTTAATAGGTTCCATTTACTAGTGTACTATTCGAAAAAGAGAAAACGAGAAAGCACTAAAAATATAAGAAAATCGACGGCAAAAGAAGAATCATTAGGCAAGAGAAATTTTGGAAACATTAAAAAACATTTTAAAAAATCGAGAATAGATAAAGCGAAACAAAAACAACAAGGATAAATGACAAAAATACGGAAAGAGAAAAGCAGAAGACCGTAAAGAAAAGTATCGTGAATTTCGTGCGAATGATTCTTCCTAAATAGTTTAAACGACACTCCTAATTGAAGCTGACACAAAGAGTTGGCGATACTCAAGTGTTAGAAAGATAGTCTTACGATAGGAGAAAACTTGTCAAGCGAAGTTTCGTCAAAGTTAACTTGATTATAATTGAATATTGGTTAACAAAAAGAAAACGAAAAGGAAAATGAGTAAGTCATTGAGTGAATGACACACAAATAACGAAGTAGCTGACAAGACAGAAAGAAAAGTGTAGAGAAATTGTGAACAAATAAATGAACGAATGAGTGGAAACATGAGAAAAATGGGAAATAAAACAAAAAATAATTACCTTGTCAAAATGTATACGAAAAACAAAATTAAAAAAAGTGTTCAAGAGTTAGATGCATGTCTCAAATTAATACAATTAATGCCTGTACCTCATTTGGCTTGTAAATATGTATGTGTGCACAATAAAGCACGCGCGTGCGCGCCCCACACACATACACACATATATAGTGTGTGCGTGAATAAGCTAAAAATTTGCTTTATTTATGGAGGGAAGTTCTCATTATTAGAGATAGAGGGTTCGTATGGCGAGTGTGGACCTACAAATCGACACTACATGGTGACTGTTTAATGTTACAAACGATCTTCAAATCTTTCGCGGACTCCCTTTCGCTCTCTCTCACTCACGCACGCACACTCTCTTTCTCTCGTATATATATATATATATAACCATTGGAGGATAAAGGAAAATGGCAGGAGAAGGAAACCACCCATTCCTATTTATTTCAATTAGGGCTAATGTATAAGTAACCGAAAGCATTAATCCCCCTCAAAAATCAGGAACCCACTGTCATTATGTCAAAACATCCATGCTGTTAATGATAATTAAATTGAGTATACTCATCTAGAGTCATTTCATATTGTTAGATTCGATTTGAATAGTTTGAAACTGTTGTTTTTATAAGACAAAGATGATTGAAATAGATTCGTTAAAATTTCAGCTATCATTGCATGTGTATGTGTGTTTGTGAGTGCAGACAGAGAAACATAATTGACAGATGAATAAAAAGGAAAATAAATTCCTCCGTTAGATATAAATAATACATGTCAAATAAATTCCATTTAGATCATTAAAAGTAAATGTAAACTTCAAGGTTTGTTTTCAAAATTCCCGGAAAACTGATGACGTCTGTCAAGAGGGATCCGATCAAATGCAGTCATCAATTGTATCCCAACTTCATCCTCAACTAAAATGTTTCTGTCATTCTGCTTAAGAATATTTTGACAATATAGACAAGTCTGTTTGCAAATGTAGTTGTGCTCAGTGACTTTAATCTCTATCATGTCAAGAGGCTTAAACACTATGTCACTGAGTTTGCTGGCATCCAAACCCTGACTTCTCAATCACTCAATCTTCACGCAAGTGATAGACTTTCACACGCGTTTCTCCAGTAACCCTGGAATTACTCTTCCAGACCTCTTCTTTACTTCGACCCCTGACTCATGTTATGCTATGAAGCTCTTCTCACTTGACAACTCTGATCATGCAGTGATGTCTATAAACATCTCTTTACTCTTTATACTCTCCAGGAACCTCCTACAAATAGAATATATTTCTATTATCACCGTTCGGTTCGGAACTAGTTTCCGTGATTTTCTTTGTGACGTCTCTTGAGGCAAAAATTTTGCCTTCTTGTTCAAGACTGCGCCTCCTGAGTGAAAGCCGGCATCGATGCTTTCATCCCAGAAAAGCAATTCCAAGCTAAATCTCGTTCATCTTGGTTCTCACCTGCATACTCGGTTGTTATTGCCCACAGGAATTTTCTTCCGGCTGGACCGGAGTGACACGTCTGATTACAATAAACGTCTCTTTGTCTCTGCTCGTAATGAATGCAAGCATGTCCTAAATGATGCAAAGTTATTGTTTGTTGATAGAATAAAACAACACAAATTCGGCTCTAGAGATTACTGGCAGCACTGTAAGAGTGTGCTGAACAACATCAAACGTTCAATCCTTCCTCTATTCAATGAATTTGAACTTCTCACAACTACAGAAGTCAAGGTTGAATGCTTTGCTCGAAAATTCTCTTCTAACACTACACTTGACTCGTCTGGAGTACACCCACCCGTTTCCTCATCTTGAACAGAGACTCAACTGAGTGATATATGCATAACCTCGTCTCTTGTCTCGGATATCATTTCTAAACTTGACTCCGGTAAGGCAAGTGAAGGTGATGGAATCCCAATCATTGTCCCAAAGAAATGTGCCCCTGAGCTGGCTCCATTTCTCTCCAAACTCTGCAACTATTGCTTTTCTGTTTCCTGCTTTCTTGGTTGTTGTAAATCCTCACCTGTAGTTCCTGTTTTTAAAAGCTCCAGTGAACACTCTGACCTCTCTAACTATCACCTTTTACCGCTTTTCCGTAAATTATTCGAGGCTTTAAACAATGCTGAAGTAGTTCAGCTCGAAATGTTGCTCTAGGTATTCCGAAAGCGTTGAGAGGGTTTGGCACGCTGGCCTTCTTTGCAGGCTTCAGGGCTACGGTATTTCTGGACGATGTTTGATTTAATTCAATCTTTCCCATCGAATCTTGAAATTAAGGTTATTTAGAACGGGCAAGCTTTCAGATATTTTCACACGAACGCGGACTTTCCTCAGGACTCTATCCTAGGTCCTAGAGCATATTCAAATTGCCGTTTAAAAGTTTTTGAGATCCAGCATATTAAATCTAAGCAACACGACAGAAGGAATGTCTGCTGGGTCTTCATGTAATATGTTAGTGCTGATTTTCTGGTGTCTTTTCTCCCTAATTTTAGTTGTTCCGCACAAACATAATTTTTGTCCTTGATTAAAACGATAACTGCTATGCTTTTGTTGTCTTCCCTTTTGTTATTATCTTTCGATTTACCTCCTGATGATAAATAAATTTTTCTTTTCTTTTACTCCCTTTGTTTTAATATATTAGGTTGTCACACATGAAATGACGCACGTTATAAAAATGAATAAAACGCTTCTAAAATGTTAAATAACTAATTTATTTAGTTGAAATAGTCACCATGTTGACAATGTACCTGTAAGTTCTTGATCCCACCCTTAAAAATTCTCATCCTTTGATGTGATAAACAATTCAAATGCTTCGATTCTCTCTTCCTTATTGGAAAATGTTTTATTGCGTATGAAAAACTCAAAATGCTTAAATAAGTGATAATCAGTAGGAAATATATCACATTAATATGGAGGATGGGGCAAAATTTAATAATTCAGACTATGTAGCATTTGAACAGTTGACTGAATAGCGTGCGGCCGTGCAGTGGAGATTTTGGGTATTGTTTTCTTGATTCACTTGCATCTCACCACTGCTTTACTCACTCACTGTTGTACAAAGACTGTCCATTTCTCATTACATGTAATGATTGAATGCAAAAATGGTACTTTCTCCCAGTTTGTATTTATACAGTATGATTATTCGACATTGTTTCATTCTAATCATTTTTATTGGGCTTATGAGATACAATATATTGAAAAAAGTTACCTGGAAAGTAAAAGAGACAGGAATAAGTAAAGATTTTTTTATATGCTAAGGATATTACTTCGTTAAACGACCGGATTCAACAACCAAACAAAAATTCGCCATTTCATGTGTGACAACCTAATATTTGTATATATTATATGTTGATATACACTTTTTAAAATGCCCATTTTAAAGTCATAATAGTGTTTTTTTTAAAATTAGCATCAACGCAAACAAAATATTCAGTCCTCGTCCGAGAGTTAGCAGCTTACTTGTGTCGTTGTTTCCACCACGTCTTACAGAGTTATCTAATGTTGTTCTTGACCGATCCTAAGCCTTTCAAGGCACGAACCAAACCAAATCAGGCAGGCAGGCAGTTAGCAATTTCTATATAATATATCTCAGTATAACACTTATAAATATCACTCAAAGCATAATCGTCAATTGCATGTTCTATCCCGCTCACAATGTGCAAATAGACACGTACATGTGACTTAGCAGCACTTGCCGAAACAAATCAAACACTGAAAATAAATCACATACAAACATAAATGTTCATTGTTGGGAAATAATTATGTATTGTGCAATGTACCGACGTGTTAGATTTTTTTGCAAGCATGTTACGCAGATCCATATTTGAGTGTTTAACTACGTTCACTATCACAAACAGGTATGCAATCGTTTATCAAGATCATAAAAATTAGTAACTATTGATAAAAAAGAGAGAAAAGTAAAAAATATTTTTTTCACGTTATGTACGACCTATCGACAATTAATAATACACAGGCAAACTTTTAAAATGCATTCGGCAATGTAAACAGGCAGATTACACGATTTAATATGAACACTACATGTGACACTGTAGGTAGAGGTAGACAATTTGAAAACTGAATGTTCTCTGAATTTTCGAAGCTAATTGTTTTTGTAGGTTGTGCACAACAGCCTATCGCCTCCGCCCAGTTCAAGAGTTGGATATTGAGAGCTCCCATAATAATTATAATGGCCATTACAGCCTGAAAAAGTTTCCTTTTGAAAATACATAGCACATCTAGTGGTTCATATTTTCACCAGGCAATATTGTTACAGATACACGTATATTACTTCGTCCCGACAAATAGTAAATAGGTGACTCAGGATTTCTCAAAAGTATTATATAAGAAAATGTCCCGACTAAATATTGTATGATTTCATCAAAATATCTCATAAGTCCCATTATCAAGACATGGCATGCGATGAAGTTTGGATCAGAATAGATCAGTTGAAGATATCTTGGGAAACACCTTATTCAGGCACATACAGTCAAAGTTAAACGAACACAGAGCATACAAGTTATTCGAACAGATGAATATTTTTAATATGATAATAAAATTAATTCTCAAGTTTCCGTGAACAGATTGAAGCCTTAGATAAATGGAGTAAATAACGGTGCAAGAAGATTAGCAAGTACAAGAATACAAGTTGTGATTATTAACTTATTGCAGAAACAAGCATTCGGACAAAATAATATATTTCTATCATGAGTTTAGTGCGAAATCTTGTGAAATGTGACAAGATTTTGCACTAACAAGGAACAGATCCATAAATTAATGTAAAAACATGAAATAGCATGTATATATACAATGGTGGCTAAAGTATTTTGTTATTTCATTCTTAAGTAAATTATTTTAAGGTAAGTTAAAACATTGAAATTAATGCGTATTTAGAATAAATTCATTTGTTGCTGGTTCAAGATTTCTTTTATTAGTTTATGCTTCAATTTTAGCATTTATTAGTTTTAGGAGATTAAATTCTTTGCATATATTAATGAAATCCTTATTCTGTTATTTTTCTTATCTAACGCACATTGTCTTTTAATATATTTTAAATGCAAGTTAATTATCTCATTAATTAATTACCTGATAATAAACATTTGTTTAAAAAACATCTGGGGAGCAAAACATAAGTACATGATAAGAAAAAGAAACTAAAAAATGTAAGTGGCAAAAAAGAACAGAAGGAAATATTGAAGCATTTCAAGCAAACAATGTCTCTTCTTTTTTTTTTATTAAAAGTTCACTCAAGAGGCATCAAAAAATACCGAACGAGCTTTTAAGATGAAAACTTTTGTAGTTGAGTATATCACTAGTTGTGCAAAAATGAAACGTAAACGTTACCAAAATCAGTAACATTTTAAATTAAAATCATTTAAAAAATAAAACTGGACGACTTATAAAAAGAATAGAAGAGTAAAACTTACAACGCAAGTAGAACCTAAGGAAGTTATAAACATGACGAATTAAAATTGACAAAATACAATTAAGATTGTAGAAGAATTTATAAATGAAAAAGAATCACAAGTCAAAGTTGAGATAATTTTAACAATTTTATAAAGTAGCATAGCAGATCAATGAATTGCGTACCACAAAACTCGTACAGAGAAGAGACTTTTTATTAATTTATTTTTTACCAGGATGGTCATCTGTTAAGAACAAAATTATTTCGTAAGACGCTACTGCCAGCTCTCATACGCAAAAATGCAGTTCTTGTGAAACAAAGATTCAAAAATACAATTGCCCAACAAAACTTCATAAGCTCTCACGCATATATATTCTTTCTTTCAATGCTCTAATATTTTCCTACAATAAAATATTGTGTAACGTTTAAATATAAAAAGAATATAGATATGTTTTAATACTAACTCTTAGTTTTCTTATTCTTTTCTTTCATTGCCACCAGTCATCAGTGTTAATAAATGAAATATCAAGTCTAGAGTTCAATCATTTATTTTCCTTGCTGCCAGATATATTTAATGCAAATAAAAGACAAGCATTTGGTTTTGAAGGCTTGAACTTGCACTGCAAAGACTTAACTCACACTACACCAATCCCCACAGAAGCAAGGATCCATGAAAGGACAACAAAAGGTAAAAGAAGCTCTCAATAGAAAAAAATACTGTCAAAAGGAACAATGACAAATGATTATAGTCTAACATGACTAATTAATTGCCATTGTTCATTTGCTTAGATCTAAGATGGAAAAATCTGAGACGTTATTATGACTGCAGAACTGACAAAAAGATAAATGCTAGGTTAGCAAACTAAAAATATAGACACCAGAATTGGAAAGTAAAACAACTTCATGTAGATTTCAAGAAACAAAGAAAATAAACTGCTGACGAAATGGCATGAGAATAATTATGAAGACGAAATTTTAAGAGAGAAATGAATCTCTATCAGTAACTATGCATTGAAAAAAACTATACAAAGGCTAAAATAAACATCGGATTAATAATATTAAAAATACCTATTTGGAGAAAAAAATGATGTGATTGTCAATAATATTTAGCAAATTATTTCTGGAGTACTCAAATAAACATTGGGAAAAAGCCGAGAACTGCGAGAAGTATCAGGATTTTTACCTTGCAAACCGAATGGCATATTCATGTTATAAATCTGAATGTCATATATCCTCTGATTTACTTACTAAAAACACTGCCTTGCACACATACAATTCTGGCTTCAAACTAGATTTTTACATTCGGTCTCAGAAACCCATTAAAACAAGCTCCGAGTTCCACTTGTTAAATACTGTTGCTTGATTGGTCAATAAATGGACGTGTCATACGTTCGCACACCCGGATCACTAACTAACACCACAAATTTCTTCTTTACTCACACATATATGTAAAAATATTAGTCAGCGAATGAGAACCCTGAAAAACAAAACCTGAGAAATCTAACAAGCCTACGCGAAGTTTGGTTTCGCTATATAAATCACCGAGAAAGTTGAAATCGTCAGAAGGGCTTACAGACTGCTACGCAGCTTGTCGATCATCTACACCCCTGCCTTACCTTCTCACCCACTGTTATATCAAGTCCTTAGCCCTCTTTCTCACACATTGTCGGCAAGAAAGAAAGAAAGAAAGAAAGAAAGAAAGAAAGAAAGAAAGAACAACCTGTCAACGTCACGATTACTACTACGGAA
Organism: Ascarosepion bandense; assembly: GCA_037127315.1. NCBI lineage: Eukaryota > Metazoa > Mollusca > Cephalopoda > Sepiida > Sepiidae > Ascarosepion > Ascarosepion bandense. The sequence goes on along the minus strand of JBBBDQ010001781.1, from coordinate 441,807 downwards.
GTGAAAGCGAGAACGTCACAGAGCTACCGACTACCCACTTCACTCTTCGAGCGACACATATTTGTTCCCTTTCTTCATCTTTCTACTTTCCGCCTCCTTCTCTTTAAGGACAACCATTTTGGGAAACCACATATATCTTCGTGAACATTAAAAACGGCCAGCCTAAAACAAATTCATACCAACATTTGACGACAACCGGCTAAGAATTAAGGACAAACCACTCATCTGTATTTATCCAATAAAGGAGATAAATTTACATCTACCTATGTCATAATTTTTCTTGCAACCATACACTTGTTTATAACACTGGTGTCAGAAGCGTGCAACAAGAGGAATATGGATTACACAAATTTCACTCGCTCCGAACTTTTCACTCTCATCAAGGAACAGAAATCGCTACTGTTTAACCTAAAAACTGGACCAACACAGCCATTCGATGACATGGTCAAGGAGATTCAAGCCGACATAAACAGTTTGTTGACCACCCTAAAATCGGCTACCACACCATCCGCAACCTAAAACGTCAGTGTCTATGGCCTAATAATATGCCAATAATCGCTTCGCGACGTCATGAAGCTAAAGGGAACGTTTAACCCCGAAAATGAGGTGAACCAGTTCATCACGTTCCTAAACAAAACCTACATAATCTACGTAATGCCTGAACTGGACACCTATACCAGCTTGGAGGGTGAATTCGTCAATTCCGCCAAATACTTACTCGACCAAAGCATCTTTCAGCAGATGGTTGATTCCAAGCAGGACACATCCACCTTCGAACAACCAAAAGCCTACCTATTAGCAACTCACGACAGCCAGATGACCAACTTTCAACACCTTAGTCGAGCTTAGTCGGCAAGACGGGGAAAGTTGACAGACATTGTCGGTCGGCTCGAAAGCACACTCAGAGAGGTGGCCATCCACATAAAACGCAAATACAAGAAGGACAAAAATGTATAATTGACCGTAGATTGATTAGTTTCCATCATAGGCTCAATGGTGATGAGTGAGAAGGTGAAGGTTTGAAACTCCAACCTTTGCCCCTACCTCGTCAAGACAATGCACAACCATTATACAGCGATTGGCATCGCGTGAGAAGCCTAACGATATCTGGATCGCGGTGTGAAATCCGACGATGCAACCTCATACGACATTGCATCCACAAACTACAGCGACCAAGTCCAGGAAATATTCCACCCAAACCGAAATCACCACTCCGGTCGAATGACAACAGACGAGCACCACCAAACCACATAAACGTGACCGCCATTAGATACACAGGAACACAACAGAACCCGCTGTGTGCAAAAACTACACCAGGAGTCGCTCTTGCTTCTGCAGGCAAAACTGCCGATATCGCTACCCACCTCTCATTCTGGCACAGGCAACTGATGATGACATACTTCTATAAACGTCGAGGAGCAAGATTTTCAGTACGGACAGGACGACATGTGATGCCTCGTTCTCCAATACTCCACATCAGCCATTACATCTTCAACCTCCAGTAATCCACATACCAGTCACCGCAATTCGAGGCCAACAACTTTACTGTCAAGGGTATTACCAATGCTAGACTCTAGAGGCTCCACCTGCATCGTACTAATCTCTTGGCTGCCCAGAGAGGTGAGGTACACACGACCCATTCCAACGCTCTCTGCGAACTGACATGCGACATCGCCATCGGCAGCCGTACCTCACCTATCTTTGGAGAGACCAACGTATTAGTAACAACCCAATCTACACCGATTCTGATTGGTCAGAATATTCTAGGCCATGACACGATCGATTAATATCTAATCGGCAATCAGAACGCACCTGTAAAGTTTAGACGCTCGCTCGCCTTAGGGTATACCGGACACACAGCTACAATCATACCAGCGTCATCATCGACCTATGACCCGGCTTTATGGCGTCCAAATCAACCAAAACTAACCTAATATAAAACCAAAGCTCGACCTCCAGACACTGGATCAGAAGCTGAACTGGCTAAAGCGGAGTATGGGCCTGTCGCTACCGAACCACCCGAACCGCCACGGCAAGCTTACTTATTCGCTACGCTGATACTATAGACACCGAAAATGGCAGCAAAGGCACATTCATCCGACCCTTTCGCATAACGACTAACGGCCAGTCTCGCTGTCCGAAACAACACCCAATCGTCTTAAGCTTTAGATGCAGAGGTCGACGATGAAATTCAACGCATGGCCAAGGAGGGTATCATTGAACACTGAAGTGACTCCAAAGGATTCAATAGCCCAGTATTTGTAGTGCGCAAGAAAAAAGGGTCGACTCGAGTAGTCACCAACTTTAAAAGAACCCTCAACAATATCCTTGTCGATCTGAACCCCTACCCAATACTAAGGATCAATCACTTGTTCAACAAAATCGGCAAAGGAAATAAATACTTCGCGTTCCTCGATTTACGCATCGGTTATTGGCAAAACAGAATCGGCAAACAAAATCGATCGTCATAAAACAGCGTTCACGTGGAGGGACCTATGCTATTAGTACACACGTCTGGCATTCGGTCTTACATCAGCCGGACAGATCTTCTCTGGATGTGTAGCAGACGCTCTAGCCGCTGTTGTGTCTCGAGACAACAATTCCTCTTACATCGACGACAACCTGGTTTCCGCAGACATCCGAGGAATATATACGCTCACTCGAGCAACTCCTCACCGCCCTCCGCAAGTTCGGACAAGCTGAACCCAGATAAATGTACTTTCTTCATATCAGAGGCAAATTTCCTCGGACGCATAGTAAACAGCGAAGGATCCAAACTTGACCCCGAATACGTCCGGGCCATCAGAGAAATGAAGCTCCTAACGTCAAAAAAGGAATTACAAAGCCTCATCGGCCGATTAGTGGTGTGGATCAGATAATTCCTCGAGACCCGTCTACGCGAACAAATCAGCTCCATCATGTTTTCAAAGCTTATGGGCCTATACACGAGCTCAACAAGGCTAAAAAATCTGTTTGTTTGGACGGAAGGGGTCGACAAGCACTGTAAACAAAGAGTAGCTTTATTGAATTATTAGATAACAGTGTAAAGCTGAAAGAGAAAAGAATAGTTGAAAAAGTATCTGGACCTTGCTCGAAAACTGAATTTCAGCGCCATATTTTTTCCTTCAAAAGACTTTCAATTTTAAATACATGCTCCGATCTATGATAGATCAAATGAATTGTCCTCGTTCAGAGTAAATGACCAATTGGGTATTGACATCAGCATTTCAGATTCTTGGCTCAAGCAATTTGTGACGGAGGTTCAAGTATATAATTCGTACATTGTATCAGATATCAGGCGTTTACTATCTAAACTGATAATACTAGCTAACAAAATAGTACGAGTACGTAAACTCCCAGGTTCTTAAAAATGTAAAATGTAGTAATTTGTGATAAACTAGAAATCAAACCGACGTCCCTAAATTTTGTCCAAATAAAATCGCATAATGTAATCATACCGGGACACAACAGTGAGCCAGTCGACACTAAAAGTCGGAACCGTAAGTACAAGTTTGTTCCGAGGCAAGGTGTGATTCCTGATGTTAAGGGGGCATGTTGCTTAATTTTCATGTTCAGGTTTCTTCATATATATATATATATATATATATATATATATAGTGTATCAGATAATTATCTAAACATATATTGTTAAATATAACAGACAATGAATGCTTATTATGTGTAATCATGAGTTGCACTAAACATCGTATTTTGGCTTTAACTTCTGGTGTAAATAAAGACAAAAATTGTCCAGCATTTAGATATTTTTATTATGCTGTAATTATGTAAAATGATGTAATTCAACACATTACATTGCATTTAGGCATATGATTCTGTTGTTAACATTTCGGTCTTTTTGCGTGGTGGGACGTCATTGAACCACATTAATAATTTACGACCTGTGTCTGCTATTCGGTGAATGTTATCGTCACATACCAATCTTTTATGTAATCACAAGAAAATATCATCTTTGATGGTGGATATCTTTATGTTAACGTCTCTACAACCACTCTGAAGATGGCTCATGTGAGTCGAAAGCTTAGACCCAGCATAATAAAAAAATATCCAAATGTTGGACAATTGTTGTCTTTATTTTCACGAGAAATTAAAGCCAAAATACGATGTTTAGAACGACTCAGGATTAAACATAATAGACATTCATTGTCATATTTAACAATATATATATAGATATATATATATATATATATATATATATATATATATATATATATATATTGTTTTTCTTTAATCCGAAGTGGAAGAGTAGGAAGGTAAATTCAAAGAACCTGATCCTAATCAACATTAAAAATTTTTAACATTAAAAAGTGATGCAAGCAGAGGGCTCAATGTATTAAGAATACAGAGCCAATATAAATTAGAGAAAACTTTCAAAATTCAAAGGTGTCGGATGTACATTTCGACATAGGATCTCTAATAGAGACTCTACATCACGTCAGCGACATTGTATTTCCAAATGGCGAAGGCCCTGAGTTAGAGTGTTGAGAGGTTTTTGGTTAACAACGGTCACAAAGTGGAAAAGGACAGAGCTGGTAGTCGCGGGGTTACAGGGTGTTGAAATGGTATATTTAGGAAGGGGAAGAATAGGAGTTCATATTTTATAAAGATAGACAACTAAATGAGTTAAATTATTTTTTAAAGTTAAGATTTTGGGCTGTTTGAAGAGGTGTATTTAAGCGAGAAGGAATGGGTTTCAATATAAGATTTAAAAACATTTCTTTAAGTTTATTTGATTAAACCTTTTAGGTAGAAGCGAGTTAAATGCCAATTACAGGAAGTTATCAGTTTAAAAATTATTAGAGAAAAAATATTAGAGAAAAAAAAAATATATATATATATATACATATATGTGTTAACCAAGGAAAAAGGGGTTTAGTAAAAGAATCCATATGTTCTAAAGATAGGCAATTAAAGGAGCTTGGGATAGGAAGGTAGGGGGGTTAAAATACTTTTTAAGGTTAACGTTAGGGTAAAATTAAGATTAAAACTTAAATTGAATCCTTTTAATTTATATTCTAACATCTAGTCAACGGGGATTTAAATTCTAAATTTAAGTATTCGAATAATTTGCCTTGTGGCGGCACTTACTGATGAATTCCCTCCTAAGATTTAGTAGCCGGTGTTGGTGGGGGTATTTTAATATTGAAATTTTTTCCAGTAAACATAGACAGCACCTATCACGAAAATTCCTCGGAATACGGGCTGAACCTATAAGTTTCCAGCTAATTTCAGGATCCAGCCCTTCTTCTTTCATTTTCCAGAATGCCCGCGAAAGGGCTGTCTGGTACCTCTGACCGGGGATCGAAAAGGAGTACCTGTGGTTATACAGTCTTTGTTTGAAAGGACCGGCGGACATACCGATATAGGTCCGGAAGTCCTTTTTTTTTTAGATGGAGAAATGCGGGCTTCATAAATCACCTGGGTGGATTTGCATTTTCCCTCTATCGGGCAGGCGTCCACAGAATTACAGTTGCATTCGTTTAGAATTCCGGACCTAGATTCAGCATTGCGCTAGTTCACCAGAATACTCCTATTATGGGAACTAATGAGGCTGTCCATATTTGGGGTGCAAGAATAACTAATTTTAAGGGTGTACCTATTAAAAATCTTCCGTAGAGGGTTACTGTTATTAAAATGTTTGTCTATTAACTTGAGAAAATATTTACCAATATTGATGTTAGTTAGTTTACAATAAGGGGGGTTAAACCAAGTTATCTTTCTTTTTCTATAGTTTCCTTTATTTTTATTTTTGGATGATTCGGAGTCTATTGTAGGTTTAAAAAGTCTCTAATTCCTGCCACCACTTTCAAATTAGCAAATTTAGGTTGTTAGTATACTAGCACATAAAGAAAACAACCGATAATGGGCAGTGGCAGAAGGCAGCACTACATTTGGCTCTTATGAGCTATCGAATTTCACAAAATCTTTCGGTCGTACCTGGTATATACTAAGCATAGTTAAGTCTGATACAATTCTAAAGATATTTACTGGTCCTTTGTCGTCTGGCGAATGACAAGGCATCCTCACATTATATTACATAAGTGGGATGTGTGAATTTAGCAAACCATTTTCTATGGTAGTGGCTTTGTTTTACATATACGTGCATGTTATGATATATGCGTTGACTCCTCGTTTTTGAACATGCCTCTTTGCTAATCCTTGATGCAAATAAATATTTCTGTTTCTTCAACACCCATAGTGCTAAACTGTGGTTTATACTGCATCTATGCTGAGTGGACCTTTAGTAACAGTTTCTGGGAGAGAGTGCATAATCAGGGGTTGATCAACAGTTAAACGAGACCAGTATGTTCAAAACCTTGGTTAATTGACTCATAGCTTTTTGTTAGTCTAATCATCGACGACTTCCGAACAGTTTTGTCTACCTTACAAGACGTATGCGAACTCGTGATGCGGTTTTCAGGTGCTTCCTGTGTAACATGCTGGGATAATCTGTAGGGGTTGATATTATCAAGGAGTCACCACCTTGACAAATCAAGCAAGCTAAGTTACGAACCCGTGCTTATGGTAAGAAAGCAAACTTAAGCAAACTTAGTGAGTATTTTTCTTCAAATAAGGTATTTAAAAAGGCTTTATGTGAAATATGAAACATTTTTTGTTTTTAATTATTTTTGATAAATTAAATCGTAAAGAATTGTATTTTTTAATTGACATGTAAAAAAATCCAATAAAAACCTTCTTTTAAATTATTTTTTATAAAGTAGATTGAAAAATGCAAAACAAAATGAAGAATTTTTTATTTTTAATTATTTTTAATAAAGTAAATCATAATTCTGAAATATTTTACATAATGCTTTTTCAAAAAAATATTCACTAATTAATTAATTAATGCTTAATAAATTACTTTTATTGAGTTATAAAAAATAAGTTATGTTTTTCTCGTGCTGAGTTGTCCCGGCAGGAGGAGGGCGCTCAGTCGGCAGTGTCCAGTCGGCAGTGTTGAGTTATCCCTTCCCGCCTAGCAGTCCTCGGGAGAAGAATAGAGAGCGATGTCAGCAGAGGCATTACTTGATGATGTCCCGGAAGTGGTATCACGAGTTCTTTTTCCCGCGCAGTTTCTTCTTTATATGCCGCGTCCCTTCAAGGTGTAGGCGATCATGAATCTCCACAATTTCCTATCCTTTGTAGCTTTTAATAAATATTGTCTTTCCGCTTTTCATTTACTTAAGCACACTAAGTATTTTATGCGCTATTTTCCTCTGTCTCTCTTGAGCTCAATCTATCCTGTGAGTATCAAATTTTTCAAGCCCTTCTTCCTCATTATGCGTTCCAAAAATCTCAGCTGTCTCTTCATGATGTTTAGTATAAGTTTCATTTTTGTTTCTGTTTTCTCTAAAACCTCGTTGCTCACATGTTCAGTTCATGTTATCCTCAACATCTTTCTGGAGAACCACATTTCTCTTTCTTCAAGTTTCTTCATAATCAATGAGATTGTCCAGTATTTACTGTCATAAAGAAGGAGAGTTATCATGTAACAGTTCAGTAGCTCTTTTCTTTGTTTCTAACAATAGTATTCTGTCTTTTAATATTCTGCTTAGCATTTGGCAAACATCTTTGGCTATCCAAATGCACCTTCAGATATCAGTCTTCTGTAAGAACACTTCCTAGATATTCAAACTTTTGTACTTGTTTGATTTTGGTATGTCCGATTTCTAATTTGGACTTGTACTCATCTTTTTGCTAACAACAATGCACTAACATGTACAGTGAGAAGACATCCTTGTCTTACACTCGGTTTACTTTTGTACATTTGCTGAACTTCCGCGCAGGCCCTAATTCCTTTCCTGCTAGAGCCAGGTATATTAGAGCGACAATATCTTCCCTCCCGTCTGGATATCGAACTCGTGCATGCAGTGGTCGTATTACTCTGGCGAGGAGGTTATTCTAGCAGCGTGGTCCCAGCTTGCGAAAGCTACGATGGAAAGGAAGTACCCATAAAGTTATGTCACGGGAAAGATGAAATTTTTGTATGGAGTAGAATTAGTTGCGGCGCACAGCACAGGTGCGTAAGGCCTCAGGGAAGAATTTATCGAACCTCTAAGGTTAGCTTCAGCCAACTGTATTGTCTTTCATATTATGCCGTTGTATTTTTCGTATTGGCCACTACCTTGAAGATTTATGTCGTTGTCCTACTTACGGCCACTTCCTGAATTAGCAAGAATTGCTCGATGCGTTTTGTTTTAATCATTTCACCCCAAGCAAGTCGGGACCGCCACTAGTGGGTTACAGTAACAGAAAAGACTGACATAAAAGGCCATTAAAATCCAAAGCTAGTCTTTCAAAAGGTTCAGTGGCTTTTATAATCGCTTCGGTTATATGCGGAACTCAAACCTAGTTTGTATAAAAACTAGGTTCGAGTTTCGCATATATTGGGCAAGTATTTACAGCTCATTTTACGTCTTCGACTGAAGAGGGTAAGTTTCTTATTGGAATGATATGTAGCTTTCTCATTACGCCCGAGTGGTACAATTCCTCATCTAGATTGAGGAAATTTTTTAGCTGGTCGTTAAGACACACACCCTTGAGAGTGCCTCGACCACAGTATTTTCTTTGCCGGAGCGATATGTTGTAACCCTATTTACACATAAAAAAATGTACTTCTTAGTTTAATACGACGGAGCGAAAGAAATTATTATTAGTGGTATTGTTGTTTTTGCAGTTTATTGTAATTTGCGATATGAGCTTTGCTTAGAAATATTTAATACTTATGTGCTTGTAAAATCCGAAAAATACAGAAATTAGCTGGGAATTGGAAAAAAGGAAAATATATTTTTTCCATTGTATTCAGAAGCCGGTAAAAGTGGAAAACAACGATAGTCAAAACAAATTGTCAGAAACTTTTGATGGTGTTAGGGTAAGGTCAGATCCTTAGTTCTCACATTTGATGGGAAAGGATTAAAAAATTTTTGAAAACCTAAAATTATGTAATTAAGAAGAAAAGGACGAAGAGAAAATTTCGTCATATGAGGTGTTGTTACTACATTGATTAAACCAAGGGCATATATAACTCCACCTTGAAATGTGTAGGTGGAAAATAATCTCATTGGTCAAAGTTTTGATTTGCATAGATACCCAGTGTCCGTCATTCACCCTCCAAGAGAATTGGGGACAGTATAAAAATCGAGACCCCAGTGAGAAAAATCAGTTTCAGAGCTGTCGAGTGACAGAGACTCCACGACCCCACTACCGCAGTCGCTACCGTCTTTACCTTTCGTTCCACTTCGTCTATTTCCGTAAAGCTCCGATAAAGAGCCTTGAAAGAACTTTATTATTTTAAAAGTAATTTGGAAAATCGAAAGCTCTGATCATATAAACGAACCTCTCGATGATTGTACATTCTGCTCCTAATTTTATTATATATATATATATATATATATATATATATATATATATATATATATATATATATATAAAGACTTTTTTCAGTAACTCATCCAGGCGTCTTCTAACATTCATTTATTTTTTGTTTTTGGTGCCGTGTTTATTTTTTTCAACACAAGTGTACACGTGTGTCCGGTCTGGTTTGAGGTGATAGAGAAACGGCTACCGAGTTCCAACGTGTCTTTCTGAGATCAAAGAACATAGCGTGGACAGGAAAGTTCACCGTTATAATAGACGTCTTGAAGACCAGCTACTGTGACGAGGCCATCGTCACGATTAGCGACCCGAGAGCGTCGTCATAATTGGTGCCGTTTCGACAGCATCAACCCTGACTCAGGTTCTGGTCATCATCCTCACAACAGGCCCCGGACCAAAGGGGCAGCGAGCCAGCCGGGGGCAGAGTGTCACAATGTTACATTGAATGAGAAGCAAGTATTTTCTCGTCTTTTTTATTTTGTTCATTGTTTTGGATTTGGACCGATTTCTGGTTGGTAATTTATCTGAAATTACCACTGCCTCGACTAGACGTACGTGATTTGTGTGTGTGTGTGTGTGTGTGTGTGTGTGTGTGTGTGTGTGTGTGTGTGTGTTTTCAACGTAGTCAAATTACGACACAGTTCGTCATACCCAACATAAAACGATGATAAATGCTTCTTTCGACAAAATACCATCAAACTACTCGGATATGTCGTGAGTAAAGGTTCTATGAAGCCAGATCCAGAACGTTTAAACCCATTTCTTAACCTTCCGCTCTCGGATAATTTACCTGCTCTTCGACGGGCGCTGGGTATGTTCGCACATTATTCTTTCTCCAATAAAGTGCACCCATTAACAACGGCCACTGCTAGAGCCGATGACACATTTCGTTTTTTGGCAAACTTTATGCCTGTAAAAACGGAATGTCAAAAGGACGGTTTTTCCACTGACGCCGCTATTATTTTAACTACCTTCACTCCCTCGGCAATGTTTATTGTTTTAAAAAGCGATGATTAAAATTCTGATAAAACCTAAACATATGTTGAAAGTGGATTTTATATTTTTTGTTCTTGAGAATTTACAACAAAAATATTAAACACTATGAAAGAGAAGGATTTGTAAGAAATTTATTGGTAGAGTTAATACTACATTTATTATGTAAATATGGTATGATTAATTGATTTAAATTTTTTTTATTATTGTTATATAATTGTTATATAAGTGTGATATATTTAAACGGAGTGGATTACCTGGTTTATGAATTATGACATTAGGCTTAATAATAAAATTTATGGTCCATGCACTCAAACTCCAAATTCTTCAAAATATTTCCTTTCTTGTTAGCCTGTGAATAGTTTTTCTTTTAACACATCATTTCATACAACATTTGAGTCTTCGATATGAATTGTCTCTTTTGAAGATAATCAGTTATCAAAATGCTTTCCTTATTCCAAAAACCGTGGTCATGACATTTTATGTTGATTTTGTATACTTCATGTTTTGTATACTTCAATCGTAGAAAACTAGAGTATCGGTACTGCATGCATTGTTGTCTGGTCCCCACATCATACTGATATAAATCGAATAAACAGTGAGAAGTTCTTTAAAAGATTAAAAAATAAATCAATAAAATACTGCAAGACCACCGTGGAGGTGACCACTTGAAATCGTTTTTGATCGACTTCAAACATTTTGTTTTCTGCATACTCAACTCATCCTCAATTCTTCATGAAGCGTTATTTGAATATTTATAGTGTTTGGCAAGTAGTTTGAAACGAAAACTTTTCAGCACCTTCTCGAACGCATATACATATACACAGATTGGAGGGTAATTGAAATATTTATATGTAAGCGTGTGCATAGATTTTACCTTGAAGGTAAGAGAGTGCAATTCATCAAGAATAGAGGGAGAAAAGGCTGATGTGTGTAAATACGCATCCACCCTTACACTATTTTAGACACACCTTCAATCAATCAGTGAACGAATCAAATCGCTCAATATACATTTTTATTATCCTTGATTAAGGACTACCGACCTGTTACAATTTAATAGCGGTATGCTTGTATTTAGATGGACTTCTGGATTTTTTGTCACCTCTGCAAGGTCAAGAGAGTAATATATAACATCCTTTCGCTAAAATCTTGACATTTATACGCTTTTAAATTTTGTCCTTGGATTGTATGATTCGAAATATACCGAGGAGTTCGCAAATAAAATGCAGTAAACTAAAGTTTCTGGTATTAAATAGATGAGAAAAGCTCACATATTCCTACATAGGTGATTAATAGTTGGAAAATCAATATCAGTACCTACATAGATTCAAGCGTATTTACAGATATATATGTTTTTCTGTATATTTGTATATTTCCACAGATACATACACACGTACACACACATGGTTATATAGTTGTTGGATGAAAACTGTATTCCAAGGACATATTCAAGAAACACCTGCTGGAGATGGGACTTACTCACCATGACTAGCAGGACAAGGCTACAGCTGCCAAATAATATGTTTATTTATATGTGCGTCTGTATAAAATATATAGTTGTGAAATATAAAAGCTAGTTTGAAAACATGCTTGTTAGTAGTCAATTTTAGTTTAATAAATAAATATTTTGGTAGGGGCCATAGGAAATATATCGAAGTAAATAAAAACAAACTGAACTCGGAGAATTTTCATAAAGAGGAAGAGAGGTTGCCAAACGAATTAAAAAAAACAATAAGGTACATTAATTATACGTCATGCAATTTTAATATTTACAGTTAATTTTAATAGCAGGAAACATAACGGATCAGCATATATTAAAACGTAGTAAAAGAGAATGATATTTTCACCGATTTTATAAATAAAACTTTAAATAATTTTTAAAAATTTAAACAAGTGAAATTAAATTGGTTAAGTGGTTTGATGATGGAGATGTTCTTCTTACTTTGTAACTTGAATAAAAATTAATTAACAAGAGCTTTTTACTGATTACTTTATCATTTTATTCTTATTAAGTATCATCAAAATAAAAATTTTCGTCAAAACTGACATTCTCATTGTAATAAAAATGCCTTAGAAATTATATACATGTTCGTTTAAGTAGATGGTTGTATTTATACTGAATAACCTTAAAAGATTTACTCTTCACGTAATATGTTTGAATATTTGCCACTGTCTACAGTTATTGTTATTGGATATAATGCTATTTTTATTTATAAAAGATTTGATATGAACAAAAATAAATTCGTACGTATAGTTAAAAAAAACAAAGGTAAAACATTGTTTTAACTCCTGCACCCCAGAGCTGTGAGACCTTGAAGGCCTGTTTTATAACATGGAGAGGAACTATTTCAAACTTCTATTTTTTCTATACTTAGTGTATCAACTTTTAATTAAGCATTTCTAAAATTTGCTCCTCCTTTTTCATGTAATTTGTGCGTGCTTCCATTTGCTAAAGTTATTCTTTGGGTTTTTTACAATGTTTAAAATTACTCCAATTAAGATAAAGAAATGTTAAATATAAGTTTCTTTATTATCGATTGGGTGATAAACAAGATTTTATTAAGTTATAGATCATTTTTGAAAATGCTTTGTTTATGAGATCCTCCTGTTCGACATGTGCATAAAAGAGAATTTGATGAGCTTATTTAAATGTATCTTTGATTATTAGAAACTGATTCAATTTTATCTTTTATGTGCTTAGACGCAACAAAATTGAAAGGAATTTATTTAAATTTAATTGAGTTGTTGGCATAAAAATGTAAGTTTTCCTTTAATTTCAAATTGAGATTTAAAGAAGGATTGTTTTCTACCAAAGTCAGTATGCGGAAACCCATATAATAATAATAATAATAATAATAATAATAATAATAATAATAATAATAATAATAATACACATTTATGTAAATTGGGAAAGAGAACTTATACGAGTGTAATGATGGTATGTGCGTATGTTTTATATGCCATTGATTATCATTAGGTGTTCTGAGATTCAGGCCTTAGTCTAATAAATATTCACACAAACATGGACACACAAATAGAAGCACATACATACATATATATTCACAATTTAATACACGCACCTGTTCATGATGTTGCATGGAAAGTAGTGGGAAAATGACGTCAAAATAGCTTTTAGCTAATGCTATATTAAGTTAGACTTTTGCACATTTGTTGATTTAATGCCCGGATGAACCCACCTGGCTTTAGTCCGCCCCATTCTATCACTATAGGCCACACGTGCGACTACTCACCCGCCCATTTTACACGAACACGCCAAAAGTAATAAGGAGGCGTTATGGCCCTGGTTCGAGTTCGCACCAGGGTAGCAGTACTTGACAAAAGCTTATTAAAACACCGGCAGTGTAAAATGAAATAATGTTAGTGGGGTTAAGGAAAAAAGAAAGCAAATTTGAACAATGTAATAACAGGCCAAGTTTTCTGAGGACATCTTTGTTTTCACTTTGATTGACTTAGTCTTATTGCATCATTGGTTACAACTGAAAGAAAATTGCGGAACTTCAAATATATAAATAATTGTTTTCAATAACGTATAAGAATATCTTCCCATAACATTCTTTTACTGTTTTTATGAAATTACTCTTATTGGAAATGTTTCACTGCTATTAATCTCTATTATTGTTAATACTGAAGCTCATAATAACATAGCTAAGATGAATATTCATATGATAAATATTATACCAGACATAACTATTGTTAATATTTATACATCGGCATAAATATTAAAAGTATTGCAAGTATTATTATACGTTATGGATATTTTTAGGTTCTGATCATATCTATAATTGTTTTGGATGTGGTTGTAATTATTTTTATATCCGCAACAATAATATTAATTCTAAATAGGTTATGTCTAAAATAAACTGTCACAACTACTCCTCACAATACATCGAGGCAACTTGCAGAAATTTAAAATACTTATTTATGAACACAAAAATATATGGGAAATACACACAGAACATCTCGAATTGGATCTAAAACTCGCTCCAGACCTCAAATATTATTTGTATATTCATCCAATCGCCAAAGATATTGGGAAAATGCTCGGTTTCTTTATCGCCCCAGAAAATACTTAACTTCTGCTCTTTATAAGACTCCGATCAGAATGAGAATGGAGTATTGCTGCTGGGCCGGTTGCTGCTTGTTTCTCACTTTCTGTCTCGTCAAAGTTTAAAAGTGGCTGCGAGGTTTGATGTCGATTAATTATTCTTTACTCTGTAACTTGTTTATGCCACAAGTGAAACGTTGCAAACTTCTCACTACTCTATCGCTAATACTATGGCGAAGATTCAAACGAGTTACATTTCTTGGTGCCATCAGCTCAGACCTTCACAGACCAACCATGTCATTTTCTCGGTGACAAATCATCCCCATTCACTTTTTCTTTCCTTTGGTAAGTAAATTCTACTCAAACAGCCTCTTCCTCAGAACTGTTGTTTTGTGGAAATAAGAAATTTCTGTTGTGTTTTTTCAGAATGTTTGTGTCAATGATAAACAGTGAAAATAAGTAAAGTTTTGCTTGTCATCGCAGTATTTTGTGAATCGGCATCCTTAAGAAATTTATGACTTAACGATTCTTAGTGTTTCAACAACATTACTTCTTAAAGTGTTTGATACTTGTCGCTCCAAATGGATATCCTGACACTGATTCTTAAAAGTTTCAGTCGATATTTGTGGAAGCGTGATAGGCACCGAATGTTATTACTTTTGAGTCAGGTTGACTTTTACAAAATTATTTTTTTAAAGATTCTCTGATTTCAACTTTATCCTTATAAGAAGTTAGTGAATTCAGTGAATGGTTTTAATCGTTAGTTTTTTGGGTGCAATACTTCTTTTCAAGTTTCTGGTAATCTACATTTAGCAAAACTAGGAAAGTGTCTAATGTTCTGTTTAAAACGGTTTTCAAATAGAAAATATGCATTTTAACTTTTTAAACACTTTTTAAAATGAATTCTTACATGGTATTGGTAAAATAGAGTTTTTGCTTGCAATTTTAAATTTTTTCCTAAACTATTGTTTCATATAATATTTGTTTTTCTTTTTTAAAATTTTAATTTTAATTTTTAAAATTTTTTTATATTGTTTCATACTAAATTCAATTTGATATTTATATCTGTGTTGTTCTGCATAACAATAGCTACATTCAACAAAATAATTTCGTTCAAGTTTTTCTTTTTTGTCCATGTAGTTTCATTTCGTTTTGAATGTCCTTATATATTTGCTTAATTGATTTAAATATTTTAAACGTTGGTAGGGATTATTTATAAGTGTCACTTTGACCTCTTCCTTTATTTTGGTCTATTCACCGGTTTTAACATGGTTTCATTTATACCTGAACGTTTGTAAAATACTTGTTGTGCGCTGACATTACCACCAATGTTATAAATATCATCAACATCTCAAATAAAAAAAGAAATCTTTTCTACTTTTATTAGTACTGACAATCTTGCTCGATTTTCCTTACATAATTCTTTTTGCAATACCCTCATTCTACATCTCCAGTCGTTTTTTTTTCGCCATTTAAAAATAAATGCCCCTGTTGTTGTGATCTTCGTCGATGGTTTTCTTCTTTTTCACCTTGCATTTTGTGTATGTGTGTTCTTATCCCTTACTTTTCGATCATTTTTATCTTTCATAATTTCTTAGAACTTCTTTAATTTTGTTTAATGTATTCTCATTACTTTTTCTTATTTTTCATTTTAATGTTATTTTTTTCTTTTAAATTTTGTTTACACTTTTTTTAAATTAATTTCCATTTTCTTTCTTATTCTATTATCTTACTGTATTTTCCATTTGCTTCCAAATTTTTTCTTATTTTTTCTTCACTTACAGCTCTTTTTTTAGATTCTCATTTTTTCTGTTCTCGTATTCTTCATTCTTTAGTTTCTTTTCTTTCATTATTTATATTTCTTTTCTTTATTCTTTCCAATTAAGATTTACTTTTGCCTTGTTATTCTTACTAATTTTGTTTTCGCTTTCCTTAATTTTTCTCGTACTTAGTATTATATTTGTTTCTTTTTATGTTTCTACTTGTTCACCTTATTTGCTCTTTTTCCTTTTTAAACATTTTTTTTTGTTTTAGTGTCCTACTCATCCTCCTATTTATCCTTCTCATCATGTTATTTTCATCGCTTTTTTTGTCTTCTATCACTTTCTCCAGGTAAAAAAAAAAAAAAAAAGACAAAACAAAAACTGCCACAATTCCAGTCTTCAACTTTGCTGAATTCATGATTGCATTATTTAAATCTTTCTGATATCAGAACGAATTAGGGTTTGTTGATAAAATCGGTGCTATTTGATAGCTGAAAAGGTAATAACCAAACTTTTGGGCCTTTGCCTGACGGGACAATCCATCATACCTGAAAGAAGCTGGATAGCTTGCATAGCACACGGTATTTCGATAGCATAACCTCTGCTCGTAACCACAATACATCTTCAGATTTCTTGTTTCATTCATTTTCTCAGCTTTATTCTTTATTTCATCATATCTATCTATTTACCTCAGGCAGATGTTATGCTAAAATTTGGAAAAACGATCTTCAGCTGTCCATCCCGACTTTGATTACATTTCTTCTATTCCTCAAACCATTCAGTTCATTTGTATACTTGCAAAATTTGTGATAATGTTAGGGCATATTTATTTGTTTCAATTTTATGTATGTATATTTTTGTTCCTGAGAAACATTTCAAGTAGTTGCATTTAGTGATTATTTATATATACTTCCAAATAATTATACGCATGCATCAATACACGCATGCAGTAGAAAAAAAGATTAATTATAAAAATACTAATCGTCTTTGAAATGATTTTGTACGTTTACAAGTGCATTTACGTAGATATGACCGTGAAACCCCGATAAAAATCTCACCCTAGTTGATTTGGTAGGATATTATCAGCTTAACGAAACGATCACAGCTCGTGGCATCGTTCAGAAATGCCTGAAATTTGTGTATAAAATTGGGAAGATGAAAAATGTTCGGAAGCCGTCGATATCGTAAACGTACATTTATTTGAATAAAGTTCCTCAAAGGACAAAAAGAGTTTTCTTGTCTCGCTCTCTCTCTTTCTCTCTCTTTTTTTCTCTCTCTCTCTCTCTATATATATATATAAATTTATATCTGAATTTTTGCATATTATGTGTAGTGTGCGTTAGTTAGTGTCTTAGTTCGTGAAAGGTTAAACGAAATCTTCTATTCGGCACATGAAAGATCTTAAGACTATAAATCAGGCGAAAGATAAATCTTATATAGTGCATAATTCTTCGTTTCATGAACCTGATTCTTCTTTCAGGGATCTCTCCCAGTAACCGTAAGTTCTAGTAACTTTCTATAATCGTTTCGGGATGATCGATATTCAGTTACTCAGTAGTGTATGAAAATATCTTCTTGCGTGTTGAAATTCAGTTCAGCCAGCAGAGATTATTATCAAGTCATTAGGGACGACGCTTGGTTAAGAGTTGCTGGAATCGTTTGAACAACAGTACTGCTGAAACTGAGGAATTATAGGAAACAATTAGGAAAACATACATTTAGAGAAACCATATTCTTCAAATTAAGTCAAAACTAATGAGGAAATATTGTTTAGGGAAATGGAGAAATCACCACAGTCTGTAAAGAAGGGAGATAGTTCTGGAATAAGATATTTGGGTAATGAAAAGAATTCTAAGTGTAGGGTAAAATGGATTAGGAACACCAAACAGAAGAATAGAAAGATAGATGAACAGACATGAAACGGCATAGACGTTAAAGAATAATAAAAAAAAAATCTTTAGGAATAAAGTAACGAACTTCTGGTCAAATGCTTTTTTACATCTATGCATTTCCCACACATACAATTGAGACACACGACTACTACTTGACACGACTGTGTATTTTCATCAAATTTGAAAGTCTCAAGAATTTTTCCTTACAATTGTAACATTTCATGTGATACTGAAATTGCTCTATTAACTTGACAAACAGAATCAAACAGAATAGAACCTTATTCAGCCATTCTAGGAGTTGGTCTAAATGATGTTGGAAGCAGGTAACATGGAGACATGCGTGAGAACCGCATATTCATTTAGCGAGCAATCTCACCACCTCATTTCCCCACTGAACTGAATTTTTCGATTATGCTTATGAAAGTCAGAAGCAATGACAAATCTCCTAAGTTCAAGATTATGAAAGTGAAGAACTCAATCAATCAACGCTTTTATCCACTGGACCATGTGAATGGAAGCGTTAGTTGAGTGATCCAAAAGTGACTTGACTCAAAGAGTTGAGAAACGTCATGAATGTGTCAATTAAGATGAAAACAGCAACCCAAGCAGTTACAGTTAAAGTAAAAAAACAAAACAAAAAACAAAACAAAACAAAAAACAAAAACAAAACAAAACCAAAAAACCAAAAAATAAAAACAAAAAACGAAAAACAAAGAACCAAACTAGTGTTCATATGATTCAGCTAAGTCACGTTCTATTTCAGTAGTGTAAATTTAGTTGAAATAAAACCTGTTTTTCTGATGACGCAGTTATAATAAAATATTTATTACGTACAAATAATATCTTTCGTCCTTAAAACTACCTGAGAAGCTAATAATTTTTCTCGTATAGTCCTTCAAAAACCATGACATATTATTCACTTAATTTGATCTGAAATGATTGAACAATGTATTAATATTTAACACTATATCAAATGCATTGACAAGGAAAACGATTATGTTGAAAAATATATATTTGTGGGAAATAAATGTTTTTCCATATTAGTAAATGAAATTATTGACTTATTTACGTAAAAGTGCATATTATATATTGTATCATATTTAAAGTCAGAACAATATATAAAGGACAATAACATGCTACTTACTGCTGAATGATGGAAATGATGAGGTCTGAAAGTGGAAGAGTGTGACTGAGAATGATATTGTTTTGTTAAGAAAAATAGGACTGGAAATGAGCCTGCGTCAACGATGGTCATAAATTTTTCTGACGCGACGGTATTATCATCAGAAGGTTTGGAAAATATTGTTGAACGATGAGTTGAACTGAGAAGTAGTTTATACTTTGTGTTGATCGAGCATCACATTTGGTGAGAATAGGAGGTTTTTTTGTCAGTTTACAGGAAAAATAGATGATGTGGTGTGTTGATTCGTTCAAAGTTTATGCAAAAAACAGAAATAGAGAGAGAGAGAGAGAGAGTGTCTGTGTGATAATAGTGATAGGTGTAGAAGTAACGTAAAGAAAAGGCATCAGTTAAATTTAATAAGAAAAGAAAAAATAAGGAAAATAGAATTTATTCATTTGAAAGAGGGCAACAAAAATATGGGAAAATAGGTAATAAAAGAGAGAGAGGAAGAAGAGAGTTAGAGAATAAACGAGGTGAAGAATAGTGGAAAAATTTTTTTATATGTGCTTGCGTGCACACAAACACACATACTCATACCCACACACACACGTGTGTGTGTGTATGAGTATGTGTGTTTGTGTGCACGTGTGTGTGTGTGTGTGTGTGTGTGTGTGTGCAAAACACTGCGCCTCCTCGGGTTAACTGTCACAACAGACCTCAAGTGGAATGACTATATAGAATCCACAGCTAAATCCGCTGCTAAGGAGGTCGGTTCTCTGTGTAGGGCCAGGAAGTTTTTCCCGTCTGAAACAATCCTGCACATATATAAATCTACCATCCGCCCGTGCATTGAATACTGCTGCCATATCTGGTCGGGTGCTCCTGCTATCCACCTAGGGGTCCTTGACAAAATCCAACAGAGAATCTGCAATGTGATCGATCCCGACTTAGCAGATACAGTCACTTTCTCACCGGCGCAATGTAGCTTCCCTTTGTCTCTTCTACAAATACTTTCACGGCTTCTGCTTCGATGAACTTAGCTCACTGGTGACATCTATATATGAATTTACTCGAGCCACAAGATTAGCGACTAGGTCCCACCCTTTTACTGTGAATAAAATGTAAACAAAAATTCTATTCCATCAGCATCTTTTCTCGCACTTCTCGCCTGTGGAATTCTCTTTGGTTTACTTGATTCCCCGACAGCTACAATCTTCAAGAATTTAAGTGTAAAGTCAATCGTCATCTCCTATCTCGCTAACCTCCATCCTCTCTCTCATGCCCCTTTCTACGTCCACTCCACTCTCATCACTATTCTCATCCTTCTCTTAGCCACTTCCCGACACCCCCTATAACCTGTCACTCTTTCTCATAACTTTCCTCCCATGTAACCCTCTGCACAACAGTGGCAGTAAAATGCCTTGCTTGGGGTGATATATATATGATAACATGACTGATATGAAATATGAGAACAATGTATGACAACAGAAACATGACAACGTTGACAACAGAAACATTTTAAAAAATTAAACTTGATTTTACATATTTTATCTTGATAAAATATGTAAAATCAAGTTTAATTTTTTAAAATGTTTCTGTTGTCAACGTTTCGTTCAGTAATAGCACGATCAGGACAACTGAGAATGTTTATTTGTACCATAATTTTGTTTCGGTCACTGAAGCACTTTGATTTCCCTATGTCTGTCAGAGTTGTAGAATAACTGGTTTTAAACTATCACGTAATGTTGGCCCATGGCACCTTGGCCAGGCGTATGAATTCAGAATTATTGTT
The DNA here is from genome assembly GCA_037127315.1 of Ascarosepion bandense. Classification (NCBI taxonomy): domain Eukaryota; kingdom Metazoa; phylum Mollusca; class Cephalopoda; order Sepiida; family Sepiidae; genus Ascarosepion; species Ascarosepion bandense. The sequence continues at coordinate 420,785 of JBBBDQ010001781.1, read as the reverse complement.
CTATATTAGTTGCTCTAGAAAAGCCAAAGAAGCTCTAATCTGCTTTACTATTTTACTAATTGATGCAATATATATATATATATATATATATATATATATATATATATATAATTTATAAAAAAATTTTGATTATTACAGTGGGTAATACATATTTCACCGCGTTTTGATGTTATTATCGCGGCTCGTCAGACCCAAATGGTACAACAGTTGGTAACCAAAATATCCCCCCACCAAAAAAAAAAAATCCTTTTATTTAATTTTACATTGACGCTCACATGTCCATATTAGAACAGACATTTGTAACGGTTATTTACGAAAATTTCTCGCACATTCGAAAAAAAAAAAAAAAAAAAACCAAAGAAAGAGGAAAGCAAGGATAAAGAAAAGATTGATTAATTTAAAGAAGAGATTGATTAATTTAAAGTACAGATTGATTAATTTATAAAAGAGAAAAAAATGTGAAAAAGAAAAAAAGAGAAAAAAGAAAAAAAGGGGAAAAAATATCCGAATGGAAAGTAAGAAGAGAAAAAGAAAGGACAAAGAGATACAATAACAGGAAATACCGTATCACGAGAAATAAATGTTGACACCATTTCTCCTAATAGCATTTCAACCCACCTAACTGTTCTCTTAGAAAAACCTGGAAAAATTTAACTATGACATTTAATTTCAAATATACCGGGATATATTTACGGTACAAAAACAAAATTTATATCATAATTATAATACAATTTGAAAAAATAACTACTATTACAATTAATTTAAAAATTAATGCTAATTTAAAAATATTGTTAAAATAAGTGAAAATATTAAAATTAAAAATATAAATATAGAAACAGGAAAAATTTGATAAACTTAACAGAAGGGGGAAATACACAAAAAGAAGGGAAGAAAAACGGAGAAATCACGGCAGAACGGATTTTAAAATAATTAAAAAAAATAAAAAAACGCTAGATCGAAACCGACGTATATAATTAATTCTTAGAAACGTTACAAGGGATTTTTACCCTTAAATTGAAATATACCGACTATAGGGAATATTTATGGTGAAAAATAAATCATATATCCTAACATAAATTACATTATAACCACTAGTAGTTAAAATAATAACTCCCAATAAGAAAATATAATTTATTAAAATACAATCTTAACGATTATCCAAAATACTAGATAATAATAGTCATCTAAAAAATAATAATAATACTACCAAATAAAACAATAAATAAATAACAAATACATGTATACACACACACACACACACACACACACACACACACACACACACATATATGTGTGTGTATTTACATACATATGCATTTATATATACATGTATGTATCAAACAAAATTTCTCTCAGACGTAATAATTATATTAAAAAATACTACTACTACTACTACTACTAATAATAATAATAATATTCATTCTATCACAAGAAGACAAAAGAAATGACAAAAATACCTATAAATATAATCATTATAAACAAATCAAAATCAAAATCAAAATCAAGTAATAATACAAATATAATAAGCTATAGCTGTAAACTAATATTAACCTGACGTGGAAAATTTAGCTGTAATATGATATTAACAGACATGTCAAATTTAACATTGAAATTTAATTTAAAATATAATGGGATATATCTACGGTACAAAACTAAATTATGCAACATAATTTCAATACATTTTGAAAAAATAACTACTCTTACTAGTATCTCAAAATATCCTATTAATTTAAAAAAAATCGTTAAAATAATTAAATCATTAAAAAATGAAATGTTAGAAAGATAAACATTAAAGGAGGCAGGGGGAAAATAAAAAGAAAGAGATAAAAATTAGAACGGAATAGAAAAGAATTTAAATAACTTAAAACAAATTTCATATAACAAACCAATGTCTATTATATTAATATTCATTCTTAGAAACACGATATGGGATTTCCTCTTAAATCAACATATACCGATTCTAGGGTGTATGAGCGGTGATATATATATATATATTCATCATCCACATACAAGCCTGTTTCGCTGTATCACAGCTCATCAGTATGGCTAGATATCCACTTGCTTCGGGTCAGAATCGAAACTCGACCGATTTGGTGTCAGTCGGAGTCGCTAATTCCTAAGCCATAGGCTCATGGAATCAGAAAAGGAAAATTTAAGCGTGTTATATATAAGCAATGTATACACACGCTAGTCACCGAAAGAAACCAATTAATTGCTGAAGAGTTATGCATAAGTCACAGACTTATATATATATATATATATATATATATATATATATATATAAGGTCAGTGCCAGATTTTGCACAAGAAGCATTAAGAGAAAAATATGATAGCATAGGTTCAATCTGTCAACACAGCAATGGCATTGGTATGATATGAGCAGTGCAAATGCAGCTTACTATGCGTCGTCAATTTCATCTTTACACATAAAATTAATTACCATGCTTTAACATTTAAAAAATAGAAAAATGTATGCATGCAAGCAGAAATGAAAAGTCAGTCGTATCCACTCTTCTTTGATCAAACGAAATATGTATTTGTCTTATTCATCTACTGTGATTGAATGGGCAATTTATGCTATGATGTCAGTCTTAGCATCACACACACACACACACACACACACACACACACACACACACACACACACACACACACTTTGGACTTTGTTGGCTGCACAGTATAGTAGGGTCACTTAGGCAGCGCCTCTGAGAAAAAGCAGACCATGAAGCAATTCCCTCCGCCAGAAATTTAGAAACGGCATGCTACTCTACTTGGCATTCACACCAGAAGCGCTAATACGAACATTTCATGGTGTTTTCGTGTCATTCTGAGGACAGTGTACAGAACTTTGTGTCCCCAAAAGAGGTTTCAAGAGTGCTGAAAATCAAATATCCAGTCAGCATCATGGTGCTTGAATTTATCACTAGTGCTAGCGACATTATACCTCCATTCATGTTCCCACAGAGCCGCAGACTCAACACGGAGGCATACATCAATTGCCTTGAGGAGGTTGTACAGTCCTGGATCAAGAGGATGGTTGCTGGAAGACTACATCTGATAACAGGACTCTGCCCCGTGCCACACAATATAGAGAACCCAGCCATGGATGTCAGATAATTTCTCCGACAGCATCAAACCTTACATCCGGCCAGCTAATTTCACAGACTGCAACACACTTGATTATTCTGTATGGGGCGTAGTTGAGCGAGAGACCAACAAAACTTCTTGATTATTGCAGCATTCACCAACTTAAAGAAAGAGACCGTCCAGAAGAGTTGGAGGAGATTTCGAATTTGTTTGGTGACCGTGGTTGAAACCATTGGTGATTTTATTGAATAAATTTACTCTTTAGTATTTAGAGATATTTTTGTGTAATTTTGGTAAATATATCTGTTAAATTGGGATGTCAGTATTATTTTAATTTTTGCTTAATTTAGACAATTTATCCATCACATTATATATACATATATATATAGCTAAGTTAAACTATCTTTTATATCAGTACCATTTTGATTGAGAGATAAAAATGCAACAAAGGGATTGACTGACAAAATGTAGGTAGGTAAACAATAGATAGTTTTATGATATTCATTTTCTCGTTTTCTTATTTTCCGTAGTAGATTGGTAGGGAGGTTTCTAAAGAGGGACATTAGTCATATTTATTTAATATATTACTCGTGCGTTGAATGTGTGCAAAGGTTAGTTGGGCATGCAAAGCGAATGGGTCAATTGGAGCAAAAACATATTTTACATAGGTCGGCTAGCGTCATCTTACTTCATATTATGCAACTTATGATCGATGAATTTTGAATATCTACAATGAGAAATGCGATGACGGGAGCAGTTCGTTCTTTTTTATTAAGTATTTCAGTTGGTAAGAGACAAAAAAGATAAATTTCACTGACCTTTAAGATGTAATAAAAACGGTATGAAAAATGCCTATGTTAAAAGTTCTTGATGGATAAGATCTGTAGTCATGTTACCATCACCCCTCAGTATTTAAAATAATGTTGCTGTCTCTCTCTTTCTTTCTCTCTCTCTCTCAAATCTAATTATAATCTTTTTTGTTGTTAGCTTATATTGCCTTCAAGTTTCTCTTTCTTCCTCAATCTGTTTCTATGCCGTTATTATTTCATTAATTCACCGAGTAAACTTCCTCTCTTAGAAAGGGAAAAAGAAAGCAGTATGAGAGACGGACATAGCAAGACACAAATACATCCATAGAGAGACTTAGATGAATCTTGAGAAATGAAAGCATATGCTTTTCTTGACTCTCGTTCCCTCTGCTTAGATTTTCTATGTTTTTCTCTCACGTGCATTAGCTTTTATCTTTTTCAGAATTATTTCTTTAAATTATTCTGTTTTCTTTTAATTTTAACAATCCGTAAAGATATATTTTTGCTGCCCAAGAGTAAACTTGTCATAAAAGTTCAGTGGACGCTAATATGTTAATCGCCATTCTAATTAAATATTTTGTTTAAAGTTTTATACTGCATAAAACAGATTTAGTATCCCAACTGAGTATATATATATATATATATATATATATATATATATATATATATATATATATATATATATAAGATATCAAAAGTAAAAAAGAAAACCAAGAAAATCGAAAATGTTTAACTAACGGAAGAGCAAAGATCAGTTGCAAATGTTTTTTCTTACTTTTGAAGAGGAGTTGAAAAGACATTAAGGTTTACTTTCTTCCAGATGTATCGGCCCAGGAAGAGGATTTATATTAAAGATTTCCAATACTACTTTCCTAGACATTGAACAAGTAAAGACCAAAGCCGCATTGGCACTTATCGGAGAAACTCTTTCCGTTTCTGCGTCAGCAGCTAACACCTGTAGTTTAGAGGGAAACAAAGTCAATTTAATCCTTTTGGTTTTCTATAGCGCAACCATTTTTTCCTCAGCTGTTCGTCGCTAAACCCATTTGTAGCCACATTATGGATAGGCAGTTTCCATCTTCACTTCAAGGCTACATGGAGTTGATTATTTATCCCATTTTAATCATTTGCATCATTTTCTCTTAACCCTGTTTATACCAAGAACTTGTCTCTCCGTAGGTTTTACGATCAACTCGTTTAATACAGTTTATTATTTAAGCATTTTCCTCGTGCTCTCATGTCTATATTTCCATTTATAAAAAAATCTGCACCTCATCGTATCTCAACGTAACGAGATTCTTGAATGAGATTTAAGGAAGTTCTCATTCGTAATTATTCATGTTGACTACAGAATTTTAGCTGTCATTCTCAACTGACTTCGTCCAACTACGTCAGACATATCGTTTCGAAAAAGTGCTCTTTCCGATTCTCACTGGCTAATCTTCTTTCGGCACACGTTACTTCCATGTTTTTACTTTTGGATATTTTTGTTTGTGGATTTGGACGTCTAGTATCTGAGTCCTCAAACCTTGCTCAATATCAGCAAAGTGACATGGCGTTTCGATCCCCAGTCGACATAAGAGTATGAAGAAACGCTTTCACTGGAAATCTGTGGCTTCCTTTTTTTTATTCTATTTTATTTTATTGTTTTTAGAAATGCACAGGTTTTTGAGACATCTAGAGTGAACAGAGTTAAGCAAAATATATTTTGCGCAAGTCAGGCCAAATTTATTATGAGATACTTCGATCAAATATTTTTCTAATGTTACACATTATTATTATTATTATTATTATTATTATTATTATTATTATTAACTAGTTTAAATAAATTTGTTGCGTTCTGACTGATATATTATTTGTCCATTAAACTAGATGAATTCTTAACAAAAATATGAGGCTACCAAAAGTCTTGTATAAATCAGAGTTCTCATCTGCCATAGATAATTATTCTATACATTGATGTTGGTAGTAGTTTAGGGAGAATTGTTATAAACAATTAGTATTGACTTAAATGTAAGCTTTAATAAAATCGGTATATATCCGAACCAACTCATAAAGGTAGGATGTGGCATAAGGCCGATTTTACGGTGGAACATTCCGAGCGCGTATGTTCGGGTAAAAATTCCGAGTCCGATTAAGAGAGAGCTTTGATGAACTCTGAATACATGCAAGTAGAGAATACATTTGGGCAGGCTATCGCGAAAAGAAAACGAATATTAATCAGTTATTGTCAATATGCATTTGTTGCAAGCTTTTGACGAAATCTAACCTTTAAAATCCAATGCAATTCTTTCGTAGAGTTGTGTGACTTTTATGACTTAGCTGGTGTTTGAAGCTGGTAGAAGCTGGGTTTATTTTCAGCGCAAGTCTTACAAGAGTTTGTAACCTTTTTCATATCCTCTACTGAATATGAAAGGTTTCTCATTTTCATGTGAACCGTGCGTTTAAGATCTGGATAGCGCAACTCTATGTAACCTCTTTAATTCTTTGCGAGCAGCCGAGTTACATACACGAGACAGGACGTCCAAAGCTGCATGTTCTTTACCGGGGCAGTATGTTACATCGAACGAATACCATGAGAGTTCCATCCGCCACCTGGCTATCTTATTTTTGATTTTACTGGTTGCTTTCACGTTAAACGTGAAAGCGACTGCTCTTTGATCTTTTAGCCAATGAATGTGTACGTCACCAATTTTAGGATGTGCGTTGTGGTGCAGTGGATATCGGCTTGGAACGCGAAATCGGGGCACCGAGTTCGAATTTCGGTTGAATTCCATGTATTCACTTATGCGCAAATACCCTTAGGAAAGGTATTAATCCGTCTCTTCCTTCCAGTTATGGGTTAAATAACAGGACAGTTTGGGTTGCCTTGGCTGTCAACCAATCTACCGCAGAAAGTAATGGCAACCTATTGCGAGATAATCTTCTGCTCAGTCAGTGATATCTCTTTCGAGACACGATCGCCCAAGCGTGTATCACGTATGGCACTTAACTGACTGAATTAATTCAAAGTGTCGTTTGATCAAATGTGTGTCGCCTGAACTTAGTAGCTAACGGTTTACAATCGGGTGTTAGATTGTTGAAAAGTGCTGGATACGGTATCTCATGGCTGCTAGGCTAGGCCACAGATTTTATAGGGTGGCTTAAAGCCTCCGAAGGATATTTCTACTAATGAATGTTGACACAAGAAATTGTGTCCTAATATCAAGTCGCAACATAGTAGACATATAAAGTACCTTGGTATAAAGTACCCTTTATTTTTAGGTCAACCAAACAGTATCACAGTACTTTTTTTTTTAATCGTTTCACCCCGAGCAAGGCACTCCACTGCCACTTTAGCGCAGGGGGTTACATAGGGAGTGACGGGGAAAGGATGGTTAGATACAAGAAATGTCAGAAGGAGGGTGATAGACGGGTAAGGGTACCGAGAATGAGGGTTGGTTAGATGGTGCGAGTGTTTGAAAGAATAGATGCAAGTTAGTGTGTTAGGAGGTGTCTATTGACCTTACACTTAAACTCCTGGAGATTGCAGCTGTCGGGGAAGCAGGGAATTTCACAGGCGGGAAGTGCGAGAAAAGAAGCTGATGGGGTAGAAATTGCGGTTACATTTTATCGGGTTCACTGTGAAAGGGACCTAGTTGCCAATCTAGTATCTCGTGTAAATTCGTACCTAGGCGGCACCAATGACTTAAGTTCATCGGAGCAGAGGTCATGAAAGTACTTGTAGAAGAGGCACAGGGAAGCCACGTCACGTCGGTGAGAGAGTAGTTGCAGCCGGTTCGCCAAGACAGGATCGATCACGTTACAGATCCTCCGTTGTATTTTGTCAAGAAGCCCGAGGAGATTAGAAGGGGCACATGATCGCCACTTCCTTTAGGCACGGGTAGGTTTTCCATGAATTTTCTTTCGCAATGATTGAGTTAAGGTCTTTTTTGTGCTCTCGATGTCAATCATTGGCTGTTCATTAGCCATGATTTCTATCGTTGTAGTTGATAGACAGCAAAGTGTATCTACTGATGCCGAACAAGATCCAGTTTCGCTCTCATTTGTACTTCTACAAACTTTAGTTCAATGTCCCTGCTTTCTGCATGTATAGCATTTGTCCCTTCCAACGGGGCATATTGACCTAGCATGTCTCTTTCCCCCCACCCCCACACGAAAACAACATGTGCGTTTATTTAAGACTGTTTTTGAGGGGAGAGCTTTGTTTTTCATACGATTGGGAGAGTGGGGAAAATAGGTGAATAGAATGAACTGATCTTTACTTATATTATTTACACTGTTGTCCTTATTTTTATTGACTTGTTTACGACATTTCGGTCTTTGTATGCTCTGGCCTTCTTCAGGTGCTAGGAATTTCTGACCAAACCCTTTATTTCAATCACTGGGGTATATCATTTCCTTTTTCTGTGTAATGCCATTTCCGGAGGCCATACAGTTATTTTCCTTTAACTCAACTCTTTAAGTTATTTGTTCACCACTGCTGTAGCCAGGTATTGAACTCTTTAGGTTAAGCCACTGGAAATAACCAGCGCTTATATCCACTGGGATATGTGCCCTTGGTTACAGTAAGGAATGATTGAAATGATATACCCCTTTTATGTAGATCCTATTCAGTGTTGTTCAAGCCTCTACGTAAGAAAGTAAGTAGGAAGGTCAGTCATTTAAGCGCCATACGTAATGCACGCTTAGGGGATCATGTCTTGAAAGAGACATACTGACTGGGCAGAAAATTATCCCGCAGTAGGCTGCTATTGCTTTCTACGGTAGATTGGTTATCAGCCAAGGCTATAAAACCCAACATGTTCTGTTATTTAACCCATAAGGATATTTGTGTGTAAGTGAATACAAGGAATTCAACTGAAATTCGAACACGGCTCCCTGATTTATCGTTCCGAGTCGGCATTTACTGCACCACAACGTACATCCAAGTAGGAAGGTACGTCTGCGAAAAACTCGAAAAATTGTACTGAAACATATTTGGTGAGAGCTTAGAACTTTCGTTGCAGTACGTACTCAAGAAGTTTACGAAAGTTCTCCTCCAGTAACGATATTCAAGTTCCGCGTCAGATGCGTTTGGGTCAATAATAGGTTTCTCTGAGCAGAGTAGTTTAGCCATTATCAAAATGGTTAACAATGAGAGTTTCTTAAATTGTACTACAATTGTTAGAGACAATTGGTATTAGTTTAAATAAAGGTTTAATGAACTCGGTATTTATCCGAGCCTCCTCACAAAGGCAATATGTGCCACAAGGCCGATTCTTTTTACCGTGGGAGGGTCCGAGCGCATATGCCCGGACAAATATTCCCCATAGACACCGCATAAGTGTAGTTGAGCTCTCGTCTAGTTATCCCAGACGAGATTCTACCCATCGACATAGCGTCGTCTGGGTTCCTATCTGCCCGAAAGTAGAGTCCGACAAGGATAGAGTTTTAATTTAGTCGGTATTTCACCGTGACTCCTCATGAAGGCGGGATGTTGCACAAGGCCAATTTTTGTGTGTAGCATTCTGAGTGCGTAGGGTTAGCCAAAATTTCTCCGTAGAATCAGCATTCACTGGGTCTATTTACCTCAGACTTTGGTATAGCTTCGTTTGCGTTTCTCTTCACCCGAAGACAGAGAGTCTGACTAAAATAGAGTTTTGATTCGCTCTAAATACGTGCAAGATTCTCCTGAATATATGCATTCAGGACAGATCTATTAATGGATCATACCATAGTAGTAACTCTTCATAAGCTGTTTTGAAAACGAGACATAAATTATTAAACTACCAAAGAGTAGATCGACTAAAACTGACAAAAAGAATTCATAAAAAAACTAATAAGAAGTGAAATAATAAAATTTGCTATTGTAATTTCTTTTATTATCTGTTACTTATATTTTTCAAGATCGGAGCAATTTATGATTTTATGTCAACGTAAAAAATAATAATAGATTATTTCCTTCTTTCTGTTTGATTAAGTAAACTTTAAGTATCCTCATTTGACACTCATTACCCAAATTGGATGTTTTTACTCCCTATTAATATACAGTTATTTTCTTGATTTAGATTTAATCCTGATATCTTAAACATTTTCAGTTTTTGTCTTTTTCTTTCTTTATAATTTTCATCCATTATAGTTTTAAAGATTTAAAGATGTTTGCTATATATATATATATATATATATATATATATATATATATATATACTAGCAGTATAGCCCGGCGTTGCTCGGGTGTAATGAAAGCTTTAAAACTAATCCATGGTCCTGGAGCTCAGACTCCTTGGACGTTGGCACGAAAGACTAAAAAGCAATAGTTGTTTCCAGTTAAAGCGAAACCGTACACTGAAAGAAAAATGAATGGATGTAAATCAAATTTTGATTTCCTGGTATCAATATCAAACAAGTTTTTTTCAGCGTAAACTGAATTTTGAAGGCTAAATAAATCCTCTGAGTAAATGGTATCATGGCTGAGACTAAGAACTACAATTTTACCTACTTAGAGCCAAACCCGAAGCAAAAACTAAAATAAAAGTGCTGAAAAAATAGAGACATACAGGCAGATAAACAGACACACACACAATCATCTTGCCTTTATATATATATATATATATATATATATATATATATATATATTATCGATTTTCTGCACTATTGTAAGAACTGCAACCTTGAAACTTCTGAATATCGTTTCTTATGTCTTTGTCTATGAGTGTATCAAGTTTGATTAAAATCGGACCACTCCTTCTATAACCCGATTTATTCGATTATCGATTTTTGATATTTATTGGTGGTACCTCGACACAAAACCTAGCTAAGAACACTCGCAGACGCTTATAGTACAACTGTGTAAATTTTCAAGAAAATCGGTTCAGCCGTTTCGGAGTCTATAGGTAACGGATACACACACATACACACAGACAAAATTCCATTTATAAATAAGTTTATATATATATATATAAGATTATTGATAGCATCTAATGAAGAATCTGTAATGTTATTTGTGCTGATCTAGCATCTCAGTTCAGGTCGTAACGTAACTCCTCTGTACCTTTTATTTATAAATATTATCATGGTAATAGTTATGATGAATTTTCCGCTAGGGTAGCTAGACTTTATCAATTTAAACGCTGTATTTAATTAGTAGCAAGGTCTCATCATTTTACAGTTGAAATAACTAAATGTAACTGTAATTTTTATGCTAGTAGTTTCTTCTACCGCACTCGTAGAACTCTTTTCTGGCTTACTGTTTCTCAATCAACTTCAAAAAACTTAATGAAATGTCAATCGTTATCGTCTGTGTTTTTAATTCTTGCTCTTTTATTGTTCTTTGTCCTTAATAGTTTAATTGAAGTAGATAGCCTAAACTATCGCCCGGTTCACACTCCACCCACGTCTATTGAACAGGTTAAGAGGCTCATCCCTTGTTCCCTGTTTAGGATGTGGTTTCCGGCTTTCTCTTTTCCAATCTTTTCACTATTACGTAGCCCCGTGCACATCAGTGGCGTTACCGCCTTGCTCGGGGTGATATGATTAAAAAAAAAGTATATTTTATCGTATTCTCTAACACTCAGTAATCTCTTGCTTCTTAATGGATTTATTGCCTTGCTTGGTTTGATTAAAAGATTTGTAAAAAAAATGTATGTTATTAGTTTCTGATCCTAAAATGAAAAATGTTAATAAGATAGAATTTGATTGGAAATCTTAGTTTAAACTATCATCAATTACTGACTGACTTATTGCCCTCTCATGTGGAACTGTAACAACACTTATAAGTTGTACTTCAATGAACTCATTAATTACTTTTTGTATTCTGTCCGTTTCACAGCTTTATTTTGATCTGCATTTTTTGTAGGTTTTGTGAAAATTTTAAAACTACCTTTGTACTATTTCAGAAAAAATCTTTCTTGAGAAGCAAATTATTTTTGAACCAATCTAGTTTATTTAGATTTTAGGTCTTAACTAAATCATCCAAATTTACAAGTGAATTGATATTGGCGTTTAAAATAATTTGTTCGACAAGGTTACATCTCGTTTATGCCCATACTAATATTGCAGACATTAAAGTAAGAATTCACTTGTAAGACGAGCTCTCTATAATTGTATTGGAAATATTCTGGTATTTTCAGTAAAGCAGTTTAAAGTAAATATTTCGGAATAAAAATATATACTTGATGAAATACATTGCAAAAGAAGATTAAGAAACTTTTTTTGAAATCACCTTTATTCTTGTTTCCAAGGTTTATGTTTTTCCGATCCATGTTAAATCTTTCAACTATGCCGTGGGGGAAATTATACAAATTGATAAATATAAAACAGATTTTATATATCGTAATTTCTCATCGTGGTGGACTATTTTTTTATCACGTTCATATATTTTATCTATCATCTAAACTAAGTAAAAACTATTAATTTTGAGTCTGTATTGAAATATCATGTCCGGCAATTTTTCCTTTGATAGTTTTGATGTGACTGTTTTTATTTTCTTCTGGCAAGTGTTTATTTTGGAATTCATGGCTTACAAGTATCCATTGATGTAACGCAACTGTTGGTAAAAAAACCCCAAAAAAACCCCCCAAAAAAACAGGGAAGAGGAAAGACGTTTTATTGTTGTCTGAAGTGGACATGAAAGAATGCTAAAAATATGAAAGCAGACCACTCTTTTAAATAATTTTTGAATTGACTAGTCTTGAAAAGATATTAGCTTCATTAACAAGGATGATGCATGTAAACAGAAAAATTAGCACCCAGAAAATACATCAACAGAAAGAAGGTAATAGAAAACGTTCAACAGACTAAACTAGAAACTGTTGCAGAAAGGAGTCAAATCAAGCAGAAGACAATAATAACAAATAGAAAAAGGTTATTTCCATCCATGAGAGACATGGACGGGAAAAAACGTAAAAATTGAAACCGATAAAGTTAACTGAATTGGGAAATAAAGAAATGTTGTGAAAAAGATTAAATTTTAAAAATTGCGAAAAGAAAAATATTTTCATAGATAGTGAAAATAAAATAAACATCAACACTTACTTTCATTTAGTTATGAGTTGTAAAGTAAATATTATTTTCAAGACAGAAAATGGTTTTATTTGAATAAGTAAGAAATTTGATGGTGCATGGTATCGCGTACAGATTTCCTGGACATTTTTTCTTCCAAACTCGACAGGGTCGATCGTCTGACATCCACCTGCTCAGAGCTCAAAATCCAGGTATTACTGAAACCTTATAGAGGATCCTTTATAAGTTATCCAAAGTATTTTACCGAGTCTCTTAAAAATATCGACCTGAATCTATCTTTAGCGGCCTCGATGTTTGCCATTTTGAATGCTACATAACAGTAAACCACCTAATGACAGATGTTCCCTGTGACGTTATCCAGTCGTCATATTGCTTCAAACGTCTAGTGAGTTAATATTTTTCAATTTCACTTCCAAGAAACAAAACATTCTTTTATATTATTAGCTTGAAATTACCAGCTTTAGGTGCACAGATTTTTTAGGTTATGAGAGCTTCTACACCATGGTAAATTTGGCTTTAAGAAGCAAATTTTCCAAAACCTGTTTTCGGGGTTGCATGTATCGTTAAAAAATGTAATTACTTCTTGACTCAACTATAATTTGTTCACAAGTCAAAGGATGAGAAATGCGTCACGTGACAGTCTAGTTAGATACACGAAATATGTTGTCTCTTCAGTTGTTGCTAATTATCAGAATAACGTATGTCTACAACAAACCTATATTTTCTCTGGCTTTTTTTTTATATCAAGGCAACATCTCTGATATAATATATGACAATGTTAACTCACCAGCAAGGTCACGTTCTAATTTTCTTATATATATATATATATATTGTTATCCGCAGACAGATCTGTTTCGCCGTATCACAGCTCATCAGTACGGCCAGACTCCAATTTACCCAGGATTGAAACCCGACCAAAATGGCGTCAGTCGGCGACTCTACCCCTGGTCTATGGGCGTTCGGTGGAAGTAGGCAGACTTTTTAGCGCATATCATTATACGCGCCCAATAGCTAGAGCACTCTAATTCATTTCACTGAATGAGCGATGCGTACACGCCAGAGTAGCTACTGTTTATCAAAGTCTAGTATTTTTCTAGAGTGCTCAATATATATATATATATATATATATATATATATATATATATATATTCAGTTTACTGCATTGACAATCTAGTGTATAATTTTAGTTTCTGTAAAATCTTTCTAGAATGTTCCAATATGAACAAGGTATGTTGAATTTTTACGAATAAACACTATTTTTCTGAAAAATATCCGTCTAGTGCAAAAGAGACATCCTTTATACGAGGAAAACTACCGAATGAGAATTTAGGAAAGATATTTTTCAAATATTATATAAACACACACACACACACACACACACACATATATATATATATATATAATTCCGTATCACCAAAAAACATTATTCTTAAAAAGTGTTCGGTACTAAGTAGAGGGAATAATAATTATTTTAAATTAATAACATAATTATATTTATAGGCATAATAATAATATTTATTTAGATATTATAGCATATTTATGTTATAAATTCTCTCTCTCTCTCTCTCTCTCTCTCTCTCTATATATATATATATATATATATATATATAGAATATATATATATATAGAGAGAGAGGGAGATGTTTGTGTGTGTCTGAGCCCAAATAATTTCCCTAAATTGGAGGTGTGAATAGAACCGAGAACCTTTTAACAGACACAAGTGTGTGAGTGTATATACGATGTGCTACCTAATTCTTCCGATAATTTGAAAAAACAATCAGTTATCTGTTTCTATGTTACGTCATTTGACGTTTCCCGTGTCTCGCCATATTCCGAAATGAATACATTCGGAAATAAAGGCCTAATCTTCTAGTATTTCCATTGCTGAATAAAATCGCACATTCATTACACAGTATACGAAAATTTACATATTTCCGAATGTGGTAAATTATTTAGCACTGACTCATATGAAGTTAGAATGAATGTGTGTTTAATAACAATGACATAAATTACGAATTTTCTTTACCAATCTTGTAAACTGAAGGAAGGAAACAGGCGTAGGTTATGAGAAATGTGTTTCCCTACGACGAGGAAATCCTTCTTGCAAGCTGTCCAAATCATTCCAATAATAGCAATATAGTATCTTCAGAACCGCTAGTGTGGAACTCCCTTCCGTATACTTGCTTTCCTGACGGCTACAATCTCCAGGAATTTAAACGCAATGTCAATACGCCTCTCTTATCTACTTGACTCCAGTTCTTTCTACATCACCCTGTATATCTTGTTCTTTCCCTTTCTCTCTACCTTCGCAACCGTCTTCACACCTGTGTTTCCATCTTTCTCTTGCCCTTTCTCTGACACCCCCTGTAACTGGTCCGTCTTTCTCTTCACTCTCCTCTTGTCTCAACTTTTACTCTAATGTAGCTCCCTCCGCATCAGTGGCGGTACCGCCTTGCTTGGGGTGTAACGATTAAAAAAAAACAACAACAACAAAAAACAAAAAACAATCAAACAAAACAAAACAAAAAAATGAGATCCACCTCTAGCAGCATTCAGAAGAAGAACAATATTATTTTTTCCGTCAAATACATATTTATTTATTTTCAAACACAATCAAGTGTAAAGATTGCCTTTGTGTTTTGCACAAATAAATTTTTCCAATATATACTAACTGTTATTGCCATGCAGCAAATGACAAAGAATACCAACTTCTTAAAACGAACATTTATGACCAAGCCAATTTCCTGACATAAAGCTTACTGAACAATTCTTGTGCATTTTGTACCAAGAGATAAATATTCTTATACTTTCTGCAAAAGATTCGCTTAGTGTTTTCAGTGTAACTTGCTTAGATAACCCACAAGATAGCAAATCTGATAAATTCGTAGCCACTGTTACATTTTTAATTATTTACTTTTTAATTGCTGTATTGTTTAGGTTTTCTGTTAGGAAAATATAGAAATATCTACTAATTTATATTAGATATTTATATTTATATTATAGTATTATAATTCTTTCTTTGTTTTTTGAAAGAATTATGATATTGTTTTTCTTTTCAATTTTATCGTTATTTATTATTGCCAAGCTTAGTTCGGTACAGTCTGTGCTCATCTACAATTTCAACGTTGTGATGAAACCAACGATAAAATTAAAATAAAAATTGTAAAAATTAATAGCAAAACACTTCGTCTAAGGATTCAGACAACATTAAACTTTGCATAACACGCTTTGAAGAAGTCAATATTTAATTAACAAACAAGAAACTCAAACTTCCAACATTTGTTCACCACGTCCTTCTGAACAGGATGTGTGTAAAAATCACAATATTAACAAGATTCATGTTCTACAGCCGATGTTAATAAACATGGAAACAGTTAGTCAGTTTTTGAACATGGTTTTGACATCGACTGAGAGTGTGCTTTTCTCAAGTTTTCTAATTTATTTCTAAACTGATTTACAGATTTCTTCTTTCAGAACGACGGCGATCATGTTACTCTACAATTTACTGCCTTTTGTAGCTTTTAGCAATGCTTGTGGTTTTACTCTCTCCTAATCCCTGTTCTGTCAATACAGCACGTTATGTACGTTATATTCTGCTTTCCTCTGTTCCTCTTTTCTTCAATATGTCCCGTGAGTGTTAAATGTTCCAAGTTGTCGTTTCCTATAAAACCCTTCTTTTTCTCATTATGTGACCTAGACATTTCAGTTGTCCCTTTCTGATTCAGAGTATGTCTTTTTTGTTGCCATTTTTTTCTTTGTCGTCGTTCACATGTTATTCTATAGTATTCTCAGCATCCTTCAGTAGAATTACAATTCTTTGCCTCAAGTCTCTTTTTCATTTGTGTCAAAATTGTTCAGCATTCATAGCCATATAGAAGGATTGGTATTATATAACAGTCCAGTACTCTTTACTTTGTTTCTTCGGATTTGCATTTTCCATCCTCTGATAAAACACTTTCTAGATATTTACATTTTTGTACTTAATTGATATTGGTTTCTCGAATTTGTAGTTCACTTCTTGGGTTGTTCCTTTTGCTGACAACCATATTTTGTCTTCCTACAATTGATGAACGGCCCTATCTTAACGCTTTCCTTTACTACTTTCTCTCGGAGTTTTCTGTATCTTACTTCCCGCGGCTACAACCAAGACCGTATCATCTGCATATCTTATATTGATAAGATTGTGGCCACTAATAATGAACTTTGGTAGGTTTTCTAATTTTTTTAGAATCACCTCACTGTAAAAGTAGAATAAGTCCGGTAAGAAGACACATCCTTGTCATACACTCCTTTCTATGTTTGTGTATTGAAATCATTTCTCTCTGTATGCAGGCAGTTTGCTTTCAGTATATGTTCTGTTTTATTCTAATATTATTCCGAGCTAAATCAAGCTTTCCTAGCAGTTCTAACAGTTCTTTGTGTCGTACTTTATTAAACGCTTTTGCATAATCTATAAAGCCTACATATACTTCCTTCAAGTTTTATATTTAAAGAATTGAATTTCTCGATTATATTTTTTATGTGAAGTTTTCTTTGTTTATTTTCTGGTTCTTTAGTTTTGATATTTTTGTTGTCTTCAAATAAATTACAAAGTTACTTGATGATATTTCATCATAAAATTGACAGTGACAAGAATATTAAACAAATTTAATTACGGATCAGATTACAGTCTATCTTTTAATTTTATTTTTGACGAATAATAAATATCTTAATAAAAAATTCTATTATACTCGCTCTCGTCTCTCATCCCTCAGTTGTTTTGTGTTAATATGAGCTGCCCGTGTACATGTGTGTTACACACACGTTCACACGCACGCATATGCAAAAGAATTCGTTCTCTTACATTTATACGTACGCTGATAAAGTTACGTAGTCAAGGTAAGAAGATTAAACACCAAACACTGAGAGGCTAAATTAATTTTTTCAGAATAAAAATATTAATAACCATGTGGACACAAAGAAAAAAAAAATGAAAAGATTAGCATAAATCCATTCACCAAAAATTAGGCTGATCGCTTCATATTGTATTTTCATATTCCGTGTTTTTTCTTTTCAAAGAATAATAAAATTAAGTTTCGACATTGGACGGTAATTGAATATAGTGACGAGACATTTAATTTAATGTGATTGTGCGCTGCACGCGGTCTTTTAACCACATCACACCACCGAACTGCACCAATTTCCAATACTCTAACAAAATATTCCATTCATTATGCATAGATTCGCGTTAGTCTCGCTTTCATTTTTTTAGCTTTATGATCTCTCTTGCAATATTTACAATCATATTTTGACATTTTTTCTTTTTACTTTCATACTTGAACTATTTTATTACAATTTTGCAAGTCATTTTGGGCATAGCTTGCTCAATTTGAAATAGCATTTCGCTGTCATCTGTTCATAATTATGTTAAGCATATTATTAATAAAATGATCAGAAATTTTATATATTTTTTAAAGCAATTCTTTCAAAACATCTTGAAATAGATAAAAGTAATAAAAAAGATAGGAAAATTAAAAAGTAAGTGATCATTTTTATTGAGAATTTCATAAGTACAACGATAATTGCAAAAACGAAAATCCTTTTCCCCTGGTGAAATTATAACTACTCGAAACGACATGTCCAATTACCTCTTACTTTTTACTGAATAACAAGTGATACTTAAATAGTAGAAATAACTCCTTGCGTTAAGGTTACTACTCTGAGTGTCGAAGTTGCTATTTAAGAAGTTCTAATTGCAAAATAAAGCAAAAAAAAAAAAACAAAAAAAAAATAACAAAAAGTTTCATTTAGCAAACTCTAACAAAATTACCGATTGATTGATTTGTTTTACGGTTTATTAATCTTTTGATGTATTTACTCAAGTGGTGGAATTTGTGAAGGTTCTTACCCAGATCAGGTAGTCGAATGAAAAATAACATCATCAGAATCTGGAGTTTGAACTAACCATTGTCAGATATGTCTCAGTAACACATTTATTGGCTAAGAAGTAATTTTGAAGCCTTAAACTTAATATCTATACTTAGATTGTGGAATTTTAAAGTGTATTTTCTTAATGAGAGGCTCCTCGATGGTATTCATCCCTATACTATGTCTACTAATTCTTTCAGGCGTCTTATCCGCCATTATTTATCTCTAACTTGACATAATGCCTTTTTTCTTCCTTTATGTACTGTGTCCCTTAAGGACGTAGGCAATCATGGCCCTCCACATCTTCCTGTATTTTGTAGCTCTTCATATATTTTGTCTTTTTATTTCTCCCAAACCCTGCTCTGCCATCCATTTGCTTAGGCCCATCAAGTACGGCCCATGCTGTTTTCCCCTGCCTCTCTTTTCCTCTATCCAACATGTGAGTATCTGATTCTTTAAGCTCTACCTCCTCAATACATATCACAGAAACTTTAACTGACCTGGTGTTAAGTTTCTTTTTGTTTCCATTTTCTCCTAAACCTCGTCGTTGCTCACATGTTTGGTTCATGGTATCCTGTAGAACCACATCTCTGTTGCTTTGAGTCTCTCCTTCATCTTTGAGGAAATTGTCCAGCATTTACTGCCATATAGGAGGAAAGATATCCTATAAGGGTTCAGTGCTCTTTTCTTTGTTTCCAACGAAATTTTCCTGCCTCTCAATACTCTGCTTAGCTTTTGGAATGTGTCTTTGGCCATTCCAATGCATCTTCGGATTTCAGTATCGCTCTTTCCGTCCTCTTAGAACACTTCCTAGGTACTTAATTTTTTTGACTTGATCCCCAACCTGAAATTGGCATTTTGGGCTCGTTCTTTTGCTGATGACCATGCATTCAGTTTTATTGTAGTTTATGTTTATTCCTTTCTTATTGCTTTTCTTCGTTATATTCTATAGGAGATTTTGTAGTTTCTTGTTCCTGTCTGCTATAAGCACTGTGTTTTCTGCATATCTTATATCATTGAGATTGTAGCAGTAAATGATAAATCCTGGCTGAACCTCTAGTACTACCTAGTATAAGTTGAATAAATCCGGTAAGAAGGCATATATTTGTCTTACACCCCTTTCTATTAGTGTATATCTGCTGAATTTCCTGTTCGTATGCAGGCGGTTTGCACCTGTATAGGTTTTTAATTATTCTAATATAATCAGAATATGTCAAGCTCTAAGAGATCTGTGTAGCGTATTTTGTCGAACGCCTTTGCGTAGTCTATAAAACACAGGTACACGTCCTTCTGCATTTGTATTGCTGTCTTATTACATTCTGAGCATAAATATTGCGATTCTTGCTCCGGCGTCTTCGACGAACCCTCAGTCTTCTTGTCCTATCTCTGGCCTGATTCTGTTGTGCGTTCTATTCATCAGAATCCGAATGATGAGTTTTGTTATGTGATTTCCTTAAGCTGATTGTTCAATGTAACACTGTACGTGTTCTTTTTGCACTCACGCTAAAATAGTATCGACGGATTATGGATTCGAACCAGGGAATAGATGGTTGAAGAATATCTCGGTGTCTGTATATTTTTTTCTTAGGAAGAGCTAAGAAAGAGAAAAACAGAGAAATAGGTGCTGGGGGATGGCTGGCACAGAGAGAGAGAGAGAGAGAGAGAGAGAGAGAGAGAGAGAGAGAGAGAGAGAGAGAGAGTGAGCGCACTCACGAAATGATATTGATCTATATGACAGCAATCGAAGACAAACCAGGTGGAAGTTCGCCTCGCCATGGGGAGAGAACTCTTTCACTTTCCTTCCCAGGAAAGCGATAAGGGCTGACCGAGGTTGAATTATCGGCTGACTTCGTAAAAAACAAAAAAACAAAAAAAAAAAAAACAAAGACACGCACGTGATGAGAGGAATGATAATTAACGTTGGCATGTGAATGTAAAGAAAATCAAGAACCTTTGTCTCCAAGGCTTCATGTCGGCAGATACACGAATTTGACATTAGACTTTTGGGACAAACATTCGGATTGCCAGCCAACCCCGCGCCATATCAAAGCATTTTTAACAAAACGGCAGAACGGATTTAGAAAACAACGAGACACGCTCAAGACACGGTGGAGAGCTATTCGGCCCAGACAGTTAAGACGAGAAATTCTCTCTCACGCTAAAAGACACGTCCACCACCGCTAAGCAGAGAGAAAGGGAGGGGTAGCATAAGGAGTCAGTGACTGTCTTGCCTCTAACGACGACTAGACATAGTAGCAGTAGTAGTTTGTGGACTCCGAGGAAAAGTTGTGTTGTGTTTTTTAAATTTTTTTATTAATTCTTTTTATCTATCTTTTGCTGTACAAAGAGTGACAAATATAATCATTACTCCACATAGACTGATTTTTGCTGCTGCCTCTTTATTTTTGTTTAACGAGGTACCTAGTTTTTAACGAGGTACCTAGTTTTTAACGAGGTACCTTGTTTAGAAGTTACTGAGTCAGTTTAATGTGTATTGCGGTGAATTATTATTTCTGTTGTAGCATTTGGTATACTTGTAATTTTGCGACTTGTAATTCTGGTTTATTTTTCAAAGCTGTTTTGTTATGTTTTTATCGTGGTTTATAAACATACTCGTTACCTTTTCTTCATGTTAGTGTAGATCAGCTCCTACAGCTCTGTTTTGTTTTTAGCTTCAATTATGCTGTACAATGCTTTTGGAATTCTTCATTTTAAGTCTCACTTTTTTCTAGTTCTTTCTTAAGAAAATTGATAGCAAGTTCCTCTTCTTATTTTTTAATATGTGCATTTCATATTTACCCTTTTTTATCACAATGATCGTTTCTCCATTTTGTTTTTTGTCTTGCCATCTTTTCGTTCGCTTCCTTTTTACTACTGGAGTTGATTCTTTTCATATTGAATAATGACGATCAAGAAAACACAAACTGTAAGTACAGTCAATCGTCGCAGGAAGATAAGCAGCTTCTGTTACATATTCTGGTGATAATCACACTCCACTCTCGTCTATTGAACAGGTGAAGAGGCTCATCCCTTGTTCCCTGTTTAGGATGTGGATTCCGGCTTTCTCTCTTTCTTACGTAGCCCCCTGCACATCAGTGGCGATACCGCCTTGCTCGGGGTGATATGATTAAAAAAAAAACTGAACTTGAAAAAAATTTATTCCGGTTGAGGCCGAAAAAGAACATACTATAAAGTTTTGCGGTGATACCGACCGAGCAAAAGCGATGGATCGGATGTTTGCACTCTAAAGACCAGAAAGCAAATGACCAAAACTCGTCGGTGCGCATCCGGGTTCGCGCAGATGTTCCGGTTGAAAACTAAAAATTAATTTAATATTAAATTTCCAGTTCGCGAGCCTACGCGAATTTTATTTATTGCCCAATGGGAAGCCCAGAATCAAATACAGATATGAATTCCCAAATGATTTGCTGCGATCCAAAAAGAAGATATAAAAAGCCGATACAGAAAGCATAGCCAGACAGACAGACAGACAGACAGACAGACAGACAGACAG
Source organism: Ascarosepion bandense (assembly GCA_037127315.1). Lineage (NCBI taxonomy): Eukaryota > Metazoa > Mollusca > Cephalopoda > Sepiida > Sepiidae > Ascarosepion > Ascarosepion bandense. Next base: position 398,465 of record JBBBDQ010001781.1, on the reverse strand, counting down.
ACAGACAGACAGACGCAGACACACACACAGACTGACCCGAGAGAGACGAGAGTAATTAGTATCTCCCTTGACCAAGTCAAGTGGCTTACTATGCTCGTCCCTTACCACTCTCATCTTATCTTTCGCTGTCTCAAAACTACTTACTGACCTAAGGAGTGGAAAGTTCAAAGACTGTTTCCTTAAATACAACGCCCCGCACCTACCGCAAGTATCGAATTCTCCTTGTCAGCCTTCTATTGCCACTATAGTTTGAATGCAAAAACAAAAATAAACAGTGTATTAATTTGTTTTCAAGTTCACGAAATATAAACACTAGCCTATTTAAATTATTCGGTATACGTTAAATTATTTCGAGTTATAAAACAATAAATTATATTTTAGAGCCGACGAGAAATATATTTTGGTTGTCAGAAACAATGAGATAAACACGCATTTGCATCAATTTGTTAAAGTTGGAAAAAATTTGAACAATGAAATAAACAATAAGGCGTTTACGTCAAAATGCAACTGGCCAATGACAACACTTGGTAATTAGGCCTGTCAGGAAATTTGGTGTAGCTCGACAGAGCGTGAACTTATATATAAGACCGTGTTTTCCCGGATATAGAGACAGAGGACAGAGTAGACAAGCTCGGTACGCGAAGAGAACTTAAAGAAAGATAATTCCAGCTCGTACGTTTATGTTCCTCTGACTACTCCTCTACATACAACCGTCACATTGTAGAGAATAAACTAATTGAATACATCTTTTTTTTTATATACACGTTGTATCTCGTTATATTTCAACATTGGTTTGCAGGTTATACAGCAACACCACCTAAATATACGACGAACAGTATACAACACTTCTTTCTTTCGGCCATCAAATAAGCACTTGTTGGTTATGATGCATAAATCTGATATTTGCGTACGTTTTTGATGATAATGTGATTTGTCACGAGAAATCGTAGTGTTAGGCTGTACCAAACTCATTATGATGAACAACACTGCAACCAGAGTATCTAACATTGGTAATGAAGCTTTCCCACCATTAGTAACTGTTAGCTTTCACTTGAGATCAAGTACCACCAAGCCTATTCAGTACTCCTGCTCAGTATTATACTTTTTGGTTGGATATTTCTTATTCTTCCTCGCTATTCTCAATCTTTTAATGTTTTTTAAGACTCTTCATAACTGTTCCAAACGCACCATTAATGATAAGCACAATTTCTTCGTATATTTGCTATAAATATTTACATTATTTGGACTATTGTCCTCATCTTTGTTGTCATTATTACGACTTTTGGTCGTTCTATGCTCCTTTTCAGGTGCTAGGAATTTGAAACCGAACCCGCTTTTACGATCACTGGAGTATATCATTCTCATTTCTTGTGCAAAGCCACTTCTGGTAGCCACGAGTTATCTCCTTTTACCATAACTCACTACGCTATTTGTTCACCACTGCTGTAGCTTGATATTGATCTCACAACCCTTTGGATCAAATCATTGGAACTAACCAACGTCTATATCCACTTCGTACAAGGAATGAGAATAATATACCCCAGTGATCGTAATAAAGCACCGGAAGAAGGCTGGAGCGTACAACTGCCGAAACGTTGTAAAATGATAACAAAGTTGAGGACAATAGTTCGAATAATATAAATAATATAAATACTACTTCATCTCAGAAGTATAGACAAATATTTGCTATAATATATTTAACTTTTTTATGTGTTCTACAGATTTTATATTCTCTGATCTTCTAGAACAAAGAGACTGGCAATCAGACAAAATTGTTTAAAATAAACTTTCTGATGAGGATTGATGGATCTGTTTGAATTTCAAATTTTCAATTTTATTGTTTATTCTCTAAGATTTTGTTATGTGCATAAACCATTAGTTTCAGCTCAAATCTCAGCCGTTTTCACAATTTAAATCAGTTTTCTCACAGTCGTCTAATTTTTCGCGCTCCGATGAAGCACTTGGTTATGATTGGTGCTCTCATCTCTATGTCGGCATCTTGCTGTGTCTTGTCTATCTTAATTTAGTTAATGTTTATTGAATTGTTATATTTTTTTTAGATTTCCCTTCAAATGTTTATGCAGTTATGAGTAAAATACTCATTTTTGACTGTTTGTTTTGGAGTTTTGTAATTTTATCAGTTTACTACAACGTTTAACCGTCATAATTAATTTTTCATTACGCCTTATCGTCTAATTCTAAAGCCCTTTGGAAGCAGATTCAACAAAGAGGCTGACTAGTCTTCTGTTTCTATCATTCCTTTTCACATGCAGTCTATCAACGTCATTTCTTGAGTGCAAAACTTTTTGAACGCACATTAACTTCTTTGTTATTTGATTCAAATTTCTCACTTCCTGTGTTCAATTTGGAAAGTGTCACAAATATTTTACAATAGGTATTACCCAGATACCCAGATATTTATTATTTAATTTGTTTCTGCTGTTGAATGCACTTTCCCAAAATGTCCTTGCACAGCTGAGTACGTTTGTTGACATTTGTCTTCTCTTGATTGTGTTCACTTCCATTAATCCTAGGTATTTTAGTCTTTTTGTTGAAGACTGTGGATCCGAGGTCTCATCTTGGGTTAAAGTTGGCATCAATGCTTTCATCCCAGCTAGGAAGTTACGACTTAAGCCCCATTCGTCCTTCTGGTTCTCCCTTGCTTGTTCGGCCGCTATTTCCCACAGGAATAATTTCTTCCGGCTTTATCGAAGCCACGCGTCTGACCATAATAGGCGCCTTTTTGTCTCTGCTCGTAATGAGTGCTAGAGGATCCTAAATAATGCTAAGCTGTTGTTTGCTGAAAAAGTGAAGCAGCGTATAGCATCCCGCAAGTTAGGCTCCAAAGACTACTGGTGTCTCTGTAAAAAAGTGTTAAATAACAGCAAGTCCTCAACCCCCTCTTTAATCAATAAATTTGAGGTCTTTACATCTTCAGAGGACAAGGCCGAGTGCTTTGCTTGCAGATTCTTTACCAATTCAACATTTGATTCGTCTGGGGCATCCGCACCTGATTTCCCACCTAAAACTGAGGCTTAACTGAGTGACATTCACATTACTCCCTTGTTGATCTCTAACATAGTTTCAAAGCTTGACCCTCGTAAGGCGAGTGGAGGTGACGGAATATCAATCATTGTCCTGAAGAAATGTATCCCCTGAAATCTCCTCTGTCCTCTCCAAACTCTACAGCTACTACCCTTCAGTTTCTTGCTTTCTTGCCTGCTGGAAGTCCTCCTCTGTGATTCCTGTAATTAAGAACTATAGAGAACCCTCAAACCCCTATAATTATCGCCCTATTAGCATCCTACCGATTTTTGGCAAAGTGTTAGAGGCTATTATCTCAATTTTGAAGTGGTTCAACATCTCACATCCCACAGCCTCTTTTCCGATAAACAGTATGGTTTCCGCTTCACCAGGTCTACTGCTGATATGCTAACGACCATTACAGAGTATATATACCAGGCTCTCGATATGAACGGAGAAGCTCGAGATGTTGCCCTAGATATTTCCAAAGTATTTCACAGAGTTTGGCACGCTGGCCTTCTACGCGGGCTACAGGGCTATGGTATAACTAGACGCTTGTTTGATCTAATCAGTCGTTCATTTCAAATTGCATAAGGAAGTTAGTATTGAATGGGCATGCTTTCAGATACTATCATACGAACGCGGGTTTCCCTCAAGGCTCTATTCTAGGTCCTACGCTTTTTCTGATCTTCATTAACGATATCCCTGATGTAATCAGATCTCAAGTAGGCATCTGCGCTGACGAGACCACCATTTACTTCCGCCTCGATAAGAAATTTATCAAGGCTGATAACGCAAACTTCACTACTGATCTTGAAAAGGACCTCCCAACTGTGGTAGACCGGGGTAAGAAATGGCTCGTAAATTTTATTGCTTCAAAAACGAAGCTGCTATCCTTCAATCACCATTGAGAATCGATTCTACCCCATGGATGAGGCTAGTCTCCCTGAAAGTAAAGCACTGCGCTGCCTCCTCGGTCTTACTCTATCAGCTGAGCCCAAGAGGGATGACTATATTGAATCCATAGCTAAATCTGTTGCTAGGGGGGTTGGTTCCCTGATAAGGCCAGGAAGTTTTTTCTAGTCTGAATCCATGTTGCACATATATAAATCTACAATCTGCCCATGCATTGAATACTGCAGTCACATCTAATCGACTGCTCTTGCTATTCATCTTGGGGTTCTTGACAAAATCCAACGGAGAATCTGGTAGATCAACTCCAGTCACTTGCTCATCGACGTAATGTGGCTTCCCTCAGTCTCTTCTACAGATACTCTTACGGCTTCTGCTCCGATGAGCTTAGCTCCCTGGTGCTCCCTCTGCATGAATTTACTCGATCTACTACACTAGCAACTAGTTTACAGTGAAACCGAACAAATGTAACCGCAAATTCTACTCTCAGATTCTTTTCTCTCACTTCCCGCCTGTGGAACTCCCTTCTTGCTTCCCTGGCAGCTACAGTCTCAAAGAATTTAAATACAATGTTAATTGCCATCTCTTATTTTCTTGACTCGCATCCTTTCCCTGACAACCGTTGTATCATGTTCTTCTCACTTTTCACTCTACTCTCATGCAGCTCTCTTCACACCAGTATTCTCATCCTTCTCTTATCCATTCTCTGACATTCCCTATAACTTGTTCCTCTTTCTCATTAATCATATTTTATGTAACCCCCTGTGCATCAGTGGCAGTACTGCCTTGCTTAGTGTGAAATGATTATAAAAAAAATATTCTTTTGAATTTCAGCATCTACATCATTTCCTGGTTGTGTAATTAAAATTCTTTCCGCTGCTTCTCATTTTCATTTATGCGTTATCAATATTGCATATTTTGCGATCTCAATTTAAATTCTGATGTATTGAATGATGAACTGGACTGTTTATGACAAAGTTTCCAATTAAATTTTTTATTGGTGATAAAATCTTTCAAGCAATCTGTACATATTATGATACCTCAATATGCGATATAATTGCTATGATGAAAAGTCATAAGGATAAAAAAGCTTGACGTTGGTAAATTCTGTCGTCAGATATCCGTTAGATTTATTATGAACATTAACACATGTTCTAAATATTTTAGCATTAATATGTTAAAATCATGTGTCATATCTTTCAGTTTATCTTTCTTGGCTTCAAGAACAGCTCATATTTTCTGTATGTATGCTGGAATCTGCGCAATTTTACAGATAATTACGCAATCAGTTATTTATTCCTTTTGGACGAGTTTATTCATAATGGACTATTTCTATATTCGTAATGATTTTTATATGTTATAAATAATAATAATAATAATAATAATAATAATAATAATAATAACTAACATACATAGAAACAACAAAGGACTGGATGATACAATTTGTCAAACAACATGAAAACAGAAAGAAAAAATATTCAATAATAAAAGAAGGCAGTAATTACAAACAAAATTTACATTTAGCAGATTCTGTAGAAAAGCAAAACAGAAGCCAAGAACCAACTATTGCGGCAAAAAATATGAAAATGAAAGCCAAAGATAAAGCTCTTGAACAGATGAAACAACGCTGGCAAGATAAACCTCTGCATGGCCAATAGCCAGAACGTGCCAATAAATCCAATGTTGATAAAGTTAATACTTATCAATGGTTACGTGCATCTGGATTAAAGTGTGAGACTGAAAGCTTTATTCTTGCAGCGCAAGACCAAAGTCTGTTCACTAAGAACTTTCAGGCAAATATTATACATAATAATGTCGATCCAAAATGCAGGTTCTGTGATAAATACCAAGAAACAATAGACCATCTAATCTCAGGATGTTCTGTACTTGCCCCAAATGAATATAAAATCGTCATGATAGAGTGAGGCAATATTTACATTGGACAATGTGCAAGCACTATTGAAAGTATGTAAACAAACACTAGTATGAACATCACCCAGCACCGGTTACAGAAATAGATGTCACCATTCTATGGGATTACACCATCTAAACAGACAAAACAATTGAAGCAAATAGGCCGGACATTATTGTTAAAAATCATAAAGAAAAATCTTGCCTATTAATTGATATGGCTTGTTCAGCGGATTGTAACATAGCAACCAAGGAATTCGAAAAACTGTCAAATGGAAAGTGAAATAAAAAAAATGTGGAAATTGGAAAACAAGAATCGTGCCAGTGATAGTAGGTGCACTTGGAATGATAAAAAAATGGAACAAAACAAAACATTGAAAGAATCACTGAAAACTCCAGCTTAAGAGATATACAAAAAATTGTCTTGTTAAGTACAGCCCACACACTAAGGAGAACTTTGTCTATGTAACGCTAGGGATGTTAGGGGAGATAGAAAAAACATGAAATGGAGCCCTAACAACACACCACGGCCTGCCTTAGGTCTTCCCGCAGACTTGGTTGGCAGTGCGACCATAGCAGAAATCGAAATATAATAATAATAATAATATTGGCAAGAACAAGAAAGGTAGTTTGTGTATCATTACTGTTAATTTATTTCAAGTGAGGATAAGATTTAAATCCACAACGTTATATCCGACCGCAGGGAAAATTAGTTCGGTAGAATCTTTATGAAGCCTTTCCAACCAAATTTGTTGTGTTTGTCGTACCTCTGATATCTAAGTAGTCACAAGTTTGTCGGTTGTTGAAAACTCAAAGATAGACACCCACACTTTCAGGTTTCCTAAAAGACAGTCGTAAAATGAACAGTGCCTATATAAGAATAAAAAAATGAAGACATAACTTCTGAAAGCAAAGTCTAGAAGAGGAAGAACAAAGAATTGGGTTATACATATAGCACATTTTTTGAAAAGAAAAGGATTTTAAAGAAAGACATGAAGTAACAAGAAAAACAGTTAAAAGTAAACAATAATAAAATTGTGTATAAAAACATAAGAGAATAAATATAACAGAAAGGAGAAATAAAAGCGACTATGAACAATACAATTATCACAACAGCAACATCAAAATGAGAGTGAAAAAAGATGAAAAAGTGGGAGAGAAAGAAAACAATGAGCAACAACAGTACTGACACACGCGCTGTCGGCACAAAGTGGCAAACAACAATATCTGGTCTTGGCTAAGTTGTTAAAGTGTTTCCAAGTGTGTGTGTATATATACTGTCATCCGCAGACAGATCTGTTTCGCTGTATCACAGCTCATCAGTACGGTTAGACTCCGATTGCTACATAACCCAGACTCGAAACCCGACCGAATTGGCATCAGTCGGCGACTCTACCCCTGGGCCACGGGGCGTTCGGTGAAAGTAGGCACTCTTTTTAGTGCATATCATATTACGCGCCCAATAGCTAGAGTGCTCCAATTCATTATACTACACACGATAAATGTCATCAGTTTTCACAATTGTTTCTGTGGGGACCAATGAAATAAGCTTCTTTGTGGTCAGAAAACAGCTGATAAAAAGAAGAGTTCATTTTTTGCACTACATTAGTGGCCCTTATATAAGTAACAAATAAAACGAATCTGTGTTGCTATAGTACACCCACTGAAATGAATTAATTAGGAAAATATTTGTAAGGAGAATTTGAGCGTAATTAAACATCAAAAGATGTTCCCCCACTTGATGTGTCTTTTGACGATATGCCCATAGAACGCCACAAGTGTCACAATGACAACAGTAAGGTCTTCAACAGAACTAAGCATATGCGCTCTTTTCAAAAAGGTTACCTTTGTTTCTCTGGCACAAATAAGTTTTAAATCTCAAGTCGGGAAATTGGTCGAATGTCTGTGGAAGTTTTCCCCTTCAAAAGATTTATGGGTGGGTAATTGTGGCGCAGTGGATATCGGCTCGGAACGAGAACTTGGGGAACCGAGTTCAAATTCCAGTTAAAAACCTTGCATACACTTACGCGCAAATACCCTTGGGAAAGGTATTAATCCATCTCTTCCCTCTAGTTATGGGTTAAATAATAGGACAGATTGGGTTCTATAGCCTTGGTCGGCAACCAGTCTACCGCAGAAAGCAATGGCAACCTACTGCGGGATAATCTTCTGCCCAGTCAGTCATGTCTCTTTCGAGACATGATCGCCCAAGCGTGTATCGCGCATGGCACTTAACTGAAGAAGAATGAAACTAAAGAAAGTGGAACAAAAATAAGCATACACCCCTAGTTATTTTGACATAAAAAACAAGCCTAAACTAGTCTACTTTGGGCGGGTTTTCCAATGTTTAATACAGGGTTCTCAATATGCTGATGCTTAACCGACATAAATTCTTTTTACTCGACATATACGCGCAAGTCTCATGAACGTTTTGACAGATTATGATCGAGGAAGTCGTCCCCTTTCCGTCCTGATCTTGATTTTAAGCTGAGATGCGCATAACGCCTAGTAAGCACAAGAACAGCTAATGCCCAGACTTAGTCAACGACGTTACTACTTTGCTACAAACAGAACCGGCCTCAAGAACTTTTCGCGCACTTTGCAAACCATGATAAACTTGTAGATAACCTTCCAGCGTAACCGTGGGTCTCCGACGACTCATCGTAGCAGACGCAGTTGGGAGAATTTCCCAAGCTTGCTGAAGTAAGGTTTTTTCGACCGAGTTGGTCTTTTGTATTACCAGCCAGGTTATTCATGCCTCATCATTAGTGAGGTATTTCAACCCAAGTGCTTAAGGGTATATGGCGCAAGCCTCCTACTTCCTTAAATCGAGCTCGCCATCTTGAACTGATCTCCTCACTAATGCCTTGCGGTACAACGCCTGGACGTTGGAGAGGACATCTGTTGCCTGTAAGAGAAACTTGAGAGTTAACCGGCATTCAGGATAGAAGGAACACTCGCCTCGGAGTAAACTGTTGGTCCTTCTTCTCGCATGGGTGCATAATTCTCAGAAATAGGAAGTTCTTACTAGCCTTTTCCGTACAGAATTTGTCATTCCCATCTACTTTCGAAAACATTCGGTCTAGGAACGCGATGCGAACCGTATATTGACGAATTTTAACGTTAGGCATAGCGAAACCGTATTCAGAAGGGTGGAAGCAACAAATCTCCCGACATACATTGGGAGTTTTGCCTCTCCACAAGACGAAGAACCAGAGGCTAATTAATTGCATTAGTATGGCATACGAGAGTGGAAGAAAGGAGGGAGTGTAAAGGAGAATTGAGTAGATATACGAAACATACTTCTGAGATTGTCGTCATAAAAAAAAACAAAAACAAACAAACAAAAAAAAAAAATCAAACAGCAAGAACGTTCAGAATTCATCGCTTGCTTCTTGTAACATGGCCTAATTTTTTTGAGATCCATGTCCAGACCTTACTATCTTTATGATTTTCGAAAATATTTAAGGTTTTCAACGTCTTTTTCTCTATTTCTAATTTAGTAGCATTTTTAAACAGTTTATTTCCCTTGACTGAGTAATTGTTTTTTCTACCTGTTCAGGTGTCTCCCGTGTTGTAAGGGGGTTTGAATTTTATGTCTTTTTTTTCTGTGATGGTTATGCTTTTCGCAGCTAATGGGCTGCGTTGCTTTTTATTTTCCCAATTTCTTGGGTTTTTGTTGGAGATTTGGTAGTGGAAACCTTTTTCAGGGTTAACATTTTGTTTGGCATCGGAATTAATGATTTAGTCATAGGAGTGGAGTGCAGCTATGGTATATCTTTTGAGTGATGAGGACGAAGAATAAGGGTCAATTTATTCACAGATGCTTCTGGTTCTCTTTTAGTACTTATCGATTCATTTAGCTGCTCCAGTCTTTCAAAGTTCTCGAAACTTGGCTGGTATCGGCGTCTTTATTACCGGATCTTTTCCGTATATGTGGCTAGGGTACCATCCTTGGAACTGGTTGTGGAAGAAGTGGAGAAGTATGTTCCTTTTGCCGTTGTGGTTTTTGTTGACAGAGTTTCCGCAGTCTGGAGCTTCCCTTTGATCTTACCAACAACCAGCCATTCCACCTTTCTTTCTCTGTAACCGCATAAGCGGTGAGCAAATGCTTTTCTAGGAATGGGAGCCGCAAAATAGACCCAACCCAGGGTTTTACTATACCAGTCCTGGTCGCTGGGATGCCGATTACAGGGAGATTTAGGTCAGCGGTGACCATCAATCCAGAGAGCTTCTTCTTTGGACAGGAAAAAGAGAAGTGACTATTCTCTCCACATTTACAGTAAGTTGATTTACGGCCGGTCACAGTGATCGGCATTTTTCTATCCCTGTATATCCAGAAAGTTGGGGATGGTTGTGAAGGCTTTACGGTCAATCCTAATTTTGAAACTTCACTCCTTGTTCATATTACCGGAGGAAACAAAAATCTCTTTCTAAATTGAGCCAGAGAAACGGCCAAGTGCTTTCCTAAGAATTGAGGAAGGACCTCAAATACTGAAACATTCTCTCATATTTACTTCTTATGATGAGCTCTTATGATAAAGTTCCGATTGGAAGCGTCCTCATGGTCGGCTGGCGTGGGTAAAAGTAAGTCTCACATGAAATATCCCTTGCCTCTTAAACATTTTGGTGTTTCACCCTTAGGGATATCAGGGATTTGATTACGGTGTTGTTTGTGGGGTGATAAATTTTGCGCCGACGCTTATCGACCACAAAGGCTACTCTACTTTTCTTTGAATCTATTTGATCATCGATATTTTTTTATTATCTACTTTCTCAATAGTCACTGTTGACTGAGTATTTTTATCGAGTATTTTATATATTTTATATTTCTTAACCCGAACAGGTCTTTTTTAATTGACCCATGTGTATACTTTAAAATGAGTTTGCTTTTTATCCTTTTTAACGTAAAAATGGTTGCACAAATTAAAATAAAGTCCCCCTCGAAAAGAAGGTACACAAATTTAACGACGAAAAACAAAAAGAGAACAAAAAGAGAAGCGAAAAAGGAAAATGTTTGAAGTAAAAAATAAAAGGAAGAAATTAACTAAAGTGCTTCACTTTTTAAGAAAATTAAAACCAGTACAATAAACAAATTATGAAATAAATACAACAAAATAATACAAAATAATTTTTATGAAAATGAAATACGTGTAAAAATAAATTAAATTTTTAGCAGTTAAACAAAATGACCGACGTAACACGAAAATAAAATAAAAACAAAATAAACGGAAAGAAAACGTTACATTAAAAATAGACTGAGCTTGTGGCTGCGTGGAGACGAGTAAAAATTAACTTTAGAGCATAAAAAGACATAATATCTAGAAAATGAAAACCAAAAGAATTAAGCAGAAAGAGAAATTATAAGAAAGAATAAGTTTACGGACAGGGGCCTGAAAGAAACTGAAAATTAAAATAGAATATACACAAAAAATAAATCAATAGACTAGTGAAATTAGATGTTACACCAGGAACAAAAAAAAAAAAAAAAAAAAAAAGACTCGGAGAGTGAAAAAGAAAAGTTAAAATAAATCTTTCACAAAATAATGCAAAAGAACGTAAAAATAAGAGATAAACTTAACGTAAAGTATAACAGTTTTTCAATATGCGTTCCAATCGGTTAGTGATAAAAACACATGCGCGTGGTGAGACTTGAATCGGTCTTAGTAAGATTTAACGAACTCTGGACTAACGCCGACGGTATTCCTTTGACTAAAATTGTGTTGTTTATGTAAGACATTTTGCCCAGTAATTTGTGTTAACGGAACTGTCCTATTTATTCCACAGCATTCCTACTTCTGAAATTTTTACTTTTATTAAATATTATATTTTATTTCTTTTAGTAATATTATATTTTATTTCTTAGTATTTATCTCATCTTTCTGGACAGTTCGCCACTTTGTATTTCTTTCGTTTTGGGTCAACTTCCAGTTCCTTCTTACGTTTCCTTTTTCTAATAATCATAATTGTACGTTTAACGAATTCTTAGAGTATTGGTACGATGACAATATTTTACAGTTCTTGCATAGATTCTTCTTCTCTCGCGGGACATTCTTCAGTAAACATTTTCTTTAACTTATTCCAATGCCTTTTGTGGTCCCATTGTTTTCCTTTCATCATATATATCATTTTTCTATTGTGTGACCTTATTAAGTCGTGTTTCCAGATTTGTTTATCATTTTTATATACTCAGAAATACACGTTTTCATCAATTTTGAAAGATTTTGTATCATTTTTGTTACGCATTCTTATTCTTTTTTTGACTTGGTAACAACTTGTCGAACACCGATTTAGTTTTTCTAGCGAATATCAATTCTGCCGGTCTATTGGGATTTGGCGTTATCCGGAATACTCCCAAGGATTTTTTTTTAGTGCTTCTTCCCTCACTTTTTTATTATTTGCTTTTTAAATGCTCTCTTAAAAGTAACCACAAACCGGTCAACTTGACCGTTTGAACTTGGGTGATACGGCAGGGTAGTAATATGTGCAATCGAAAACATTTTACAATTTTTAAAAAATTCGAAAACAGTGAATTGTGTACCGTTTTCTGAGATTATGACATTCGAAATGTCATGTCTTGCAAACAGTTCGTGTAAAAATACACCGTAATCGTGGAAATCAGCTTTTCAGGCCATTTATAGTAAAGCTGTCCACTACTAATGTATAAAGTGGTCAGTTTAATAGATCTGCAATATCTATGTACAATCTTGACTACGGAAAGGTTTCTTTTTGGGAAAGGTTGTTCGTGGTAAGTGATTTTGTTTTCAAAGTACATCCTCTTCAGGCTTTTACTACCTTTTCACTGTCTCGATCCATTTTGATCCAGTATACATAGTTTCTTATAAGAGATTTCTTCTTTGAACTTTCCGGATGTCCACCAAGAAATTCATTTTATATCTACTTTTGTAATATGATAGATATTACTAATTTTTGTTAAAACACCAATACTCTGTCACATAGCGAGCAAGCGTTCAAGTCTGGATTGCGTTCAAAAATCGTCTTTTTTTATTTTCAAAATAAACTTGTCTAGTTCTGCTTTTACTTTTATTTCTTCTATAGTAACTTTGAGTATAATATATTCTTAATTTCTATTTCGCTTTTTAATGCTGCAATAACAGTGTCCTCAAATTATTTAGTATCTTTTGTTATCAAACTTGATAAACCATCAGCGTGTCCTATTTTGGGGTACAGTTGATATTCGATTTTGAAATTACCATTTTATAAGAGGGTGCCATATCGTTGTAATCTATTCACTATATGCGTAGAAATTCCTTCTTTTCGAACCATAAATTGATAATAGAGTACAGTCAGTCAGTTAAGTGCCATACGTGATACACGCTTCGGGTGATCATGTCTCGAAAGAGAGATGACTGACTGGGCAGAAGATTATCTCGCTGTAGGTTGCTATTGCTTTCTACGGTAGACTGGTTGCCAGCCAAGGCTATAGAACTCAATCTGTCCTGCAATTTAACCCATAACTGGAAGGAAGAGACGGATTAATACCTTTCCAAAGGGTATTTGTGCGCATGTGAATGCAAGGAATTCTACTGGAATTCAAACTCGGCTCCCAGATCTGTCTTTCCGACATTGTGGTGCATCCACTGCACCACAATGCCTTTTCGTGTATAATTTTGTGAATTTATTTCATTGCGAATTTTATTGCTAAGGCCTCTTTTGCGTTCTATGTGTATTTTTTTCTGCCGGTAGTAACAAACGCAAAGCATGTGCGACGGCTTTTATATTACTGTCCTCCTATTTATGTAGAATCACCGCTCCTATATCATAGTCACTAGAATCTGAAGCTAATTTAATTTCAGCTTTTGGATCTTTGTGCGCTAATAAAAAATCTGACATTAGTATTTTGTTGATTTCTTCAAACACCTTCTGACACTTATCAGTCCATTTCCACTTTTCTAAGCAAATTGTTCAGTGGAGCTCTCAAATTCTGCATATTATATAGATTTGATCATAAGTTGCTCATCCTAGAAATGTTTGTTGAAGAAATCTAGTAGTATTTGTTAAAGAAATGATATTCTTAGTTACACTTGCCCTTGACAGGTCTGGTTGACGACCATTTTTGTCAATGATTTGTTCTAGGTGATTTGTTTTAGGCGAAAACTATTCGCACTTTTCTCACTGAGTTTGAACTCGTATTTTTCAAAAAGTCTTTTCACATGGCCGTTAAGTTGTTTCTTAAATACACTTTTTATTAATATATCATCCAGATAAGCAATTGCGAAATCACAATTAGCAAGCATAGTTTCCATATCTTGTTGAAAATTGGCTGGAGCGACTTTTATTCCAAAAGGAAGTCGGTCAATTTCTCCTGTGCGTATTTATAGTTATTAACCTGGAACATTCTGCTTCAGTATGTATTTAGAAATACATTTTAGAGAAATCCAGCTTCGAAAAAATTATCCACGTTTAAATTCGTAAAAGTTTTCTCTGGACTTGGTAATTGATAGGGATTAATTAATTATGAGATTCTAAACAGTTGTTTAACCTTATCGAAAAACTAGTACAAACACGAATTATTTTTTCTTTACTTCCGCTGCTGGTGCTGACCATTTTGAATGGTTATTTCATTCAATTATACCTATTTTTCAAGATTGTCTAATTATTCGTTGACTTGATCCAGTTCTGAGAACGATACACCACTTGAAATTTTGTTTTATCTTTGGAGCACTGATCAAATCATCCGACAGAACATCTAGAAAATTTTTTTTCAATTCTTTCTTTAAATTTTTACATTTTTGAAAAGTTTTAACTTGCCCATTTATCTTTTTTCAAAAAATATTTATAGCTAAATCTCATACCTAAAGTAAATTACATCCAGTCAGTACCGAATAAGTTTGTAGTATTTTTAATACATAAGCTTTATCCTTTAGACACTTGTTACGAAATAAAACATCATTTTCACTAATAAAAAATAATTTATTACCCAGCACACCACATGCTATCTTCAAAGTTCTTTTTAATATAGGTTTTTCGTTTGCCTTTATGTGGATTCGTTGATTATTGTCATACTCTACTAGTGTCCACTTACAGTTTTACATCCACACTAGTAATTTTCACTTACAAAAAAGTTTTTTGCTTTTCTGCAATTATTTTTTTCATCGCAACGTTGTGTACGAATTTTTTCTGCGAGAACTTTTCCTTGATTTAGTTTTACTGTGTACGTTTTTATATCCTATTTTTCCACACTTGTAGCACTTTAAATTCTTAGTGGGACAGTCGTTTCCGAGATATAGCCTTCCGCATCTGTAACATGGATCAAATTTTCTTTTTTCACATTTTTCTTTAGCTTGTATGCATGCGCATTCTTTTCCTGCAATTTCCTCCGTATCGTATCTACACATGTCCAACCATTTTGAAAGTCTGTAATCACAATCTTCCAATTATAAAACTAAGTTGTATGGTTAAACTTGTACAAGTATTTGTTTTAAAAATGTAAATGACATGAGAATTAAATATTTTTCCTTAACATCAGGTGAATCCATAATTTTTTCTTTTATAGATCTGAAAAAACTATGCTAATAATCTAAATAAATTCATCTAATTTGTCTGATGTATATTTCACGAACCCAACATATTATTAAACAAAAATTGCTTTGTAGATGTTTTATTTGTTGTGAAGTGAAAAAAGAAAAAATGAAAAAGAAGCTGGGTGATCATCTAAGTGTAGAGATTTTATAATTGTTACCAGGGGTTGCAGTAAGTAATTTGTGTATCAATTTTTAGCGCAAAGATGTCCAAAAACACAGAAGTGGGTATTCAATCATGAAATTACAAAGTGTAGAACATTTTATTTGTCAATATCGTACACAAATATCCTTACAATGATGCCAGTAAGTCGCAAAATGTTAAATACCGATTTCATAAAAGCATATCTTTCGTGTATAAATTTAAAAAATAACAATTAAATGATCTAATGAGCATTATATTTTACACCAACTTTTTCTTTGTCGAAAGCGGTGTGCTAGCATTTTAGTTGTAAGATTTCCACAAAATGTAGATGCAGATGACGTTTAAGATGCCTATTGCCAGTTAACTTAATTATATGTCACTTTTCTATCACCAGGGGAATATTCGTCATTTTATTACAATTCTTGACGAGTTAATATGTTTCCGAAAAGAAAATTATTTTCATAATTTTGTTCTAAATAAAAACCAAATTAAGTTAAAAAAAGAAAGTTTTGACATACCTTTGAATATTACTTTTTTCTTTTCGTTATTTGTCATTTAATGTTCAACTTATTTCTCCGGCTCCCACACATCATTTCTTGTCAATTTTCTTTTTATAATTTTATTTGAACTTTTTCTTTTTTGTTCAGCATTATTTGGTAAGTTTCAATTTTTCCAAATTTTCTTTCTCTACTGCTTTTGTTAAAACCATACGTCTTCGTTTTTAAAATAAGTTGTGCAATTCTTAACTACTAAATATGAGTCAGTCCAGGCGTTTTATACAAAAAATGATTTGTATGACTAGTTTAATTTAGAAATAAAACAAGTAACTAGCCAGATTTGGATAGTTGCATCCATTGAGCTTTTTTATTTAACCATATATTTAACAATGGACTCACTCTTTCGATTTAAATATCGACATATTAAATATTTTAGCTTCTCGACATATTTATCCATTCTACTTCTCTATTTAATATTTATATTATTTCGTTTACTTTTACTTAAATAGGTTTTAGTCAACAAATTCCATTGTTAGAAAAATTAATTTATTAATTCATATTATGGCATATTGCATTTATTTGAGACAGCAATCCATGCATATGTATTCAAACTCGTTAGCGCAGGTTTCTCATACAATGCGCATTCGTTGTTTTTAATTCTCGATAATGGTTTCTAAAGTTGAAATCATGAATCTAGATATAGACGAAAGGTTTGAACGCCTTGTGAAAACCCTCACTTTAAATACATGTTGATTGTATTTTGTTAGCATATTTATCCTTGTTTTGCAAACAGAATTGTAATTTTTATTATGGCTAATGTATATTTTCGTAGCGAATACATGTTTTCTGTACTTTATTTTGATTTGACTTTCCTTTAAACCATTTTTTAAGCATTTTTTTTCAATGTCTATATTTATATTTCAATTATTATCAAGAAAGATATATTCTCAATTTTGTTTTACTCCAGATGTTTCCCATTTTGTTTTTTTTCATTCTTCCATGTGTAAACTTCTTTGGATTCTTTCACCTTTTCTGCTTAGTTACATAACGTCTTCTTTTCGACTAGGAATTTATTTTTATATTAGCAATTTTTGTTTTTATGCTAATTTGTTTTAAATTTTCCCTTCCTCTTTGCCTTCATCACTTATGATTAAAAAAATTGTATCGTTTTGTCACCATTGTTCCTTATGGTATTTTCTATCCCTCATTGGCTTACTATTCCCTACAAATTCGGATGTGCTTAATTCCCGAGACAATATGCAGCTTTTTCTCCCCTTTCTTTTTTACGTTCATTTTATCATTTTCTTTTTTCAGTAGCATCAACTAACATCAAACATTTACGTCTAATAGTCTCAAACATCTGAATAAGTTTTCTTGCTCGCATTCATTTAAATATATTAATTTTCTCTGAGTAAAGATTCAGAACAATTAAACTGTACCAAATTCTGTTTTAACTCCGCACTTTTTTGTTCTTATTTATGTATTGATGTCACCATTTCCACAAACGTTGTCGTTGAGAGTGCAGATGATGGCTGTGACGTATACATATTTTTAATGGAACAGCTGTAAGTTTGAGATTTAAGATTCAATAAAGCTGACTAAATCTTCATGGATGTAAAATCTATATTTAAAAGCACACAAATAATTCTTTAGAAGCATTTACTGATAAAAGTTTTTTAAGTGTAGGCATGAGAAAGAAACAGAAAAAACACTATTAAAAAGAGACAGTATAGAGAAAAAATTCAAGAAGGACTAGTGAATTAATGGAATATAAGGTAAAAAGAATATAACAACAACAACAAAAGAAAAACAACAAAAAATGGCGAATAAGATAATGTATTAGATTGTAGACGAACTGAAATCATATTTTCCTAAATATAACAATCCCCTTTCCATTTGCAATAATTAGGTGGTTCCTTTTTGTATTTATTTATGTAGGACTATATATCTAGCGGAAATATTCATATATGATTTTTCTCTCCTCCTACACGTTTTCATTTTTCAATTTTATATAAATTCATTATTTAAGGAATATGAACATATGTTAACACTAACTTGAGGATACAAGTGTAAGTTTTGCGTTTATAATCACGCAGATTTATGGGAAAATGCGAAATATAAATGTTCTATGTGTACCTACTTTAATGTCCTCTTGTGTAGGTGAACAAGGTTCTTGAATTGCGCCTTACTGAAATTGCACCTTAAATTGCAACTTAATTAATATTATCACATGCAGGTCATATTTCGGCGTAAACACTATTGGTCAGTATATTTCAGGTATACAAGCGTGTTACTTTTTATTTGTAGTATTGTAGTAGAATTGTTAGTAACAAATTGTATTGGCTTACATGTAAGTTTCAGTGAACTCTGAATACAAGCAGAGTTCTCTTGAATAAATGTATTCAGTGGAGGAAATTAGATCATACCACATTTTCCTCTGTCTTATTCTTACAGACCTTATAAGTCTTTGATCGAGCAGGCATTCATTGCTGTCTGCGAGGCCCTGGCGGATTGACAGAAGCATGACGAGGTTCTTCCTTGTTCACGCTCGTACTGGATTTAATCCTGATGCGTTTTCGTAGTCTATGGCTGAATTTCTCGTTCTCGCCACTTGAGGGATCAGAACTCAAGTGTTTCTCATAATCTTCAGAAAGAGGTCATGTCTCTGTCTCTTCAAAATCCGTTGAAATGTCCTGGGGGAAGCCCTCGCTTACACCTGGGAGTCTAAATTCGTCATCTGCTAGAACCAAATTTGTTAGTGAGAGTGTGTCTTCCTATCCATCCGGGTACTGAACATGCGCATACTGGGGATTGGCAACTAGTAGCTTTACTCTAGAAGTAACCAGTCGAACTTTTTCTTGGAAACAGGAGGAATCGTTCATGGCGTGTTGTGTTAGTGGCTGTGCATAGCAGCGTTCTAATAGTCTATAGGGTCTTTGGGAGTAATTGTCCCCAATTCTCTACAGCTACCCTTTTATAAGTAGCTGCTAATTCAACAGTTTTCCAGGCTATTCCATTATACCTCACGTAGGCCATTACAAATATTATTCAATTATTGATAATATGTATCTGCTGCAAGTTTTTGACGAAAGTGGACCTTTAAAATTCAGTGCGATTCTTTCATAAAGTTGCGTAGCTTTTTTGACCTTGCTGGTGCTAGGACGGTAGAAGCTGGGTTTATTTTCAGCGCAAGTCTTATATTAGTTGGTATTCTACTGAGTAGAATACTGATCACAACTCTCTATTTAATCTCTTAAATTCTTCTTTGCTAGCGGTCCAAGCTACATACACGAGAGAGTACACAGCTGTGTTTTTTTTTATCCTCCACTAAGCTATCTTCTCATTTTTGATTTTGCTGGTAGTTTTCACTTTAAACATGAATGGGACTGATTTTTGATCTGTAATTAATTTAAAAGTGTCACCCGATCAAATATTGCCACCATTTTTTCAACGATTCGACAATAGCATCAGCTTTTTTCTTTATTGTAGAATGCCTACGTTCGGATTTAGACAGGGTTCTCGAGGAAAAAAGCTATGCTCCTCCTCCTCGACTGTTTTCAAGAGGCGGCTATGGTGCATTCTCAGGCGTCTATTTCTACTAGCAGATGTAGTGTATGGCCGGATTTAGTAATATCTACTTTCGCTATGTCCCGATTTAACACGTTAAATATTTTTTTCTGCTATGGAAGATAATGGAAATTTTGGTACAGTTGTTGGGAGGCGTATTTTTTTCTGAAAACGACGGTATCCAATTAGCATAGTGTGGGAACATTCAAAATGCACGGCGAAGAGCTGGTAAATATTTTGAAACCGATAGAGTGAATAATGGATTCAGACATTCTGAATAGGGTTTTATATTATTTTTACTAGCTATGTATCAAGTTCTTTTTTAAATATTTTTGCGTCTGAAATAACATTTGTTTTGGTTAAGTGTCAGCTTTTACTTTTTAACAGTCGCCGTGAATAATTTAAGATTTCTATCACGTTTCTCTCTATATTTCTCGCAAATATAGGCATCTTTCGGTATTTCTCGTAAACATAGGTGTCTTTTGATATTATCTGGTCTATCATCTTCAATCATCTATCATACTTTGAAAGCTAGGTACCCCGTTATTTACGCCAAACGGTATTCTGCGAAATTGACAATGTTTACCACTAGCCTCGAATGCTGTATATAGTTTATCGTTGTGCCTTATAGCTACCAGATGATAGACACTTTCAAAGTTCATAGTACTAAATAAACTGTTTTGGTTATGTTTCTATCATCGATTCTTGGTAGGGGTAGGCATCCAGCAAAGTAAACCGGTTTATCGTTTAAGAATAGTCGATTACCATTCGCTTTTTCATTTTCTCAGAGACTACGAAGGCTTGAGCTCTCCACGGGGAATGTCTTGGTTCGATTATCCCTTCTTTCAACATACAGTTAACTTCGATTTGGATAAAATAATTTATTCTCCACTGGATTTAGTAGCCACTGGTTTACAATCGGGTGTTAAATTATTGAAAAGTGCTGGTTACGGCATTCTCCTGGCTGCTTGGCCGCATATATTAACATGTGGCTTATAGCATCCAAAGGGTATTTCTACTAATGCTGACGCAAGAAGTTGTTCCCTAATATTAGGTCGTGATATAAATCCTTCATTAATAGACATATTACATCTTGGGATAATTTTCTCTTTATGTGAAGATCAACCAGTACTTGTATGAAAGAGATGAGCTAGCCATATTCACTTTCTTTAGGCATGAATTTTCTTTAGCAAAAATTGTGTTGTGGAAGATTTTGTGCTCCCCATGTCAATCAATGCTTTTAGTGTCTGTTTGTTAATCGCTATCGTTGTAGTTGATAGACAGTCAAGTGTATCCACTGATTCCGAACAAGATACCATTTCGCTCCGCTTTGTACGCCTACAAACTTTAGCTTGACGTCTCTGCTTTCCGCATGTATAGCATTTGTTAGTCCTGGTAGACCATAATGACCTTGCATGTCTTTTGCCTCTGCAGAAAAAACATGATGTCGTTTTTTTTCGAGAGCCTAGTTTTTCATACGATGGAGGTATGTGACAAAATAGGTAAAGATGTCTCTGATGCTACTGCTGCATTTGTATCGTACTCGCATTTTCTTTTGCTAAATCTAATACTCTTATCTGATCATAGGTTTACTGTGACATTAAGATGCTATTTTCGAGAGTTAGTGCAGCTTATTAAAATTTTTCATCGCAATAAGTTTATGAAAATTCTTCTCCAGTGATGATATTCTAGTTCAGTGTCAAACGCGTTGGAGTTTATAATAAGTTTCTCTGAACAGAGCAGATTAGCAATTTTCAAAATAACAACTAGAGTTCATTAAATTGTCGTATAATCATTAGAGACAATTTGAATTAGCTTAAATGTAAGCTTTAATGAACTCTAAATACAAGCATATTTCTCCTAAATATATGCATTCAGGACAGATACATTAATGGAGGAAATAGATCATACCACAAGCATAACAAATGAAGGTATATATTTTGTATATCTTAAAAGTTTCGTTCTATTTTTGCCGTTAGATAGCATTAATAGTATTTCGTTCTAACTAAAATTGAAAATCAATTTTGGCTTGTGACTTGATTTATAAAGGTAAAAACTGGCGTATTTTTGTTCATTAATTCAAACGTAATAATGATAGATAATAAGCAAGATTTTCGACACAATATGCATTTTTTATTTTAAGAAATGTAAAAGAGCAATTCGATCAAAAATGTGATTTGCCGTGTTTTAATTTTCACGAAGAAGGTATTATTGAATGATCAAACGTATAAAAAGTAGTTTACGAAATTTTTGCTGGATATTTCTTTGTGAATAACTCTTCAAGACCGAGCAGAACATTTGAAATTAATAGCCATTGAATTAAAACATTACTTTATCAACATACTCAAAATAATCCCAATCAAGCGATGAAATCATTTGATACAGCTTGATAATGTTAGGTGTGAAAAGTTTTCCTTTCTTTAAAACAAATTGTGTCAGGCGACGTAAAGTGAATGATTTACAACAAGATAGAACGCAAACATTCAAAACGCTAATGAAATGAATTCGCACTAACCGTATAAATCTCGCCTCATTATTGTAAATTTTGTAAGAAAACCATGTATTAATTGGATAAATTGTACAGTGTCAACATTTCTAATGAGGGATCATGTCAACTTTAAAATTTAGGATTTGAAAATTGAACTTCGGCGATGATTAATCGACCACTGGCGCTGCATTATACAAAAGTACAAAAAGATTTTTCACGCAGCAAAGTGAGATAAACGCTGAGAAAATTAATATTGTAATGACTATCTTTCTATCATTTGAATGAATCAAGAAACTTAACAATTATTGAAAAGGCGTGCCATATGCTGACTTTATCGTTAACAAACAAATTATAGATTACAGCAGATAATGATTGCTGACACATTTCTTTATTTAAATAATAAAACAATAGTATTTCATAAATAAAAACTGGACGCAACCAAAGACAGGATAAAACAAAAATTTTCAATTTTTAAAATTAATTTTTGAAAATTTGATTAGTTTAAATCTTTGTATCTGAAAATCTGCTCCGAAGAGTGAAATAAAAAATGCAATAAATCTCTGATATTATTGAATTTGATAAGTTTTTAATTGCTTGAATAAATAATACAAATTAAGGACATGATAGTCTGATGAAAAAAAATCAATTACTAATGAAATTTTAAAAGAATTGTTTTCATTTGTTTTTCATTATAATAATTTATAAAATTTCAAAAATATTTAAAATACTTTAAAGATTTATTGTTTTAAGTTAATAATTGAAGATTATATTACCTATCAAAAATTGAAAGTTTTAATACAAATCGTTTGGCCTCCATATTTTAAAAATAATTTGATTAATTTATTTTTTGGCGTATTTGAAGTTCTTTTTTTATGGTAATTTCTAAGTGCAAATTAAAAGGTCAGAGTTTCCTCCTTTAATCGAAAAAAAATTGTACATTTTTATCACTTATGAACGCCATATGAGTGCCTTATCTCTAATCACGCACATGTCAACACGTTTTGATATACGACGGACAGGTCAAAAAGTTCAAATTTGTGATTAAGAGATAGGTTTATTTTAAATTTCAGGCTATAAATAAGTAATACCTGTGTAAATCAGATTAATTTAACATAAAATTTTCTAATTTTTCAAAAATAATGTGTCACAGATATATATTTTATTTTTGCAAGATTTTTAAAAACGAGAACTAACTTTTGTTTACAAATGTGTCGACCGTTCAAAAATGGCGGCAAAATTAAAAAATTGAAAAAAAAACAAACTACTTAAACGTTTATATTCCAATCAATATAATTTCTGTTTGAAATAAACTAGTGTATTTTGCTTACTGGAAATAGTAAATTTAATCATTTAGCTTTCAATTAAAACTAAAATAAAACTTTTAAGAAAAATATAATTTTAGTTTTAATTGAAATTTTTAATTTAAATTAAAACAAAATCAGTTTAAAAGTTAGATATTGAAAATGAGGTGAGTTACCTACTTAATAATGATTACTTGGCATTTTACTAAGCCGTGGGTATTGAAGTTGAAAATTACTTTTATTGTAGAAAATCTTTCGAAATTTTAATACCTAATAAAATATTTTATATATCTTAAACAATGAGACATCATTCATATTATTTTATTTTTCATAATACATTATATCAGAATATACAACAGTTCTTTTTACTTATTGTTTATAAAAGTTGAACGAAATTGGAATGTTTATAAATGTTGAACTTTGCGAATTTGCCACTTTAGTCGGGAGTGGCAATCTCGCAAAATTCGTAAAAAGACTAATATTTGAAAAGAAAGAGAAAACGTTTTATAGGGTTTGTAAAGTCTCATGTCTAACCTTGCAGGAAAAAATAAATTAGTAACGTATATTTAGTGATAAAAAGGAGAGAGAAAGAAAGAGAAATAAAATCAGAGTGAGTGAAAGAGAACATGAGAAGAAAGTGGAAAGAAGGTGGAGTGAGAAAAATGTTTTAGCAATACTGTGTTTTTTGAAACAAAATCCGTCAGAGGATGTGTTTCAAGGTGATCAAACCATCCAGTCACAATGGTTTGTCATCGGAATGTGTAAGCCGTAAATCTGATCCCTTTGCAATTATAGAAAGCTTAGTCGAGTGCCCTCCTCTAAAGCTGAAACAGCGGGAGAGGGCAAAGAAAAATCTGTCGGGATTGGAGTCATAAACATGGGAAAGGAAAGCACTGGAAAGTCAAGAGGATTTTTCTCTGTTGATACAAGTTTTATACACAGGTTTGTATTTAACTACGTTTATATGTGTGTGCATATATGAACCTGACTACAAATACACGTGTGTGTGTGTGCGTGTGCATATAGACATATGAAGAAAAATATTAATGCATGTACTTATTTATATATGTACAATTATATTCATATATATTTAGTCATATATGTACAATTATATTCATATAATTGTACATATTAAACATTGTAGATTCAGTGATAGTGACAATATATATATATATATATATATATATATATATATATATATATTGCAAATCGCCTGAAGACACCACATGGTAGAAACCTAGGTTCCGTAATAACTCGTTTACAAATAAAGAATATTCAAAAGTTCTACAATATAACT
Organism: Ascarosepion bandense; assembly: GCA_037127315.1. NCBI lineage: Eukaryota > Metazoa > Mollusca > Cephalopoda > Sepiida > Sepiidae > Ascarosepion > Ascarosepion bandense. The sequence goes on along the minus strand of JBBBDQ010001781.1, from coordinate 373,781 downwards.
GTATTGAACACTTTTTAGTACAAATGTGCACTGGTCTAATTTTATTATGACCAAAAACTAAGTAATTAAGCAATCAATTATATATATATATATATATATATATATATATATATATATATATATATATATAACATTTGTTTGAACATTATTTTAATCTATACTATTATTTAAGTAGATATTCTGTTTTTAATCAAACAGTATATATATATATATATATATATTATTTAGAAATTATAACATGGATATGTTATAATATCACTACAAAAGTAGCTATTTTGTTTTGACACATTCTGTGTCTTGTTAAGTGATGTGGTTTATTTTTAATTGTATGGTTTTAAAAGGTTAAAAGCAAGCAAAACCCCTTTAATCAGGAAGGCATTGTTGTATGTACAATGTAAACCAATCAAAGTAAAGTAACTTCTAATTTGGAGAATATGTGGGCAGACTTAAAAATAATCTTGGGGACATTAGTATTAATATTTTATTAAATTGAGATCAGCATTATTAATTAACTATTATATCTACTTTATTATTGTTGCTAAATGTAAAAAGAATTTCTAAGTTTAACAATTTATTAGATCTAGAAAGTTATTCGTATATTAAACGAGGAAGAGAAAGAACGCGTACATAAATAAACCTACGAACATCCACACATGGAAAAATAGACGAGTATATTCACAAACACTGGCAAACAGACACATATACAGATTAATATACCCACGCATATATACATACTCAAATTACAAAATTTAGCTTTTATCGACTTGTCAATTTGTCTGTTTAATTTTAAAGCTCTGTTTGCTACATATATTTGCATACTAAATTGTTACATATTGGATACAGTCAAGGTGAATTCATAAGGTGACCAGCCTTGAATAAATGAGGTCGGAACAGACATAATTGGAGTAGATAGATCTATCTATCGCCCGGTTCACACTCCACCCACGTCTGTTGAACAGGTTAAGAGGCTCAACCCCTTTTCCCTGTTTAGGATATGGTTTCCGGCTTTCTCTTTTCCGATCTTTTCACTCTTACGTAGCCCCCTGCACATCAGTGGCGTTACTGCCTTGCTCGGGGTGATACGATTAAAAAAATATTTCAATGCATGAACATATAAACAAAATTATATATATATTTACGTAAATACACAAGCTAAAATTAAATGCGTATGCATGTGCAAAACGTCACACATATACATATATATGCTAAGCCCCACAACGTTCATATGAAGTTATGCCTGTGTGAGCTCCAGTTGTTTAGCTCGCGTGTGCGTGTGTCACTGCGCACGTCAATGGTTGTACAAGTGTTAATTTATATCTGTGTTTGTATAAAAGGCGTCACGACAACAAATATTCCTCCCAATATACATCCCACTTTCACAAAAATTCATCAATATACGTATCTCTACATATATCCAGTATTATAAATAAAAAATCAAAACAGATTGTTTGACGATCGAAAAAGCGCGAAACACAGGACAACAAACTTATATCTATCTATCTATCTATCTATCTATCTATCTATCTATCTATCTATACATGCGTACATACATATATACATATACACCTACATATATATAAATATATATATATATATATATATATATATACACACATATACAAATATACATACATACACACATACACATATACACATGCAAACAAATACATACGTATATATATACACATATACACAGACATATACATATACGTACGCAAAGATACATATATATAGATATAAACATGCATACATGGATATCTGAACATACATGCATACATACATACAAGTATGAATATATATAAATATACAACCATACATATATATATATATATATATATATATATATATATACAAAAGCATACCGACATACATGTAAGACATACATACACATACAAATAAATGCATACAAATACGTACCTATCAGTAAGTAAAGCAAATATCAATGTCTACTAGTACAAAAGAACAGATGTACACGCACACACACACACACACACACACACACACACACACACACACACACACACACACACACATATATATATATATATATATATATCAATATCTAGACATCATTAATTTGCCTATATTTGATGGGTACCTTCATCCGAGACTCGGACGTTTCAACAAACTCTTTCCAAGGTACACAATCCGGCACATATCAACACAATAACACTTGGCAAGCACCAAACCCAACACCGAACGCCAACCTAAATAGCTATGAGGCATCTAATCTGACATCGATTATCACGCCAATGCACGACAGAGCCCAAACCAGTACAAATCATCCGGCCAAAGTCCAATACGTTTCCCATAGCACCGACTGTCAAAACCAACAACTAATAACCATGATACTCAAGGCTCACGTTCCACACAGTTTCCTAACTATTTATAATTCCCCGACCCGGCAAAAAACAGTATAACAAATGGCGAATGACGTACCCAGTATTTTTAAGGATAGTGATTCTTCGGACAAGGAATATTATTCCACCTATACGTACCCCATACTCGGATATATATAGTCATCCGCAGACAAATCTGTTTCGCTGTATCACAGCTCATCAGTACGATTAGACTCCGATTGCTTTTAACCCAGGATTGAAACCCGTATATTTTTCATTATACACGCCCAATAGCCAGAGTGCTCTAATTCATAATTGAATGAGCGATGCGTACATGCCAGAGTAGCTACTGTTTTTCAAAGTCTCCCATTCTTCCAGAGTGCTCAATCAGGGTGTTAGAGCGTAAATAGTCATCCACTGACAGATCTGTTTCGCTGTATCACAGCTCATCAGTACAATTATGTATATATAACTGTGAATGTATTTTTGAACACGTCTCGAAAAACCCACCGAGTATAAACGCGGAGGGGAAAAATGGAAACAAAAAAAGAAGCAAACTAAGCACTTGAACATTAGTCAAAGTACTAGTCAAAAGAAAAAAAAATACCGAAACGAGGAACCAAACACGTAAAGCGCTCAATACACTAGCAGAGCAAATAAATAAGTAAATAGCTAACCTAGAGCCAACAGACCTACCAAGGTTTCCCCAAATGAATCGTCAGAGCAAGTTGGCTAATTAGGCTGAAGAAAGGCGGTTGTAGATAAGACACTCTGCAACCACGTGACTAAAAATAGAAGACACCAAACACTCTAGACGCCAGGGATAACATTTTATTCACAAAAGAAAAAGGGGCATACAACACTTAATGATAATAATAATAATAATGCCAAACATACGATCTAATTGCCAACAAAACTGTGTAGTGTACTAAGTTAAAGTATATAAAAATAATGAGGATTTAGAACCTAAAACTTACATAGGTGCAACACAGGACACTTTTAAAACCATGCAAGTAGTTTCAGAAATGAAAAATATATGCATAGTGTTACACTTGCTACGCATGTTTGGTCCATCAAAAAAGAACTAAATATTGACCCCATTTTAAAATGGGAAATACTTAAACGATCTACTAAATAAATTTTGTAAATTGTGTGTGGAGGAGAAGTTAGCCATAGCCCTGTCTGACCCGCACATAACATACTCAATTCCAAATCCGAAATTTTAAACAAATGTAAACATAGCAAAAATTGGCTATAAAATTAGATCGTATGTTTAGAATTATTATTATGTCATTTTTCATCATATTTCGATTTCTGCTTTGGTCTCACTACCAACCAAGTCTGCGGGGAGACCTAAGGCAGGTAGTGGCGTGTTGTTATGGCTCCATTTCATGTTTTTCTATCTTCCCTATCATCTCCAGCATTACATAGATAAAGTTTTCCTTAGTGTGTGGGCTGTACTTAATAAGACAATTTTTTGTATATCTCTTAAGCTGGGGTTTCCAGGGATTCTTTCAATGTGTTGTTTTGTTCCATTTTTTATCATTCCAAGTGCACCTACTATCACTGGCACAACTCTTGTTTTCAATTTCCACATTTTTCCTATTTCAATTTCCAGGTCTTTATATTTTGACAGTTTTTCAAATTCCTTGATTGTTATGTTACAATCCGCTGGACAAGCCATATCAATTAATAGACAAGTTTTCTCCTTCTGGTTTTTAACAATAATGTCTGGCCTGTTTGCTTCAATTTTTCTGTCTGTGTAGATGGTGTAATCCCATAGAATGGTTACATCTTCTATTTCTGTAACCGGTGCTGGATGATGTTCATACTAGTGTTTGTTTACATACTTTCAATAGTGCTTGCACATTGTCCAATGTAAATATTGCCTCACTCTATCATGACGATTTTATATTCATTTGGGGCAAGTACAGAACATCCTGAGATTAGATGGTCTATTGTTTCTTGGTATTTATCACAGAACCTGCATTTTGGATCGACATTATTATGTATAATATTTGCCTGAAAGTTCTTAGTGAACAGACTTTGGTCTTGCGCTGCAAGAATAAAGCTTTCAATCTCACACTTTAATCCAGATGCACGTAACCATTGATAAGTATTAACTTTATCAACATTGGATTTATTGGCACGTTCTGGCTATTGGCCATGCAGAGGTTTATCTTGCCAGCGTTGTTTCATCTGTTCAAGAGCTTTATCTTTGGCTTTCATTTTCATATTCTTTGCCACAATAGTCGGCTCTTGGCTTCCGTTCTGCTTTTCTACAGAATCTACTAACTGTAAATCTTGTTTGAATTTACTGCCTTCTTTTATTATTGAATATTTTTTCTTTCTTTCTTCATGTTGCCTTACTAATTGTAACATCCAATCCTTTGTTGTTTCTATGTATGTTAGTAAGCCAATAGTTGTTGTCTTGTATGACAATTCCAGCTGAATAAGACCTCTTCCACCTTCTTTACGGGGTATGTATAGACGGTCTACATCAGCCTTTGGATGATGCATCTTATGCTTAGAAAGAAGCTTTCTTGTTTTAGCATCCATTCGCCTGATGTCGTTTAGAGTCCAGTTTAAGATGTTAAAGCTATATTGGACAACTGGGATTGCAAGGCTATTAATGGCCATAACTCTGTTCTGTGAATTTAATTCAGTTTTTAATATCATTCGTAGCCTTCTATAGTACTCTTTACGCACTATTTCTTTCATTTTTTATGGTGAATGTTTTCGCTCTCATTTACACCTAGGTATTTATAAGCTTCTTCTGGTTTCAATTCTTTTATTGTTACAGCAGGGTCTAGGCTAATTGAGGATGTTTCTTGTATTGATCCACGTAAAACTGTAGCTTTAGTACATTTATTCAAATTAAATTTCATTCCAGTGTCTTCGCTGAAGCATTTTACAGTTTGCAGAAGACCTTCCATTTCATTATCATTCTTAGCATATAACTTCAAGTCATCCATGTAAAATAGATGGCTTATTTTCTTTTGTCCTATTTTATAACCACATTCTGTCTTATTAAGTTGACTGGTTAGTGCTATTAATGATATGCAGAATAGTAAGGGAGATAAAGAATCACCTTGAAATATACCTCTTTTGATGTTTATTTCATCAGACTTATAGGTTCCATTTATATGATTGAGGTAAAGGGTTGTTTTCCATATAGACATGCACTGTTTGATGAAATTGATGATGACGGGTGATATCCTGTATATATTTAAAGTCTTTAAAATCCAGTCATGTGGCACACTATCGAATGCCTTTCGATAGTCTATCCAGGCTGTACTAAGATTTTTCTTTGTACTGTAGCAGTTTTCCAGAATCAATTTGTTAATCAGCAATTGGTCTTTACAACCATAACAGCCACGTTTGCACCCTTTTTGTTCAAGCGGTAACATGTCATTTCTTTCTAAGAATAAATATGTCTGCTTTGTTAAAATAGATGTTAATAGTTTATATGTTGTCGGAAGACATGTAATTGGTCTGTAGTTTTTCGGATTTTTTGTGTCACCATTCTTGGGTAGAAGAAATGTAATTCCTTTTGTCAACCATGCAGGAATTTTAGTGGGATCGTCAACCATTTCTTGAAGTTCTTTGGCTAGTTTTTTATGTGATGCGCTTAAATAATATAGCCAAAAGTTAGGAATTTTATCTATGCCTGGGAATTTCCAATTGTGTGTTTTTTTTAGTGCATATTTAACATCATCTTCTGTAATTCCAGACCATGTCTGTTCGGGTTTATTTTTCATTCGTTCTGTCTCTTGCGTAATCCAATGTACTTCCTTGCTAAGTTCTTTAGGGCAAGCCCATATCTTTTCCCAGAACTGTGTGACTTCTTTCATTCTGGGGGGTACTGTCACTTCAATTCTTTTTTTACCTATTTCCCTGTAAAATCTCTTTGTATCAGTCTGAAAAATCTTGTTTTCTCTGTAAAATCTTGCTCTTTTTTCATAGCGTCTTCTTCTTCTTCTTCTTCTTCTTCTTCTTCTTCTTCTTCTTATTATTATTATTATTATTATTATTATTATTATTATTATTATTATTATTCTTCTTCTTCTTATTATTATTATTAAGTGTTGTAAGCCCCCACCTTTTTTTGTGAATAAAATGTTATCCCCCGCGTCTAGAGTGTTTGGTGTCTTCTATTTTTAGTCACGTGGTTGCGGAGTGTCTTATATACAACCGCCTTTCTTCAGCCTAATTAGCCAACTTGCCCTGACTATCCATTTGGTGAAACCTTGGTAGGTCAGTTGGCTCGAGGTTAGCTACTTACTTATATATATATATATATATATATATATATATATATATATATATATATATATATATATATATATATATCTACCGGTTTGATTATATACGATACATTTTGTTACGAAAATCTGTGTCATTCGGCAGGATTCGAACTTGCGACTCTTAACAACATAGGGAAAGTCACCAATTGATTTGGTGCGTCTTAGACCGCTCGACCACGAATGATTCCATATTCTAATCGAAGTTAATTAATGCCTTATATAACACAATTTTCGATTCTACGTAAATAACGATTTCTTCTCTGAAAGTGTATCGTAATGTTAACAAATATAAACATACACTGTTACGAAAAGTCACGAAGATTAAGGAAATGTTTCTAACAACAGACATGTTTAACTTACTTGTTAAACATTTTTTTAAATCGATACGCGTACTTGAGTAGATATTCTGTTTTTAATAAAACACTATATTTATATATTTATTTCTACTGATTATTTATTATAAATTTTCTTACGAAAACATGTGTTATCAATTGGTGGCTTCATCTACGTTGTTATGGGTGGCAGGTTCGAATCCTGCTGAATGAAACACATCGTAAATAATCAGGCCGGTAGCAACAATTATATAAATATACTGTTTGATTAAAAACAGAATACCTACTCAAATACGTGTATCGAATAAAAATTATGTTCAAACAAAAAATATTAAATATATCCAGTGTAAAAACCATTTCGTTAGTTTCAGAACTTTCCGTAACACACACACACGCAGGCACACACACACGCGCACGCACACACACACACACACGCGCGCGCGTATATATATATATATATATATATATATATATATATATATATATATGTGTATTTTAATCATATCACCCCAACCAAGCAAGGCGAAAACGCCACTGATGCGCAGGGGGCTATGTAAGAGTGAAAAGACTGGAAAAGAGAAAAACCGGAAACCACATCCTAAACAGGAAACAAAGGATGAGTCTCTTCACCTGTTCAATAGACGTGCGTGGAATGTGAAACGGGCGATAGTTTAGTCTATCTACTCCAATTGAAGAAAAAAAAAAATAAAAAAAGAGTGAAAAGATTGGAAAAGAGAAAAACCGGAAACCACAACCTAAACAGGAAACAAGGGATGAGCCTCTTCACCTGTTCAATAGACGTGGGTGAAGTGTGAACCGGGCGATAGTTTAGTCTATCTACTTCAATTGAAAAAAATAAAAATAAAAATAAAGAGAGTGAAAAGATTGGAAAAGAGAAAAACCGGAAACTACAACCTAAACAAGAAACAAGGGATGAGCCTCTTCACCTGTTCAATAGACGTGGGTGGAGTCTGAACCGGGCGATAGTTTAGTCTATCTACTCTATGAATCTGTCAACATAAACGCTTCCATATGAATGTACCTAATTCAGCAGCGAATATTAGTCACGTAGAGCGAGCAATATACAGCAAAAATTTCAGCTCAAAATTCAGGTAATAACTAAGTGACAACATACGCAAAAAAAAAGAGGAATTTTTTTTGCTTGCCAATTGCAGACTTATCTAGTCAGATGCTTAGTAATAAAAGAATCAGGGAACATAAAAAAAAAAGAGTTGAGAAGATCAACGATAGATCCACAGATTAAAGTAGAATTTTTGTTGCTTGCCAATTCCAGACAAAATCAGGGACATCCTGAATGATTAGTGAGATAAGAAGAAGCAGGGAACGTTAAAGAAAAACAAAAGTTGAAAAGATCAGCGAATGATTCACAGATAAAAGTAGAATTTTTGTTGCTTGCCAATTGCAGACAGATTAAGCCAAATACTTAGTGATAAAAGAAGAATCAGTGAACATGAAAGAAAAACAAGAATTGAGAAGATCAACGATAGATTCACAGATTAAAGTAGAATTTTTGTTGCTTGCCAATTATGGACAGATTAAGCCAGATCCTGAATGTTTAGTGAAAAAAGAAGCAGGGAACATGAAAGAAAAAAACAAGAATTGAAAAAAAAATCAACGATAGATTCACAGATTAAAGTAGAATTTTTGTTGCTTGCCAATTCTGGACGGATTAAGCCAGATTCTGCATGGTTACTGAGAAAAGAAGAAGCAGGGAACATGAGAGAAAATACAATGGTTGAGTAGTTGAACGAAAGATTCACAGATAAAAATAGAATGTTTGTTGCTTGCCAATTACAGACGGATTAAGCCAGATTCTGAAAGTTTAGTGAGAAAAGATCTACGGAACATGAAAGAAAAAACAAAAGAGTTGAGAATTTGTCTATATTTCCGAGATGAAGTAGTATCTACAGTATTTACATTATTCGGATTATTGTCCTCAACTTTGTTGCCATTTGTACGACGTGTCTCTACCCTGTGTGAAAGGGTTATCGTTGAAGATACAAAGGATCTGTAGTCTATATAACATCAAGACGATTTTCAGAAGTGGCTCTACACTTCGCAGGTGCCACTTCAGAGTAAAACCCTCAACAGAAGAGGGCATGACTAAGGACTGTTTGTACGCCATTCCATGTAGTTGTGGAAAGAAATATAAAGAAGAGACAGGCCGCCCCCTTAACGTAAGGCTGCAAGAACACCGCAAGGCCGTAACACGAGGTGAGATATAAAACTCAGGCGTATCTGACCACATATCGAGGGAGAAAGGGAATCACCGCCCCCTATGAGGGATGAGGTTGAAATAATAGATAGAGAACGCCACTGGAAACTACGTAAACTTAAGGAATCAGCACATATACTAGGCTTAAAAAATCTCCTAAGCTGACCAAGCATAGAGATGAACACAATATGGGAACCAGTAATATGGAGTGCCAGAGAAAATAATTAGTGTAAAAAAATTGCAATATGATCTCTGGTAAAAAATACTAGAGAAAACCATTAACATCAAAAAATTGCAATATGAACTCTGGTAAAAAAAATGAGTTAATGGACATTAGGTTTATAAGTCCCAAAAATCCAGTTGTTCTTGTCCTTAAGGACACATGGTCCAGTGGATGATTCTTAGAGTTGTGAATTCAATAGGTGAACAAATAACTTGCAGGGTTAGAGTGAGATAACTCATAACTTCTAATCGAGGCTTTCCGCAAGGATTGAAGTTCACATACTCCAGTGATTGTAATAATGGGTTCCGTTCGAAATTCCTAGCACCTGAAGAAGGCCGAAGCGCACAACGACCGAAAAGTCGTAAAAATGACAACAAAGATGAGGACAGTAGTCCGAATAATGTAAATACTGTAAAAGAGTTGAGAAGATCAAAGGAAAGGAGCAGAATTTTCGTAATTTGCTCTCCAGTCTCTCTCACTTTCTTTCGACATATTTTTCTTCTGGTGCGCTTATTGTCCCCAATGTTAAGACCAAATATTTGGCTATTGAAAGGATTTAAAGCGTTCTTTATAGTCGGACAGCCAATTTGCAAGTGTCATTGTTGATTCTGGTTTATTTCGTACAATTATTTGCTACTGAAGAGTATACACAGAACGTTGGCGACTCTCCTTTCAAACAATATGTTACTGTCTTACTGTTTTTTTAAAAAAGATTTATTCTTCGCAGAGTATTCTTGATCACTCATGTGACCACTACCCAGAATTTCTTCTTAACTGCTTCACACTTCACAACCGGCAAAATATTTTTTGTGATTAGGAAAGTAATGTTTCATCCATTTATCTATTCCAATGTTTTAAAATTTAATTTTAAACATTTAAAAGTTATTTAAATCTTGTTCCCTAAAAAGAAAATTCACACGTAAATTATTGGTTAGAATAAAGATTCATGTAAAAAATATCTAGGTACCTCCAAAAATTCACACACACACACACACAAAAAAAAAAAATGAGCATACGTGATGGGAAAATGCCCCGAACTGAATAACAACAAAGTCTTTGTATTATTATTATGTTGTCATTTTACATCATATTTCGATTTCTGCTATGATTTCTTCTTCTTCTTCTTCTTCTTCTTCTTCTTATTATTATTATTATTATTATTATTATTATTATTATTATTATTATTATTATTATTAAGAAAGTCCAATTTATTATGATTAGCTGCTCTTTACTTAACTTTCTCGAACATAAGCCTATCAATAAATGCATCAGCATCTCATAAAACACATCTCCGTGTTAAAATTGTTTTTTTGTGATATTTTAAACGAAAAGTAAGCAATATTTTTTTAAATTCAGATTAATTAAACTTTAAATAAGCTATTTCTTGTAAAATAACGTTTCAGTAAAGTACATTTTATTTTTGAAAGATTTTAAAAGAGAATTATGTTGTGCGGACAAATTTGTCATTATGGAAGATTTTAACAATTTTTCTGATATCTTAAAAACAACATCCGATATTTAAAAATTCGGTTTAAAATGCAGTAACCTATTTTGCCTATTGAGAATATTAAATGTAATCTATTAGCTTGGAATTTAAACTAAAATAAACCCTTCAAGAAATGCATTTCAAACCTTATGGATAGTTTTTGTGGTGTGTGGGTGTTTGCCAACTATAAGTATTTTACATTTTCATTTACTCACAGGGTGGCAAAAAAGTAAATTAGCACGGTTTTCTCTCTACTTTTCCTACATTTTGTAACAAGAAGTTTCAAAGATAAGAAGAATATTCTCAAAAGAGCCAAAGCTTGAACTGAAAATTAGAACCACTGTAAGCAACAAGGAATGTAATCGTCATTTTGATTCCAAGTATTACATAATCAAAATAAAGTTGACATAAAGTATGAGGAAATGATGTAATGTTTAATTCTGAACAAATTGTTTCTGTTTCTTATCTGTTATTTTGTCAACATATGAATACATGAAAATTCCAGAATCATCTAGCTTATGTAATTGCTCTAAAAACCTTTGACCAATAACGAATTGATACAGAGATCAATCACTGGAAAGCAAATTCTTACTTATTCAGTTACATAATAGATTAGAATTGCATATTCTTATATTAAAATTAGTTCATATCAGATTCATAGGGGGTGTAATTTTCCGTTGGTAGTACAGCTTCACCGCCTCATTTTCTGCTTTGGCGATTGGCTTTCAAATATTGAACTGTAAAATTTGGCCAAACAATCAGAATTTTAAGCCAATGACTATAGTGGAATTTTGAAGTGAAAAATATGTAATATTTGTGATTCTGAAAGGAAAATAATTAACTACAGAAGAGTAAATGGAAAAAAAAAGCTTAAAAGTATTTTAAAATGTTTGAAGTAAATAAAACAGTAAAAAGAAAATTATGGAAAGAAAAGATCATAAGATGATGATTGCTTTTGGAAATGATAAAAACAACAGGCATAACATGACGAACATTGTCTAGAGAAAAGTATTCTGAGTCCTTCCTAAATTAGACATGAGGAAAATAGAGAACTATATTAAGAAAATGAATAACTATACCTCAGACTAAACAGCCCAGATATGACATGGATAAAAAATAAGACAGGAGGGAATTTATCAGCAGTGAAGATTGTGTTGACTCAGCTATCAAAGGACAAAGAGGTAACACGCGGCAGAATAGTGATAAACAGAATCTGTAACAAAACTGAAAAAAAGACAATGAATCAGGAAAGCTACAAGTCAAAATTAGGAAGAAAAACAATAGCCTGGAAAATTCAAGCGATGAAAAGAGTTTGCCGATAAAATAATGAATCGTAGCTGAGACATAAAAAAGGAAATGGAATGACTAGTAATGTTCAAACTATATGAAAGCCAAAACACATGCATCCCATTACGTATGCTCAATTTTTAGTGAATCTTTTGAGGTACCTAGATATTTTTTATATGAATCTTTATTCTAACCAATAATTTACGTGTGAATTTACTTTTTTACGTAACAAGCTTTAAAATTTAATTTTAAAGCATTTTACCTGCGTGTAATCGAAGATGTAACTTTCAATAATCTAAGATATGAAAATAAGCATGGCAGTGTAAACATAATGATTCACTGGAATTTTGAAAAAGAGTTGGATCTGAAGACATAGGAAAATTTATAAATTCAAAAACCAGTCACTGTTGGAAAGAAGAGAGAAGCATGTTTTGAAAATTTTTAACAAAACCGGTTCATTCAACTAATGCAAAGACTAGATAAGGTCATAGATTACCCGATCTCGTCATAAAAAGCAAACTGATTTAATAGCAAAATGGATAGGGTTTCATTATACAATAGACTAAATGCGAAAGAAAATGGAAATCTTAATTAATAGTAGGATCATTTCAAAGAACAAGAATTCGTGAAATAAATAAGCGACTATTGTACCAAGTGGATTTCAAGGGCAAACAAATCCGAACACACTTGTAGATCCGAGAAAGAAATGAAAATTATATATCAAAATCTTTATGAATGCTGAATTCATTAAGATACCTTTATTGTATTGCGGGAAATAGAAAGTAAATTAGCAATCACAAATGTAATAGGTAACGCAGAGTAATAAAACAAAGTTAAAAAAGTAAGGGATGGTGTAAAAAGTTTATATATATATATAAAATGAATTGTTTGAACATTATTTTTTATCGATACTCGTATTTAAGTAGATATTCTTTTTTTTTTAATTAAACAGTATTATATATTTATAGCTACCGGCCTTATTATTATTTACGATAAATTGTTATTACGAAAATGTGTGCCATTTCTAATTGTCGTAATAACAATTTATCGTAAATAATCAGGCCGGTAGATATAAATATATAATACTGTTTAATTAAAAAACAGAATATCTACTTAAATACGAGTATCGATAAAAAATAATGTTTAAGCAATTCATATCAAATTGTCGGTTGTTTATAACCAAATTTCGTTAAAATTCGTTAATTTCCGTTATATATATATATATATATATATATATATATATATATATATATGAATTTAATTTTAATCGGACATTTTTATTATTTCAAGCAATACTTTTAGGGGATATCTGTGTTTTAAGTAGAAGTTCTGTTTGTTTTATTTTAAATGGTGTGTATTACGTCTATTGGTCTGCGCCTTCGACAAAAAAAAAAAAAAAAAATAGAAAGTGTGCTCTCCGGCAGGGTTCGAACCTGCGTCCTTCTTTGTAGGAGAAACCAGAGTTTTATCCGGCGTATTTTAGCTCGCTCTGTCACATCCCAGTAAGGTTCGATTTTACCTTTTAAGGAATACACACTTCCACGTTCAGTTATTCTTGAAAGCCCATATTTGCTCAGTTTCGTATCAGAAACGTAAACAAACGTTTAGAATAAATGAATTTATTATTAATCTGACATTTCTCTTACTGAACGAGGAAGTATGCATTCTTTAAAAGTTTAAATAGGACCTTACTGGCTGTGATGCTCTCCGTGGTCGAGCGGTTTAAAAGTGAGACGCAGGTTCGAACATCCTGCCGAAGAACATATTTTCTTTATTATATTTTCTTAGATGCGCAGGCCGATAGACGTAAAACACACGAAAAAAAAAAAAAAAAAAAACAACAACCAAAAAACAAACAAACAAAAAAACAACAACAAAAAACAAACTTTCAAAACAGGGCGCCTATTTCAAATTCGGTTATACACAAAAATAACAATAATAATAATTATATATATTAATCTCCCTATATATATATTACAAAATAAATTAACCAAATTTTATTGCCTGATGATGGTGTTTTAATGAATGTTACTTTACGTGTAACAGAATGTAAGTGGTATAATGTGGAGTAGTGGTATGTGTTATGTACTGAACACGGTAAGCATGTTGTTAGCGTGTTCGTAGTCAATGTTATTGAGTGTTGCGTTTTTGTTTTTATTAATAAGGCCTCTATTATTTTTAGTCTTTTTTTGCATGTGGATGATGCTATGATATTTGTGTTGTCAACAAGTATATTCCGAATAAAGTTTGCCAGGTCTCCGTGTGTGTTTAAATGAGATCAATCTTAAATAACATGCAAAAAAAAAAAAAAAAAAAAAGCTAAAAATAATAGAGGCCTTATTAATAAAAACAAAAAACGCAACACTCAATGACATCAACTACGAACACGCTAACAACATGCTTATCGTGTTCGGTACACAACACATACCACTACTCAACATTATACGTAACACCACTTACATTTTGTTACACGTAAAATAACATATATCTTCGAAAATGGCTAAAAGTGTAGCCGAAAGCGCTAGTATAAACAAAATATTTTGACAATTTTTATATAATTTATGTCCTCAAAAGAAAAAAAATCATAAGATCACATGAAAAATTACATAAAAACTTAACCATCACACCTTGTCTGTCATTTTTAATGGAACCTCATATATATATATATATGGAACCTCTCTCTCTCTCTCTCTCTCTCTCTCTATATATATATATATATATATATATATATAGAGAGAGAGAGAGAGAGAGGGACGGAGAGAGAGAGAGAGAAAGTGATGAGTGATCTGAAAGTAACGAAGTAACGAAAAAGGATGTGAGATTTAATATTTTCCTTCGGTCGGAAAGATGACATCTTTTAAATGGTGTCCATTTTCCAATTCACATAAACGTGCTCTTTCTAAAGTGTTTTCTTTAACAGTCATTAACGTTTGTGTTTCATGTGATCTAAATTCCGTTCTAATGTTATTTTTAAGATATGCTATTGTTTGGGGCTTGTTGACATAAATTTTTTCTTTAAGATAGCCTCATAGAAAAAATCTAGAGCGTTCAGATCTGCAGAACAACATGGCCAATTTATTTCTAAAAATCTAGAGTGATGCAGTCGCAAAAGTTGTCTGACAACCATAACTGGGTTCTCCTGATTCTGTTGCATGGTGAAGAGTCCTGTTGCCAGAAATAGGGGCTTCTATTAGCCAGCCTTTTGATCCATGACAGCACTACTGCCTGAAGGCACTTGATGTTAGTTTGAGGCCATCACCAACAAATTCGGGAGTTCTTTCTTGATCAGAACCATCAAAGTGAATTCTCCGAGCTGTTGTATCCTCGTAATCACCAATGACACTCAAACACACTGAAATGTTTGCATTAGAGCTTCCAGAACCAATATCAGTGCAGTATTCTATTTCCATATTTCTGCTGGAGTAAATTTCGTTATTGTGCTCATTTTCTCACAGACAGTGCCCAAGTGACTCTACTATACTGTGCATTCGATTTAAATATGTGTGTACATTATTCAGTTAAGTGCCATACATGATACAGGCTTGGGTGATCATGTTTGGAAATAGATATGACTGACTGGGTAGTAAGATTTCTGCAGCAAGTTGCCATTAATTTCTGCAATAGACTGATTACCAAACCAAGGCTATAGAACCCAATCCCTTCTGCTATTTAACCCATTGTTGGAGGGAGCAGTGACGGATTAATATATTTTTAATTAATACCTTTGCGTGTAAGTAAATGCAATTCAGCTGGAATTCAAACTCTGTTCTTCGATTTCTCGTTCTGAGCCGATATTCATAGCACCACAACGTGCATGTAAATAGATAAATCTGAAGGCATACAAAGCGAATAACGCAATAATGTTTTGTTCTGTTTTTACTGTAAATGGTATCAAAGACATTTAATTCCGGTTACGTTCAAAAAGATCTTTTTGTGACAGCTTTTTGTCTCAGCGTGCATTAAAAAAATACCAAAATTGGTGTATTTTTGTTTATTCTAAGATCAAAAATAGAAAATTGACAAATGTTTTGACTTATGATGCTTTTGTCATTTTAAGAAAAGGTAAATTATAGCTCAAACATGGACTGAAAATTATTTCTATTGTTTATGAAAAAGATGTGAATGAATGTGTTAAGATTCTTTGCGAAGTATCATGGTTGGATAGATTAGTTGCCGTTGATAGCGATCCAGTTCAACATTGATTAAGTATACTCAACTTTCTACAACGTACAAGATATCAACATAATCAAAATATTAATCTGAAATCTTTAAAATTATTTGTGTTATTTGTGTTTGTCATTTTGATGAGTAGTTTACACAATTTTTAAAAAAAACAGCTGGACTCTTTTTCTGTGTGTGCTTTACTACTTAAAAGAAAGGAAAATGTTCTTTCTTTGAACCAAATTTTGCTGAGTGTGGATACTTTTCAACAATGTCAAATGCAAGCAACATAAACGAAACCACGCCAAAGGACGAGGTCAAATTATGATTTATTTCAGTTTTTACATAATCCTTTTAATGAAAAGAAATCACATGTGGACTGCGAAAGATAACCAGATCAATTCTTTTCCCAGATACTCTGGGTGTTTATAATTATTAAGGTGCTAGTTAAATAATATAAGATAGTAAAAGAAAAAAAAGAAAAAAGAAAAAAGGTAAATATATTAATGTCGTAAACTAAAAAGAAAATTATATTTTGTTTTTTCTTCATCATCCGAAGGGAAGTTTTGGATACCTAATATACATGATTTGATTTTGAGTGTATGGCAAATAAATTATCCGGAAAATTGTGTACAACAGAAACCAAAGAAAGAAGGAAAGGTTGTGAGAAACACTGAAAGAAGAAAGAAAAGTGTAAAGAGTAGGGA
Organism: Ascarosepion bandense; assembly: GCA_037127315.1. NCBI lineage: Eukaryota > Metazoa > Mollusca > Cephalopoda > Sepiida > Sepiidae > Ascarosepion > Ascarosepion bandense. The sequence continues at coordinate 356,703 of JBBBDQ010001781.1, read as the reverse complement.
AGAAGACAAATGTTGCACGAAATCAATAAAATCAATAAAAAAAGTTAACACAAAAGGATTCTTATTCCCACTTATCGAAACTTTCTTACACATTTACTTACAAAGTTATCTCTCCTTTTTCTGATTCCTATTTGGTAAGTAACTTGTCTTTGCCGAAGTATACACGTCTGCATCTCTAGGGATGGTGACTTATCTGATAGAGCAGCCTGTATTGCTAGGTACATCTGTGGGCGATGTGTTGAACACTATCGTCCTTTCCCCGTCGTTTATCTCGTACTTAACCTTTCACCTTTTTGCTGAATATCCCCTGCTCTTAACAGACTAGATTTTAGCGAGAAGAGAGCGAAAGATTACTGCTGAAGGCGCTTCATGGAGATCTTTTCACCTGGAGATTTTTTCTCAACTGTTTTTCCGACATGATTTTTTCCTTCTTTACATTTTTTAGACTAAAAATATACAAAAATTCATTATCGTATGTTTCTTTTGTATCTTCTTGCATATATTTTTGTTGATGATTTTTCATGTGCTTTTAGCGCGTATCTTATAAAAGCTGTTTAAAGATCCCTGAGCGCCACCATTTTTTGTCCCGAACCAAAGAGCCAAATCTTACAGACCTCGAATCTTCTTCCGTATCTCCAAAAGTACATGCTACTGTTTATCTGTTTTGTCGTAAGTAAATCTTTTAGTGTTTATATTTTATCAGAACATTTCCCTTTGCCCTATTCTTTTCTTTTAATTTTTTTGAAGACGTTACAACTTTTCACTTTTACGTGGCCGAAAGGAGCGTTCGCAGATATGACCGAATTTAACTTTTACTACGCTTTTGAATGTGCATATTATATATGTGTATTGTCATTTTGTGTGTATCCGTTTGTATATATTGGTGTTATGCTGATAAGAACACACTTGTAAATTATATCAAACAGAAGTTGCTTTCACACCTATGTATGATGTTTATATAGGTGTCGTTAGGTGTTGTCTTTTATTGACCCATAGTGTGTTTTTTTATAAGGAAATAAAAAATATTCGCACATCCGATTTAATACGCATAGCGAACTTAAAGTAAGGAACGCTAATAACTAATTTAAACCGAGAAAAGCCCCCTGATTTCATAACGCATGAAACTCTGAGTTGTGCCTAAAACGTAGAATATATATATATATATATATATATATATATATATATATATATGTATGTGTGGGGGGGGTGTATAGTGTATACCACTTAAACATTATTTTTAATGGATGCCCATATCTGAGTAGAGGCTCTGTTTTTATTTTTAAACGCTATATTTATTATCACCGTCCTTCGGCCGGAATATCCGCGAAATTTCATTAAAAACAAATATGCGACCTTTGGTAGGATTCGAACCTCCACTTCCCTTGACAGACAGAACCTTCGATTCGATACGTTTATATCATCTCAGCCATGAAGGACATTCTTCTTCTTCTTCTTCTTCTTCTTCTTCTTCTTCTTCTTCTTCTTCTTCTTCTTCTATGTGCCCTGTCCTTTCAGGACGTAGGCGATCATGGCCTTTCACGTTTCCCTATCTCTGGTGGCTCTGAGCACGCCTTCTCCTGTTACAACATGCAACCCTCGTTCCGTCATCCACCTGATTAGGTCCTTCAAATATGTTATCCGTTGCTTTCCTCTCTCTCTCTTTTTCCCTCTATCTGGCCTGTTAGTATAAGATTCTCCAAGCCCTCCTTCCTCATTGCGTGTCCCAGGAACTTCAGCTGTCTCTTCCTGATGCTCAGTATTAATTTCCTTTTTGTTCCCATCATTTCCAAGACCTCATCATTGCTCACATGCTCGATCCATGATATTCGCAGCATCCTTTTGTAGAACCACATTTCAGTTGCTTCAAGTTTTTCCTTCATCTTTGATGGTATTGTCCATATTGAAGGACGGACCGCACGTAGCAATCCAGTATTCTCTTCCTAGTTTCTAGCGAAATTATCCTGTTTCTTAATACCTTACTCAACTTCTGGAATGCTTCCTTCGCTATGTCAATTCGCCTTCGGATCTATGTGTCGCACTTTCCGTCTTCTGTTATAACGCTTCCCAGGTATTTCAATTTTTGTACCTGCTTGATTCTGGTATCCCCGACCTGTATTTGGCATTGTGGGCTGCCCTTTTTACTGATGACCATGCATTCGGTTTTCATGCAGTTTATTTCTAGTCCTTTCCTGTTACTTTCTTCTGCTACCTTCTTTAGGAGGTCTTGTAGTTTCCCTTCTGTGTTTGCTATCAGCACTGTATCATCTGCGTACCTTAGGTTGTTTAAATTGTGGCCCCCGATTACAAATCCAGGCATAACTTCTAGGGGCCTCAAAATATTCTCGCTGTACAAGTTGAACAGATCCGGTGAAAAGACACATCTTTGTCTTATATCCTTTCTATCTTTGTATATCTACTCAATTCATTACCTGTCCGTATGCAAGCGGTTTGCTGCCAGTAAAGATTCTTGATTACTCTCAAGTCTTTCCAAATATGTCCAGGCTGCCGAGCATCTCCATCAGTTGTTTGTGGCGTATTTTGTCAAACGCCTTCGCATAATCAATGAAGCAAAGTCTTTCTTCATTTGTATTGCCCTTTCGGAGAGCATCCTAATAATAAATATGGCATTCCTTGTTCCCGCGTCTTTAACGAAACCACACTGTTCTTGTCCTATCTCTGGCTTGATTCTGTTTCTCGCGCTATTCATCAGGATTCGGACGATCAGTTTTTTTATACGGCTCATTAAACTGATGGTTCTGTGGAGTTCGCACTCGTTTGCTCCTGGCTCCTTAGGTAGTGCTATGATAATAGACTTGCTGAGATCATCTGGTATAACCCCACTATTATAAATTTCATTTATTATTTCAGTAATTTTTTCTATACCAAATTCTTCCAGGGCTATCAGCAGCTCTATGACTATGCCGTCTGCTCCCGCTGCTTTGTTTCTATTTAGTTTGGCTACTGCAGATTCCACTTCAGACTTTAATATTTCCGGTCCGTCCTCATCTTTGCGTAATATTGGTTGCTCTCTCTTGTCGTGGAGATGATCATTTATATGTTCTTCTCATCGTTGGAGTATTTCCTCTTTCTCTAAAATGATTCTTCCATCCTTAGATTTTAGACATTCTGTTGAAGAGCAGTTCTTTTATTTCCTTATGCATGTCTGCTTTATTATTCCTGCTCAATCTCTCTACTTCTGCACATTTGTCATTGAGCAATTTCTCTTTAGCCTGTCTACATTTTCTTCTTATTTCCTTGTGTAGTTCACTGTACTTCATTTTAGCGGTCGAGTAAGGTTAAATAGTGCCTTGAAGCGAAACTCACCTGGTTATAGATTCTCGAAATTTCATACTTGTTCAGTTTCGTATCCAAACGTAAACAAAGCAATTTCTAGAAAAGAAATAGATTTTTTAATTTTAAGCCGACAGAGAATATATAACGAGATAAATGATCGCTTTGGTTCATCTTTGCATACCTAAAAAATAGGGAGAAGTTGATTCATGCCTTTTCTACAGATACAAAAGCATTCTTAGCTAAAATTCATATTCTGTTGGCCGTGTATATTGGAAGTGGCATGGCACATGGAACGAGAATGATGTACAGTGATCAAAATAAAGGGTTCGATTCAAAATTCCAAGCCCCTGACGAAAGCCGGAACTTACAATGGCCGAAACGTCATGAATATGGCAATAAATAAGAGAGCAACAGTTTGAACAATGTAAATAATGTAGATCCAGAACATATTTCGAAAATCAACCCAGAATGGTTTAAGAAAAACAAAGTTAAAGTAATGGAGTAGCTTTCCCAATTTGCTGATCCAAATTCAATTGAGAATTTATGTCATGAATGGACAATTGCTGTTCATATGAGAGCACCATAAAATAGTTGAAAATGCAGATGCTTTATCGAGGACCACAGAAAACTTTTATTAGTAGTGTTTGACATCAGTGAACCCCTATTAAGCATGAAGGGTCGAATCCTTATACAAAAGTCATTAACATAAATTATTGGCAATTATAGAAATCAACTATTTATTATTTAATTAATTCTCCATCGCTTATTATCAATTCATGTATTAATATATTTCACTAACGTTTATTGAGTAGTTAAATATCATCAAATCAAAATCAGAACGATTCATAGGACAAATAAAGAAATAATTCTAACTGTCGAATATTTTTTGCATACAGCTCTATATACGGGGTATTGTAAAAACTCCACTTCTTAAAAATTTGGCCAAATGACCAATTATCAAAACTTATTTTGATATTCTCTTTTTGTGTGTGCATACACGTCATGTTTCAAGCTGATTTGTAAAATGTTTGCACGAATAGATAACTTTAAATGTATATTCCTAGAGAATCAGATACATCACTAATATTTGAACATTCGTAGAAATACATATGCACACGGAACATACTAATATGAAAATTTCATAGTGATATTTGAGTTTCAATTAAACGTGTACATGCGCTTGCACGTTCTCCAAATTTCGTGAAATATTACGACGGTTATTTATTAGGTGTCTGTTACATATGCAAAATGTATTATTCCTGCTTTACTGCAACATGATTTTCAAAGTTTTAATAGGCTAGCGTTAGCATAATGAAAGCTTGCATAATAATACGATGAAACGGGATCATATACTTTGGATCTTAACTTAGGCCCATGTGTATTCGCATCTGGACAAATGAAAAATGAAGCATGTGCCAAATTATATATATATATATATATATATATATATATATATATATTGATTGATTGATTGATTGATTGTTTAATTGATTGTTTGATTGTTTGATTGATTGTTTAGTTTTGGTCATAATGGGGTTAGACCAGTACACATTTGTTTTAAAAAGTGTTCGATACAATTACATTGTAGAACTTTTGAATATTATCCATTTTTAAACGAGTTATTTCGCTACCCAGGTTTCTATCATGAGTGGTATTGTCAGGCGATTTTTAATAACTGATTTTACCGTTTTTCCTTTTAAGAACGCTCTTGTAACGGTGTTTTATTTGAACGTTCACTTGACAGGGAATTTATGAACGCGCTATTTTTAAATTAAAACAGATTATGGCGTTTTCATTCATGGTTGTATGAACCTAAGAGGTATTTCTTAGCGTGGATGCATTTCGTCATAATTTCCGTTCTTTCATTTAACAGTTCTTGTTTATTTGAGAATATCATAATTTCTAATTTTTCTTCTTGGCATAGTCTACATATTTTTCCACCGTTGTAAGGCTTGGCTGTTTTTACAATATTCCACGTTATGTTTGAGCCTTTTCCATATTTTGATTTCAATTTCCACACGTGGCTAGCAAATTTTGTATTGGTTTTAATTTTTCTATTTTAAATGTAGACCTGTGATTAAATCACCTGGTTTTAAAGGTGTTTTTGGTTGAGCCTAAATATATTTTGTTTTGGCGATCTGGGTCATGTACCTCTGCCTTGTAAATTATTTCTTTTGTGTTGCAGAGACCTTTAAGTGGACATTTTTTTCCTGGTTCCAAAAGATTCAGTGCAAAAGTAAATACACATTCATCAAATATGACATAAAAAACTTTTACCCATCAATATCTGAGAAAGGTTTACTGGAAGCATTTAATTTTGCTAAAATGTACATAAAAATATCATCAGAGCATATTGACATAATATTACATTGCCGAAAATCTATACTCTTCCACAAAGGTTTAATATGGATCAGGGAATCCAACAACGGAGCATTCGATAAATTTCAGAATTGATGGGAATATACATTTTAAACAAAATCAACAAAATAATCCATATTGACAACCACAGATTATCGAGATGACGGATTAATGATAGCATCAAACAACAAAAGAGAAAATAATAAAATAAGGAAAGAGCTTTTCAAATTATTTAAAGAACTAGATTTTGATATTATAGTGGACACAAATAATAAAGTGGTACAATATTTAGATGTCTCGCCATAGATGAAAACATAGTTATTATATATAAATTCAAAGTTCAATCATCCAAATAGTATAGTTAAACACATTTACAAAGAAATAGAACACAGACTATCTAATAATTCATCAAACAAATCAATATTTAATGAAAAGAAAAATATCTGTGAGGATGCACTAAGAAATTCTGGTCATAAAAACATTTTACAATATAATTCTCAACCAAACAGTCAAATAAAAAAAGAAAAGAAAAAGAAAACGAAACATTATCTGGTTCAACCCACCATTTAGTTTAAAAGTAAATGCCAAAATAGGACAAATATTTTTTAAACTAATAGATAGACACTTTCCAAAAGAATCAGAACTAAATAAAAGTTTCAACAGAAACTCAATTAAATTAAGCTATATATAGTGGATATCGGCTCGGAACGAGAAATCGGGGAACCGAGTTCGAATTCCAGTTGAATTCCTTGCATTCACTTACGCGCAAATACCCCTGGGAAATATATTAATCCGTCTCTTCCCTCCAGTTATGGGTTAAATAATAGGACAGATTGGGTTCTATAGCCTTGGTCGGCAACCAGTCTACCCCAGAAAGCAATGGCAACCTACTGCGGGATAATCTTCTGCCCAGTCAGTCATGTCTCTTTCGAGACATGATCGCCCAAGCGTGTATCGCGCATGGCACTTAACTGACTGATATGATATGGACCCGGTATGGGACCATAAAATAATAAGTCAACAAGGTGGTAGGTTCACGAACATATATTACGTCAAGAAGAAATACAAACAAATACAAAGAGATACAAAGAGATATAAAGAGGAAAGTAAACGCGCTGAACTGAAGTCGTACTGAGAATCAGAGTCTCTGTCGCCCTTTCTCACTCCTCACGAGAGTCTCTCTTATTCTTGTACACGTACTCGAGAGTAATTAACTCTCGGTTAATATAGGCAAAGAAGAGTCCATTATTAAGTGGGTAACTGTCCCACAACACCCACCCCCTCCAAGAACTTTTCCCCCCGAAAAGCCGTTTTAATATTTTTTTCGTTTAGGGTCGACGATCAAGGGATCTGTGTACTTCCTTTTTCTGCTAGATCGCCTTCTTTCGGGTGAAGCCTGGGGTGCCTTGAGATCAAAATTCTCGAATATGATATCTATTGGCTCTTCATTTGATGGTAGTGAATTATTTGTCAGTTGTCCGATATTTTCTTATTTGATTTTGGTGGCGCCTATGTATATTTTTGGGGCTTTGTATCATGTAGACTAGGTCTTCCACTGTTTGTTTTATAATGCCCACTTCCCAAAACGTCATATTATTTTTGTATACTTTAAAAAGTACTTTTTCGCTACAAGAATAACATTTTCTTGGAAGTGTGATTGTCTTTTTGAATTTAGCTTTTATTTTAGTGCATTTCCCTAAGTCGCCTGAAAACACTTCCGGGAATTTTTCATTTAGTTCCAGTTTCAGTTCTTCAATTTTGGAGGTTGTAGTTTCTATTTTTCGACAGAACATACTCATTGGACAGTCCCACAAAATGAACTTTTCAATCAATCTGTACCGAACAAATTTTCAGTATTTTTCATCACATATGTCCTCAATTTTTTAGTTGTTTCATTTAAAGTTACTGTCACAAATACTTCTCCTAAAATGTTTATTTTTTTCACCTGTCACCGAGCGTGCCGTTTTGTTAGTTCTCAATAATGTTGGCTTTTTTAGTTGCCTCCACGTATGCAAATTTATGATAGTCAAGTCAGATCCACCGTCTAGCTGGAATTTAATTGTTTTATTTAATATTTTCACTATTACATATTTTCGCAAATTTCCCTCTTCGTTATTGCTTGACAGCGTCTGTCTTATTTTATTTTTTGTTCTTCTAGATTCTTGCTGTTAAATGACCAGCTTTTCCGCAATTCTGGCAAATGTTTTTCTTTCTGGACGGGCAGAACCTCATCCAGTGTAATTTTTCCGCAAATGTAGCATGGACCTGGCGGTGAATTTTCTTGTCTTATAGTATGTTTGTCACGATATTTTCTTTTCTTCCTTTCCGGGGAGTGTCGTTTTGATCTGTTCATAATTTATCTGTTCATAATTGATCTGTTCATAATTTTTTTAAATGAACCACCCCTGACTCCTCGATATTCCTCAAGTCACTTTTTACTGATACTACCCTCTGGCAGTCTTCTGCTAATTTTTGGAGGGTTAAACCTGGCTCATTTTCTAGTTTTGTTAGAACTCTGTGTCTAACTTCCGCGTCTCCGGCTTAGACCAGACCTTGAGCAAAAATTAGGCATTTAAAGTCATCAGCAGATAATTCCGTTAGTTTGAAATCGTTAACGTATTTATTTACCGTAGCGGCAAATGTTAAATGATCCTGCTGATCTTCTTTGAATAAATTAAGGCATTTCCATCTTTTATGAAAAAGTGATGTGTTTGACCCAAATAATTCTGACAGTCGCTTGACTGTTTCTGAGAATTCCAGGTCTGTCGTTTTTCTGGGGAGAATAAAATCAACAAACCTGCTGTGCTCTGTTGTAACTAACTTCCTTAGTAATAACCGCACTTTCTTAGAATTTGGCTAATTATTACAGTCGAGGTTAAATAAATCCTTGTACCGCCTATAAATAGCGTCAAAGGTCTTTTCGCCTTCCGGTACATACTTGAAAATTTCCATAGTGCTCCAGATAGCACTTTGAGAAAAAGCAGTATTGTTCTCAGTTTGTTTGTCTTTTAATGATTTAAAAAGTAACTCTTCAATTTTATTTTGTCGGTCCTTTTAAAGAATTGTTCTTGCAAATCCATCTGTTGTTCATGTATCTCCATAAATAATTGTTGTTGTTGTTGTAATTGCTCATCGCTTTTTTGTTGTTGACCCAACTGAGTTTTTATTAGTTGAATTATCACTTTTTGTAAGTTTTCCATTTTTTTTCAAACTCAACACGACTAATTTTTTGTAAACACTAGAAAAAAAAACACTAACTGTATTTACAGTTTTTTTATTAGTTGCAGGTTGTTTTAGATGGGGTATTTTTTTTTCTTTTCTTGATGCTTCACGATTTTTCGACCGATTATTTGTGAGGGGGACTATCCCTTGGTACTTGAAATCTACGTTCGACTGTTGATGTTCGCAATTTCTGTATTTGTTAGTTGATATGTGTCGATAGTGGTCAAAGAGAAAAGATTTTCTTTTCTTGCGTGAATTCCTATGTCTTTGCCGCTCGTTGATATGGCGACTGACTTGAAAAAAAAGTATTTTTCCTGTCCGCGTGAATTGTTCGAATCTTTCTTCGGCAGTTGATATGGTGACTGGTCAAAGAAAAAGGTTTTCCTTACCTGCGTGAATTGTTCGAATCTTCGTCGCCAGTTGATATGGACCCGGTATGGGACCATAAAATTATAAGTCAACAAGGTGGTAGGTTCAAGAACATATATTATGTCAAGAAGAAATACAAACAAATACAAAGAGATATAAAGAGGAAAGTAATAATAGCTTGCGCTGAACTGAAGTCGTACTGAAAACCAGAGTCTCTGTCACCTTTGCTCACTCCTCACGAGAGTCTCTCTCATTCCTGCACGCGTCCTCGAGAGTAATTAACTCTTCGTTAATATAGGTAAAGAAAAGTGGGTAACTCCCCCACAACACTATAGTAGCACTAATACTTTAGATAGTTTCATAAAAACAAAACGCCAGAAACTTAAATAGCATCGTACAAAACGAAACCACCAACAAAGAATGCAACTGCAGGGACAAAAATAAATGTTCACTTAATGTTCTCTGCGGCACAAAAGAAATAATTTACAAGGTAGAGGTATATGACCCAGATCACCAAAACAAAATATATTTGGGCTCAACCAAAGACACCTTTAAAATCAGGTGGTTTAATCACAGGTTTACATCGAAAATAAAAAAAATTAAGAAACAATGCAAAATTGGCTAGCCACAAGTGGAAATTGAAATCAAAATATGAAAAAGACTCAGACATAACGTGGAATATTGTAAAAACAGCCAAGCCTTACAATGGTGGAAAAATATGTAGACTATGCCAAGAAGAAAAATTAGAAATTATGATATTCCCAAATAAACAAGAACTGTTAAATGAAAGAACGGAAATTATGACGAAATGCATCCACGAAATGCATCCACACTATGAACCTAAGAGGTTCATACAACCATGGATGAAAACTCCATAATTTATTATAAATGACTTTGCAATCAAAGCATTCTGTAGACATTTTCGTCTTAGTGAAATGTTTTCGTCGCAGTAAATTGGAAGAACTTTTATTATCAAGGTGTGGGATATTTACTGACAAAAAGTAATAGAAAAAAATAATCTAAATGAATTCAGTAAGATTAAAAAAAATCCTAAATTTAAAAGTCCCAACATTCCTAGTTCGTGCACATGTGTAGTCGCAGCGACATAACAAATTTAGTCCCATGAAGTCTTAAAGGACGAAACGCGTTGCAAGAAATCTTTGTCATACATTTACCCAATATTGCTCTTGATATATACAAATATATATGATTATCTCATACTAGAAGAATGCTAAAACTATTAAGATATAAAAAAATCTCTCGATATCAGCCAATTCATTTAGAAACAGAAAAATTCTTGAAGAAATGCATTGATGAAAAAGTCATCCCACAATGCACACACAAAATACTAAGAACATCTTATCCAACCTATGCATGCGATTTCTTAAAGTAATCAGTTGAAGAAGTAAAAGAATTGGAAAAACTAACCACAAAAAAGTCAGAAATGTCGAACTTCAACTCCACAAAAAGAACGTTGCAACAAAGTTGGAAATAGCCCGACTACAATAAACGATAAAACAAATAAGTGACAACCAGAAAAAATAGACTGAGACAAAATCTCAACACCCTAAGCAGTAACGGCAAGTGCAAATATGTTAGAAGGCCAGATATCTAATCGGAAGCAAAGCTATCTTATACAGAACGGGAACTATAGAAGCTGCTACTATAGAATCCAACAACGAAAGTACATTACCACAGAAACACCTAAATGCATTAAGGAACCTAGTAAAAAATAAAGAAATCCACATCACTCCTGACAAGGGAGATGGGATTGTAATCATGAACAAGAATACGTAGAAAAATGTATTCACTAATCAACGAATAATAAAATAAATAAATAAATAAACGAACAGAAAATAATTACTGAAACAAAATTTAACAGAGATTAGAAAACTAATTAAAAATGAAAACAAATCATGGTCTAAACTCATAGAATATCACCCTAGACCATGTAAAATGTACGTCTGCCTAAAATCACAAATATGTTTTCACGATCTCCCCATCATCCCAGGAATATGCAGCCCCCTCCCAAATAGGGGAAATCCATAACAAAAGTTGTAGCCCCTCTTCTTGGAACAAAAACTCCATCTCATATAAAGAACTTAGGCTACCTATCTAAAAAACTAAGGGAAATTAACACTTTCCCTAGCAACAGCTAAAAGAATAAATATCTGCCGTCTCATCAATAATTAATGCTATTTCACATTTAATAATGATTTTTACAAACAAAAATTTGGATTAGCATTGGGATCGCATGTATGAATGATGACATGTATCTACTTACAATTACTCGTATCTAGGCCTTTCCAAAGTATTTTGCCTAAACAATCAACGTGCTTCTGATATATTGATGATGCTGTATTAAAATATCCTTGTGATACTGATATACCTGACATAGTAGATAAGCTAAACAAAGTCGAACATATAATAGAATTTAAATACGAAATGAAAGAATACAATTCCTTGCCTTTAGAAGATATTAAGCTGTACCATGTTAACAACAGTACAAAACTTGGCGCTCACCGGAAATCAACTAAAAACGATCTAATATATTTCTTGTCTCATCATAACGACAAAAGTATAATTACCGGATTCCAATTAAGAGCAGTCAGCATTTGCATATTTACATGAAGAGGAGAAATACATTGAAAACACTATTTTATATTCAATGCGAAACAAAAGGCTTATAAAATTGTCCAAAGTAGAAAAACTGCCCCTTTTAACAAACCCAATTAACCAAAAAATATATTGTCATACCAACTAATACTCTCACATTTACAATTAGAAAGAATCTATCAACATAACTCAATGTTGAGAGATTCATAACTCAATATAAAATTTGTTACTACTCCATAATAAAAGACTTAGTCGATATTAAACAAAACAATAAGCTAAAACTTGAAGGAGGAATTTACGCGATCGTCTGTAATAATTTTCACAAAAATACATAGGAAAAACCTCAAAGAATTTAAATAAAATATGATATGAACACAAAATGGACATTTTACAAAATTAATCAAATGCGTTGGTTGACCACTGTAACATGACTGACCACAATTTGGACATAAAATGCTACTTTGATCAAAGGAGAAAAACCATTTACTAAGACGAAAATGTCAAGAGAGTAACTTGATCACAAGTTCCCTTACAGTGTGAAATATCTACTAAAGAAATTGCTGGAAATAAAAAGAAAAATAAACTAAATGAAATCAGATAGATTACGAAAAAAAAAAAAATTAAAATTCCCAACATCCTTGGTTCGTGCGCATGTGTAGACGTACCAACATAAATTTAGTTCGATGAAGTCCTAAAGGAAGAAACGCGACAAAGAAAGCATAGAAATGAATACAATATGGGAAAACGTAATACGGAGTGCTAAAGAAATCACTAGAAATCATCAAAAATTGCAATATGAGATCTGATAAAAAAGGATTACTGGGATATTTGGTCACAGAAATTAATACATTGATGTTTTCAAGTTCCAGTAACTTGACCCAAAGAGTTGTGAGTTCAATACCTAGCTACAGGAGTGGGGAACAAATAATATAGAGAGTTAAATCAAAGGGAGGGTATCGTATCCAGAAGTGGCATCGCAAAAATTCCCAGCACGTACCGTACAACCGCCTAAATGTTGAAAACACATCAGCAAAGATGGGGACAACAGTTCGAACAGCGTAAATAACATAAATGCTATCTCATTTCAGAAGTATAGACAAATGTATTTTTCTTACTTTGAAGCATTGCTAGTTGAATAACCAACCTCTTGTCCTAAACTGAAATCTCACAGGAACACCAGCTTCCGAAGGACAACCTAGAGAACATTCCTTGAAAAGTCCTAATGAAAGTAATAAATCCTTGTCATACTCTCATGCTTTCTCCTGTAGTTGCCCCAAACTAACTTAAAATAATGTCTACAATGTTTCTTCCAGACCGAAAGCCGCACTGAGATTCAGACAAGACTGAATCGACCAGATAAAAGTCGAATCTGTTCAAAATGATCCTACCACAGAAGAGAGATACTGATAAGATTAAGGACATTCGCATTTATTTATTTTGTGAACCAAGAGATAGCTTCCACATTCAGAATCTATATCTTCTGGTATACCCTCGTAACCAGGAAACTTCCCATTTGAGAGTTGTTTATGGCCCTTTTTATTTCAACATAGATGGTGTAGCTGATAACCCTTCAAGAATAAACCTCTGTAGAAAGTTGTTGATAAGATTCTCAACATTCACGTCGATGGTTAAAACATTTGAGAAATGTTCTTTGCGTTTCTTGATCTCTTTATTGTCCGTTAGAAGGTTTCCATAGGAAGAAAATATGGGTATTGAGTGATTTAAGATAGGTTTGAAGAATTATTCGTATATAGCACTTTTGAAAATACACATGTTGATTCAGTGTTTGCACTGTCCAGGACATCTGCTAGCTTGCTGTCATAAAGAGTCTGAAAATATTTGAACTTGTCAGTGTTGTTTATCTTTTTGATATCTACTCTTTGAGCTAGTAGGGTGCAGTTGTTACAAACCGGACTATGAATAGTGAAGCTAACATTGGATCGTATTAACCTATGATTAGACCAACACTCACCAGTGGAAGGCAGACGAGTTAGTTTTGTATCTGACCTGGAGGAAGACCTCCTATTCATGTTATTGTGAGGTCTTCTATGAGATGATAGTGGTTAAAATGAGAATGGATTTAAATAATTTTGCGGTGGTTAGGAAGCTTATAGTGTTGGCAATTCATGCTCACTACAAAGGAATAGCAGGAGATGATAATTTGAGCTCGCCTTGTCAACACCATGTTTACCGGTTACACTACTCCATACTGATGTATCGCAACTTACGCGTCCAACGAAATCACCCAGGAGAAGTTTGTCATGGATGGAAATACTATTCTACTGGATGCAAAATTCAAAGTAGAAATTCTCCTTAATTTTGTCACTAGACGTCATGGTTGGAGCATAGCAACTAAAGATGATTGCATACTTATTTCTGCTAATGCAAACACGCAAAGGCACAAGTCTCTCATTGATGCGAACAGGTAGAGATTGTTTAACTAGGTCGTTCCGAGTAGCAAACTCAACACCTGCTTCTCTATTAGCTGTATCAGGCCTACCAAACCAGAAAAAGTTATATCCGCAATCAACTTTCTGTAGCTGACCAAAACCAGCTAGTCTAGTTTCCGAGAGAACAGCTGTGCCAAAGTTTTTCTTTTTTAGTGTGCGGGCAATCAAAGCAGTCCTACATTCAAAGTTTTATTTAATATTCCGGAGATTTCTCATATTCCAAGACCCAATGAAAAGGTCTGTAATGTTTGGTAATGTTTGGTATTTTATTGTTCTTATTCAGTTTTGGCTGCACAGCCATTTGCCCCTAATTACAAGGTAAGCCATTTTAAAGTTATATTTTGTAGTTATTTTCCATCAGAGGAAAGCAGTGCCGTTCTAAAAAAGGTATGATTTATGAGAGGAGGACACATATTACGCAAGTCTCTTACAATTCTGAAGTAGTTAAGCATCTCACTTTTTATGGCCTGCTCTCTGACAAATATATGGTTTCAACTTCATACGGTTGATGTCCTAACAGCCACCACTGAATGCTCTTGGTAAGAGTGGCAATGCTTGAGCTGTTGTTCTAGATATCTCAAAAGCATTTGACAGGGTTTGACATGCTGGCCTTCTGGGCAAGCTACAAAGCAATGGTATTTCTAGATGATTGCTTGATTTAATCCAATCACTCATATCAAATTGTGAAATAAAGGTTGTTTTAAGCAGGCAAGCTTTCAGATATTTTCACATAAACGAGGGCATCCCTCAAGGCTCTATTCTCAGTTCTACACTGTTTCTGATCTTCATCAATGATCTTCCTGATGTAATCAGATTCTTAGCAGATGACACCACCATTTATTTCCATCTTAATAGTAAATCTGCCAAGGCTAACAAACCTGGCTACCACTCTTGAAAAGGACCTCTAATCAGTGATTGACTGGGATAGGAAATTGCTTGTAAATTTTAATGCCTCCAAAACAAAGATTTGTTGGGATTTGTTTAAGGGAAAGGTTCGAAGTCCTACCCTGTATAGACTTCAGGCATTTTAATTATCCTGCAACAGGTTGCCAATATCTGCTGTGGTTGACTGGTTGCCAGCCAAAGCTATAAAATCCACTCTATTGTTATTTAACCCATAACTGGAGGGAAGGAACGGATTAATACCTTTTCCAAGGGTATTAGCGCGTAAGTGAATGCAGGGCATTCAACTGAAATTCGAATTCGTCTCTCTGATTTTTCTTTCGGAGCTGATATCCACTGCGCCACAATGCACATCCCTTTGATTGAAGACCAACAAAGGTTCTTTAAAATATTTTCATTTTTCTGTTTTTGAAAATCTTTTTCTTATTTCCAGGGAAAATTTAAACATTAGCATTAAATTTTAAAAAATATCAATAGTTTCATTATTTCAAAAAGAACCAATGTCACTAACTGAAACATGAAAAAGTGATATTTAAGTGAACAAAAATGACCTGGCCCTCTCGGATGTGTGAAGATGTGATACATAAAAAATGGCTCAGAAAACAATGCTGTCACATAAATAACCTTATCTGATAATGGTTGAAAGCCTAAATTGCACAGATATTGGACAATTCTAGTTTAAATTTTCCCTAGAAATTAGAAACATTGTTCAGATCATAGAAGAAAAAAATGAAAAGAAACCTTCATTAATCTTCAACGAAATCTTTATAAATGAAAAATTTATGGACAAATACAACTGATTTAAAGCTATATACATAGTTTAAAAATTAAATCCTTTTATCAAGTCTGATTTTTACAAGTGTTTTTCTGTATATATTGGATATTGCATTTTGTAGAAACTGTAAACACTATTTTGAGATGATTAGATTCACAATTCAATCTTTGTTGTGCAAATTACTGACCAATTACTCACAGGATTCTGCTTTTGGAATTCTCACATGGACATTTTGTTAAATTCTTTTGAGGGCAAGGATAATCCTAAGATATTTCACACCTTATGTTTATTTTTTGTGAAAACTTTTTTTTTTATTATCTGGATTGGGTGTAACAGACTTTTTTATTGTCCAACATTGTGATCAGTAAATTAGGTCAATTAAGTGTCATTTCAAAAGCTCTCATGAAGTTATATTTTTATTTATTTTTTTACCTCTCTGCTTTTGTGTTGCTCTTAAGTTTTTATCAGTAGTTTTTTCTCAACTCTTTTGAAACTACTGATCTCATATTTGACCTAATATTGTGAATAAATAAAACTTACGTTGTCTGAATTGTACTCTGTGTTGTCAATATGATTTCTTTTTACTGGGTGCTCTGATCCTAGAGCCATATGTTGGACAAAGATTGTTAGGAAGTTGTCTATATTCTGAGTGTTCAATCCTGGCTAATGGTAGTGGTGAGGTCAACAATTTCTATACTCACCAAACAATTGCTAATTACTTGAAATGGCTTTCGGGAAATTGGGCTTCTCAAGTCCATTGTTACTCGTTTTTCTGGTATTGATGGGAATTGCTTTCCAAAGTCTTTGTTTTTGTGTTGTGACATTTATGAATACTGATTGTTTTTTTTTGTTTGTTTGTGGGGCAAGCAGGGTCTTATGTTTCTAGTTGCAAAGAAACAGTATTTTTTTAACTTGTCTGAATAAAACAACAAAAGCATCTAGATTTATTCATGCATTTCTATCTATATGCAGAATATAACTTCAATCAGCTAAGTCACAAATTCTATTTGTATTAATCTTATCTGTGCTTGTAAAGTGGGTAGTTTTGAGTGTGAACAAAGTGTAGCAATTTCTCATCATGTGAGCAATTAGCATTTGTCATGAAAATTAATTAGAAATTAGATAATTCAATGAATAATTTATAATTTTAAGGGAAAAACTTATCTAGTTTCTGTATATATATATATATATATATATATATATATATATATATATATATATATATACACTACTCAAAATTTAAACTGCCAACCTCATTGTCAAAAATAATTCACTTACAGTGAACCAATATTGATAAATTTACATGTACTTTAAAGAACTGTGTTCTTGATCAATCCAGATTCATAAATAATTTCATTAGATATACTACTACATGTTTAACAAGAAGACTCGTGTTACATCTCTTTGACCATAACTGTTCTCATTTAAATACACATGAAGATCTACCAAACTCTATCCGAAATATAGTTATCAATAATACAAATATAATAGCATCATCCACACGCAAAAATGGCTAAAAAATAATAGAACCAATATTAATAAAAATGAAAAAGCCAACAATCAACAATATCAACAATGAACACTGCCACAATATGCTGACCGTGTTTGTAGTTTGTTAATTTTTTGTTGTGACTTTTTATTATTTGTGTAAGATTTTTTGTGCAGCTGTAACTAATTTTGACGTTGTTTTTGTTGAATATTTTTGCTAATCGGTTTGTCACCGGGAAGTGTTTTTCTAATAAATTCAGAAAGTCTTACCTATGTTTGTTTTGACGGCTTTGTTGTATGGTGGATTGAACCAGATGATATTTCTTTTTCTGTTTTTGCTTTTTGTTGCGGAGGTGTATATTGTAGTTGATGTTTGTATCCACATTTCTTTAGTGCTTCGTCATATGGTGTTCTTTTGTTATTAAATCTGTATGTTAGACGAATTTTCAGATAGTCTGCGGCTGATTGATATGGGTATTTGTTTGATGATTGAAGGTGGGTGGTTGGAGGATGTGTGTACGTAAGTTGGATTGTCATTATTTTTTCTGTATGGTTCATATGTGTTTTTGTCCAAGTTTAGGGTGACATATATGAAGTTCACTGTTTTTATACCTGCTTTTATTTCTATTTTGAATCCAATGGATTTTAGAGCGTTTACTATTTTTTTCCAAAATCTATCTAATTTGGGACCATTGGGTTCTCTTATCAGGATAAGTCCGTCATCTTTGTATAGTCCCGTGTCCTTTTTATCCAGGATTCTGGCTAGGTGTGAAAGAATGAGTATGCCTACTAATTCGCATGTCCCTGATCCATCGTAGGTACCCATTGTTACATCGAATAAGTCGTGGATTTGTTTTTTTGTCCATGGTTCATTATTGTAGAATAATAGGGATTTGCGGCAGTGCATGATTATTTTAATGTCTTCGTCTGTAATTTTTATATGTTGTTGTGCCAGTTGTATAGCCTCATTTAATATGTTTTCTGTGATGGATGGGTAGAAGTCTACGATGTCGAATTGGATGAAAGTGGCTTTGTCCTTGTTTTTTATTGTTGTAAACCACTCTATGACAGCTTTGGTATTCTTCCATTGGTTAAGGCCTAATTTATTCCTTAAGTTGGTGTTGAGAGATACTAATATTTTTTTGCTGATTTTTCCTATTTCGCTTTTCGCCGGGTTTATTAGTCGGAATGCAGGACATTCTACGAAGTTGGTTTTGTGATCTTAATCAGTTTGTCTGACGATCGCAAAAGCGTGAAACCCAAGGTTACAAACTCACACCTAACTATATATATATATATACTTATCATTGGTGCAAATTTTTTTCTGCGTTCATTAGCATATATCTGCATAAAAGTGTGTAGTATCATGATTGTAATTGGAGTATATAGAATGAACTATCGCCCGGTTCACAATCCACCCACGTCTATTGAACAGGTGTAGAGGCTCATCCCTTGTTCCCTGTTTAGGATGTGGTTTCCGGCTTTCTCTTTTCCAATCTTTTCACTTTTCTTTTTTGCTTATTTTTTTCTCTTTCAATTACCGCCTTGCTCGGGGTGATATGATTTAAAAAAACAAACAAAAAAAAACTGCTCTCTTTTAACCACCATAGAGAAGCTTTTTTACCAGCCACCAGAATGGATGATGCTAGTATCCTGGAGAACAACACACTGTGTCTCCCTGGCCTCATTTTTTTTAACCAACCTGAAGTAGAATGATTACTTTGAACTCATAGCTGTATCTACTGCTACGAAGGATGCATCACTGTATCAGGCCAGAAAGTTTTTTCTCATCAGAATCCATTTTTTTTAATCATATCACCCCAAGCAAGGCGGTAACTCCACTGATGCGCAGGGGGCTATGTAAGAGTGAAAAGATTGGAAAAGAGAAAGCCGGAAACCACATCCTAAACAGGGAACAAGGGATGAGCCTCTTCACCTGTTCAATAGACGTGGGTGGTGTGTGAACCGGGCGATAGTTTAGTCTGTCTACTCCAATTGAAAAAAAAAAAGAAAAAGAAAAAAGAAAAAAGAAAAGAGTAAAAAGATTGGAAAAGAGAAAGCCAGAAACCACTTTGCACTTTTATAAATCTACCATTCACCGTTACATTGAATACTGTTGCCATATCCTGACTTGGCATCTCGACATCAGTCACTTTCTCATTAACATGATGCAGCTTCCTGCTGTCTTTTCTACATGGTAACTGCTCTGATGAGCATTTTATCACTGGTACCCCCCCACCCCAAAAAAAAAAAACATGAGTTGAAGTTTGCTACTAGATTAGCATCTAGATACCACCCTTTTACTGCTGAGATAATTAAGTGGAATTGTTGAGTTATTAAATCTAAAATTTACAGTAGATGCTGTTAAATGTACAATTCATGATACAATCCAAAAATACTTTTGCAAACTTTTGGAGCGGGTTCTTTACACCGGAACAAGGTAAAATATCCATATAAACCCTTCCATTTACTTGTTTTTCCGACAGCTATAATCTCCAAGAATTTAAATGTAAAGTCAATAGTCATCTCCTATCTCACTAACCTGCATCCTCTCTTTCATGCTCCTTTTTTTCCGTCCACTCCACTCTCATCAGTATTCTCATCCTTCTCTTATCTACTTCCTGACACTCCCCCAGAACCTGTCACTGTTTCTCATCACTTTCCTCTTATGTAATCCCCTGCAAAACAGTGACAATAAAATGCCTTGCTTGGGGTGATATGATTATAAAAAAAAGAATATAAACATATGTCCAAATAAAGCCCCATCATGCATGAACCAAAAGCATTTTTGTATTAGCATGGGTACATCCTCTAGCAGGTCTGGGAGTATTTTCAAAATACAGTCCCGTAAACAGCTCCTATAAGATGTGCTGGGATAGCATAGGAACCTACCAGACAGTAACTTCCAAATTCTATTCCACACATTAATTGTAAATTAATTCTGCTGTCTAGCCTGCATTGTATCAATGAGAATTCCAGTCTGCCCACAAATGTTGGTTGTGTAAATTTGTTATTCCATCTCTTCCAAATGTTGTCTTATCTATAAACAAAAATAAAGAGACAAACAATGGATCAGCAGTTCGTACAATAAACCATCGGCAAAAGTTCTCCCATGATGAGTGATCAGAGGGTGAAAGACACTGCACACATTGCAAATGATACAGATACAGGAGCTGCTCTTGAAGTACCCTCCATGTGGTTTTATGAGATGTACAACATTCTAAGGCCACTTGATATGTGCTGATACCTGGATCATCTTCAACAGCCTGTAGAATGTATTCTTCTTGGTCAGGTACATGTCGTCATCGTTCTGCGGTCTTGGCCGAGATAGAACTCACTACAACCCTCCAGTATTCCCTGTGCATTTGGAACCCTGGCGCAGTTTTGTAACGAAATTCATAATTTTGTCAAATAGCTGAATACTTGATACTTCGCCAGGGCTACCAAGGGTGTTTTTATTGTGACACCCTTTCTCTTTTCCAATTTTCTCACTTTGATTTTTTTCAATTGGAGTAGATAGATATATTTATCGCCCGGTTCACACTCCACCCACGTCTATTGAACAGGTTAAGAAGCTCATCCCTTGTTCCCTGTTTAGGATGAGGTTTCCGGCTTTCTCTTTTCCAATCTTCTCACCTTGTTTTTTTTTTCAATTGGAGTAGATAGATCTATCTATCGCCCGGTTCACACTCCACCCACGTCTATTGAACAGGTTAAGAGGCTCTCCCCTTGTTCCCTGTTTAGGATGTGGTTTCCGGTTTTCTCGTTTCCAATCTTTTCACTATTACGTAGCCCCCTGCACATTCGTGGCGTTACCGCCTTACTCGGGGTGACACGATTAAAAAACAAAAATTGCTCGCAAATGTGTAAAACGGTCGTCTACTCTTCACCATCCATGTGCAAAATTCAATCTAGGAACAACTATCTCCCTTTAACTAGACTCTCTAAGTTATTTGTTCACTACTGCTGTAGCCCGGTACTGAATACACAGCTCTTTGAGTCAAATCACTAGTACTAACCAATGCCTATATTCACTAGGCCATGTGTCCTGGAGGACATCAGTGTATGAATTTCTGGGACTTACAAACCTCATGTCTCAGTAACCATTTTTAACCAGAGTTCCTATTGCAATCTTTGATGCTAATGATTATTCTCTATCTACTGGTTCCCATATTGTATTCATTTCTATGCTTGGCCGGCTTAGTAGATTTTTGTAGCCTAATATATTAATATGAAGAACTAGAAGCGTGTCAATTCAACACGATCTTTATTGCACTATTTGTTAGAATGATTTGATTAAGCCAAATATTTGTCTAGAGACACCATACAACTTGAGATTGTAAAGAGTTCCAGCATGTGAAACACTGTCTAACGCCTTCGAGATATCGAAGGTCACTACCAGAGCATCGTCATTCTTATTCAAAGCTTGATAGGCAAATTTGGTGATGGCCGTTAACACATCGGCAGTAGAGCTGGAGAAAAGGAAACTATATTGTTTATATTGTATGTTTTAATTTTTGTTGAAACTCATAGAGATTAGATTAATGGTTACCTGAATATATAGTTTTTCTTTCTACAGTTCGGACTGCTGCAATATGAATTTGGAAAAAATTTTCAATACTAATTTTCATTTATTCCAGTGAAATAATAATACAGTCAGAAATGTAAATTAGCTTTTACATACACAAGCAATACCAGCAGCTGGTTTTAAGATTTCTTCATAGAAGTAATTTTTAAATCGTTTCACTCCAAGCAGAAATCGTTTTAAATCGTTTCACTCCTCTAAGAAAGTTACTGAGAGCGAAAGAAATTAGAAGCCGTTAGTCAGAAGAAAGGACAATAAAAGAAAAATGACAGATGACGAATGACATTGCGTTTAATTATTAGAAGATCGTAGGTGGTAGAAACACAAGAAACCGGAAGAGAGTTCTATAGAAGAAAATGTGAGAGAATAAATTCTTAGAATATAGCTTATGTTACATCTAGTATCTTAACAGTAAATCGGTGATATCTAGTCGCTTAAACTCATGCAATCGATATAAGAGGGATGAAACCTCATTCAAAAAATGTTGTAAAATATTTCTAAGAAAGACAGAGAAGCAACGTTATGGTGGTAGGAGAATAACTGAAGCGAGATGCCAGGACAGAACCAATATTATTACAGATTCTTCTTTGGATGTTGGAGAGGATCTTGAGATGCAAAGTAGGGTCACTTGGCCAAATATTGCACCGATATTCAATACACAGAAGAATGATATATTTATAAACGTGCAAGATCGATTATGTCGAAAAAAAACTGTCTAGCACGACGCAGTGAACCAATTTTCCGAGCAGCAGTCGAAGCAATTGATTCAATATAATCATTCCACTTCAAGTCAGTCGAAAATATGGTTCCAACAAGGCGCAAAGAGTTGTTTTCATGGAGTATGTTAATGGAAGGCAAACATAATATAACAATGGCTGGCTGTTCATATCCGAGTTTGCCAAACCTTATTGCAAACGCCTGCTTTTTTTAAAAAATCACAGAGTTCATGGGTCAACTCATGGTATGATTTCAGGTACTTTCCGGAATCTCGTACGCTGGAATTGCTTCTACAGGTCGATAACATCAAGAAACCATCTTCCTAACAAATCGACCATAGTGTGATCATGATCGCAAAGCAAACATTCTAAACATTGGGAGACAAAAATAGTTCTCTATAATTAATAAAAGATAGCAGTTTAATTTGGAGGCGTTAAAATTTACAAGCCATTTCATGCTCCGATTAACAACAGATTGGAAGGCATTTTTCGAGATCACTTGCTAGTTTTACTATATTGGATTTATCTGACAGGAGTAAATAGTTGTGCCAACATAAATACCTTGTTGTGAACTGATGACATCAAGATGGTCGTTGACGAAGATAAAAATCAACGTACGTCCAAGGATAGATTTCGGATAGGGAGGCCACCGCAATAATGTGAAAGTATATAGAAAAGAGACTGTTGAACACGGTTTTCATTTCATGATCTGTTAAGAACGATTGGATCAAGTAGAACATTTAGCCAGAGACTGAATAGCCAGCCAACTTGCGAAGATGGCTAGCGTGCTCAACTCTGTTTAATGCTTTCGAAATATCTAAAGACAAAACCTGAGCCTCACTGTTCATATTTAAAGCTTGCTAGACAAATTCAGTAAAAATCGTTAACACATCAGCTGTTTAGCTACAGAAGCGAAAACAGTAGTATTTATCTAACAGAAAGTCATGCGAAGTGAGATGCTAATAACTAATTCAGCGCATCTTGTATTTGTCAAAAAGAGGTAAAAGACTAATAAAATGATAATTCGATAGAGTAAACAGTTCACGAAAGTTCTTAAAAACAGGAAGTGCCGAAGGGGCTTTCCTACAAATTGAAAAGAAAGAATAATCAACGAATTTGTTGTAGAGTTTTAAAATATCAGCAGCCAGTTTAGGAGAACATTTCATTCATACACTTGCGGGAATAGCATCATGTCTAGATGACAATATTTAACACAGAGGGTTGAGAATTTACTTTTGTTCAACATACTCTTACAGAGCCACCGCCAGTAATCACTAGAACCAAACTTGTGTGTCTCATTTTACCAGCGAACAGCGACTTCGCTTCATTGAGTTCACGCTTACACTTATTACCACCGGATGCAATGAGACGTCTGCTACGATACAAAGTATTAAATTGGTATCGCCTGAACAAGGGATTCCTTTGGGCTATAGTAGCTGAACAAGCTGGACTGAACAAAGGAGAACATTGCGGTTTAAGTTGGTATTTCCATGATGGCACGAAACCTTCGTTATCGGTTTTCATCCAGGAAGAAACCCTGGTGGCACTATTTTTAATGGGAAGATTAAAAATTTAATTCCAAGAGGCGATGCAAAGAAAGTCATGAAAACAATCCGAGTAAGTGTGTTGGCAATATATAGGAGTTTCTTGCCTTACAGACGACAGAAGACAGAGTTAAAAGTAGATAACGTTAAAACATTTCTCGCCCTAAATAAACAGAAGAAAATAAATAGGCATATCCATTGAGAAGTCTTAACCATTTCTGATCATTATTTCTGAAATAAGAAAACTTCTAATTAAAATCAAGTTAATTATACTGAAATGATTAAAAGTTTAAAATGAATTCTAGTTAAAAAAATGTTTCCAGATTTTATATATAGCTATAAATGTTTTAAAAGAAGTGGGCATTTAAAGCAAAAACTAATTATGAGGCAACCCAATTCTCGATCATATGATTTTATATTACGGGCTCAATGACCACCAGCTGGTTATTGCTAACTACAATAAGCCGCTAGCATATAGAGTGTACACACGCCCTGTTAACCATGTCAGTTGAGATAGACATGACTCAACCGGGTGTAAATATATGGATAAAAACTTCAATGAATGTCCACAAAGCAATTAAACTGACTGGTGAACATGAATAAAGTTAATGACAGGCAACTGATTACTATTCCTGTGATACAACCAGAAAAACCTGATGCCTCAGAGGTTCTTGACAACTATTTACAAAAGAATTGGAAAGACTATTATGTATCTGTACTCGTGTATTCATTTCCAAATAGTAAGTATTCTTAATAGTGCTATTTGACAACACACACACACACACACACACACACACACACACACACACACACACACACACACACACACACACACAAAACACGTGTGATGGCAGCTTTTTCATCCAAGCCCGACAATAAGGTAGCGATTCTTTGTCATACATTTAGGATGTCTAGTTTCGAATTTTGTCGTTGCTTCAGTGTCGACAAAAATGTCTGTAGTTCGGATAATATTTTGAGAAGTAGATAGGAAACTTATATCGGTCCAGATTTAAAGTTCCAGCTGGCCAACAACAACAACAAAAAATTTTAAAAGGTCATTAGAACTTGTTAAAGGTAAATCAGGGTCGCTGAATCCGAAAATGCACTTAAATTGGCTCTACTTTTTCAATAAGTTTCATTGATTTCATTTTCTCTGAACTTGCTAGATTTGCCCTTTTTACTCGTTGCTTTGTTTATGTTATGGGAGATAACATTACCCAAGAAAAAGAATTCTTCACTGAGTGCGAACATTTTTTTTCATTTTATATTCTTTGTTTATTCTATCAGCCTGGGATATAACAGTTTACATTTCTTAACATTGTATAATTTCTTAACATTGTATAATTCTTTCAATATTAAGGAGAAACTCTTAATAACATTGTTCTTGTTACAGAGACGAATGACATTATGGAGGCCAGAAAACTCCAACCAATCTGTTTTTAACAGTCTTGTAGACAGAATTTGTGTACTAAACTCTACTTGTGACCTATATTTCAAGTATACAAAACATTAATCATGAATTCTAAGAGTAAATTTTGCTTTGAAATATTCAGAGTTTTGTATGTACTTTTTAGTAGTAAGATAATAACATCTATTTTACTTACAACTTGTATAAAGATGATGCTGACAAGAAAAGGTACAGACTGATTGATACTATTGCAATCAGCGTTTTATTCCGTGAGCTAAACGCAAGATTAATAGAAACATTCACGTCCTTTTGTTACTTTGAATATTCTTTGCATATCGCATTATTCTTAGTGACACTAAAAATTTCTTGCTTCAAGATACATTTGTAAAATTCTTTTTTTTTCTGAAGTTATTCAATCACGTTTCTGAAAGATTCTTTTATGATCCATTAAAACATTTAAAGCAAATCAAGTCTTTAAGTGTAAACAAGTTTATGATTGTATAACTTTGCGAGTGATTTACAGGTTATTCCTACTTTAAAAATGCTTTAGTAAATTTTACTTTAATAAAAAACTTTTTTGTTAAATCAGTATATTATTAAATGGGGCAATGTGTTTTGTATGATAGCGGTTCATTTTAGACAGGTTTTTAGAGATATTTTTTTCGACGAGGTGTTCGAAAAATAGCAATAATAATTTCAGATTCGATCATATATTCTGTATTCATACGATAAACTTTGTGCCGGCATCAAAACATTAACATTGACAGTTCACATTTTCTATGGGTTTAATATTTTCGCAAATTTGTCAAACATCTACACACAACATAAGGAATACTCGAAAATTTGCACTAATTGTTCTGAAATTGGTATAACTTTGTATCAAATAGCACACTTTGTACGTAAATATTCCAAACAAAGGTAGATATACATATACGCGCCCACATTCACACACATATAAATACAAGGGAAATAATAAAGAAAAAGTACAATTATAAATCAACAAAGTTGATAAAACTTAACAAAATACCTATAAAAATAAAGAATATTCATTAAAAAATTAATAAAAATTGAATTTATTAAATATGAAATTAACAAAAAAACCTTTCAAGGAGTTTAACGATTTTCCCTTACCCTCCCAGAAAGCTGACCGTAGTGAAATGGATAAAAAGCGTGTCTCACAAAACACTTTACTAGATAGTGCTATCAATTCCCTTTCGGTGCCTTATTACATGTGTAAAGAAATAATCACTTTTTTTCCAACATCCAAAATATTTTTCTTTACATAAGTAAAAACTTTTCCTTTTTATGCTTCTACTGTGTTTTGAACATATTCGTTTTTCACCTACTCTTTAACCTAACCCACAATTCCTCCTTTAAGTCAATAAACTTTACCAAAAATTCTATCCCCCGATTCCAGCGCTAACTAGCCATAACCTTAACCTTAACTGTAACGTGAGACATAAACGGTATCCCTTTCGTTGATATTCTCGGTAAGTAATCGCCAAAAATATAATTGTATGTGCATAGTACAGATTCCTTTAGAGTGGAAGAAGAAACCAAAGCCGATGAAGAAAATAGAAAGAGGGGGAAAACAAACAAACAAACAAACAAACAAACAAACAAACAAACAAACAAACAAACAAACAAACAAAAAACAAAAAACGAACAAAAGAAAAATGTAGGCAAATATGAAATAAATGAATAGCATTAAAGACAGTATAATTACAGCTAGTCGACAAAAAAGAAATGCAAAAGAAAGTGTTGTTGGAGAGTTAGAGAAATAACGCGTGGGAGGGAGAGAAGAAAAAAAGAAAAAGAAGAGGAGAAGGAGGATGAGGAGGAGGAGGAAGATTTTAAAAATCTTTGATATTGGTGAGTAAATAGATTTAGTGGTGAAAGTGTACGTATACAAATGAGCATCAGTATGGGTGTTTAATAATTTATGATTTTAGATATTGCTGATTTTTAAAGGTAAATAATATGCTATGCAGGGATAGGGTTTTGCAAATTTATTGGACGTAGGGAGTGGGATAGATTTGAGTTTTTACATTTCGACATAGCTTGGATTATACTCACCCAGAGTTTTGTAGAGTTTGTGGGATTCGACTTTCGTGTTATTAGCTGTGCTAAGTTTAGTTATCTCTGCTCTGAGGATATTTTTGTTCAACATTTTGGATCTGGCTTTGTTTTTAGTTTTCCTTTGAAAACAACGAAAACATACTTATTGCTTTTCCGAATTACAATGTTTCGGACTTTACTGCAGGTTTGCTTTAATTAATAACGTGTGTGTGTGTGTGTGTGTGTGTGTGTGTGTGTGTGTGTGTGTGTGTGTGTGTGTGTGTGTGAAAAAGTAAAGTCATGGGTATTTATAGATAATCATCTCAATGGTGATGCATTCAGAATGTGGACATTCTGAATGCACACGGTACATAGAAGAAAAAGATACACTTTAAACAGGGGAATGTTAGCAAATATATTATTATTAATAATGTTTTCCACTTAAAATCTGTTCCTATTTTTACTCAAATATTATTCCCATATCTTTAATTCAGTGTTTCTACTGGCATTCAGATTTCAGCGCAAATGTGAAAATGCACAAGTGCATTCTGATATTCTTTATTTGCGTCTATTTCAAATATTATTTCGTTCAAACAAAAACTTCAAATGTACAGTGTGTATTAAAAATACTTTTACAAACTGTGGAGGCGTGGTTCTCACGCCAAAACAAAGAAAAGAGTCCAGATCTTTCGTTTTTGAGTTATTTAGTTTTGACTTGAGTAAAGAGTCCCCAAAGTTTGTACAATTATTTTTAATACACCCTGTATATCATACTTATATGCCTCTTTATATATCAAAGTGTTATAGGATCTTTTTTTCTTTTATATATCTTAGACAATTGGCATTTAAGAGGAATTACAGTGAATAATCATAAAATATTCATTTTTTATTTCTTAGTCTTACACAATTTTTTCTGTTTCCTATATTTAGATATTTGTTTTACACGTACACAATAGCTACATAGTGATAAATAAATAATTATATATCTATATAAGAAAATATGAATAAAAGAAAGGGACAAAAGAAAAACTATATTTACTTTTAAACGACCCGTTTTATCCATTGACGGATTTTATGAATTTATTTGAAACAAAATATCTATAAAAAAAAGAACAAAAGATTGTTGGTTACAAGAAAATAATAAAACGCTTATAAATATTCATTAGGTTAACTGAAAAATGTTAGATATTTAATTACGTCACTTTGCATACTCGAAGAGAATTTTTCATATGAAGTATATTGTTTGGAGTGTTATGGTTGAAATGATGTATTTAACAAAATTTTTCTTTTTTGTTTGTTGGATGTGTTGGTTTGGGAGATTAGTGGTCCTAATAGGAAAGGTGAAATTGGGAAAAACCCGAAGCAACACACACACACACACACACACACACACACACACACACACACACACACACACACACACATATATATGATATATATATGTATGTAATACGTGACAGAATATATATATATATATGTATGTATATATAACATGTGAATAAATTATATATATATACAATTCAGTGAAGTGTTATATATACACACAGTGATATATATATTTATATACAAATTATATTATTGATAGCTATATACACAATTATACATATATATACATATAGACAATTAAATATATATATACATATACACACAATTATATACATACATATTTACATATACCCACAAATATATATATATATATATATATATATATATATATATATATGCATCATATGATATATATATATATATACAAGTGAATACATTAATCAACCATTTTAACTACCCACACCACTTTCTTCAAAATTCTAACGGTCAATCCACGAAACTTGTTCCCTTATCACTAACCCCAACCAACATCCCACACACAACTGACCAAATATAAGAAAAGACACTTTCCATTCCTATCCACACCGCCTGATGAGACATTGAAGTTTCAATGTTGAAACAAATGTACGATTTGTAGTGGATATATAAAAAAATTATGTACATGTTCTAAAATATAATATAATATAATATAATATAATATATATATATATATATATATATATATATATATATATATATCATATGATGCATATTTTAAACTGACAGTTTAATAGATTTGAATTTAAGTTCATTCGATGTTCATGTTAATTAAATCTTATAACTTTAAGTTACTGCTTTTTTAATAACAAGATTAAAAATTTAAATATCGATAAAAATTTAAAATTTGAATTTAAAATAAGAATAAAAAATAAAAAATAAAATATAATAAGATGTAGGGAAATAAATCAATGGGGCATAAATCATGAGTCTTAAAAATGTAAATATTCAACTATTGCATGTGCATAAAAATGTAGAGAAAATGAAAATTTTAAATAAAAATAAGATAAGATAAAATAAAAGAAAAATGAAAAGAAAAATGAAGAAGTTAAATTTAGAATTAAAAATGAAAAAATAAACAATATAAGGAGCAAAAATAAAAAAAGGGTTTAATTCATAATTTTCAAAAGTAATATTGCGGGGGGAATAAAGAAAGAAAGAAAGAAAAAAGAAAGAAAGAAAGAAAGAAATAGGCAAACATATAGAAGAATCAATCTGGGTCTAAGAATTTAAGTATGTTTTCTATGACAGCATGTGGTCATTAAATCGCCGTTTTTAATAAAAAAATAATCCAAATTTGCTTAATAAGTTTGGAGTTTTTCATATGGGAGCATATTAGTGCAGGTTAGTGTGTTAGGAGGTGTCTATTGACCTTACATTTAAACTCCTGGAGATTGTAGCCGTCGGGGAAGCAATCATTTGGAAGAGAATTCCACAGTCGGGAAGTGCGAGGAAAGAAACTGTTGGAGTAGAAGTTACGGCTGCATTTTATCGGTTTCACTGTAAAAGGGATCTAGTTGCTAATCTAGTATCTCGTTCAAATTCGTATTTAGGGGGCACTAGTGATCTAAGTTCATCGGAGCAGAAGCCGTGGAAGTATTTATATTTATACGCGCCCAATAGCTAGAGTGCTCCAATTCATTTCACTGAATGATATATATATATATATATATATATATATATATATATATATATATATGTATATATATATTACACACGCCACATATATATATATATATATATATATATATATATATATGAACTTATTTATAAATGGAATTTTTCTTTGTGTGTGTGTCTGTGTGTGTGTATCCATTACCTATAGACTCCGAAACGGCTGAACCGATTTTCTTGAAAATTTACACAGTTGTACTATAAGCATCTGCGAGTATTCTTAGCTAGGTTTTGTTTCGAGGTACTCCCGATAAATATCGAAAATTGACAATCGAAAAAATTGGGTTATAGAAGAAGTGGTCCGATTTTAATCAAATTTGATACATTTATAGACAAAGACATAAAAAACGATATTCAGAAGTTTAAAGGTTGCAGTTCTTACAACAGTGCATAAAATCGATTATATATATATATATATATATATATATATATATAAGGCAAGATGTTTATGTGTGCGACTGTTTATTTGCCTGTATGTCTATTTTTCAGCCCTTTTACTTTAGTTTTTGCTTCGGGTTTGCTCTAAGTAGTTATAATTGTAGTTCTTAGTCTCAGCCATGATAGGATTTACTCAGAGGACTTATTTAGTCTTTAAAACTCAGTTCACGACGAAAAATACTTATTTGATATAGATACTAGGAAATCAAAATTTGACTTACATCCATTCATATTTATTTCAGTCTACGGTTTCGCTTTAACTGGAAACAATTATTGGTTTTTAGTCTTTCGTGCCAACGTCCAAAGAATCTGAGCTCCAGGACCATAGATTAGTTTTAAAGCTTTCATTACACCCGATCAACGCCGGGCTATACTGCTATTATATATATATATATACGCCTATGGCTATGTTCCGAGATCTTCGCTGTTGCACAATCTGTCACATACGACTCAAGCATAAAAACAAACTGTGGTTGTTAGATCCTCATACGTCAAAATCGACGGGAGTGTCCCTCATCACACACATACATATATTTTCACTTCTTGACACTAGATTTAACTATCGCCCGGTTTCACACTCCACCCACGTCTTTTGAACAGGTGAAGAGGCACATCCCTTGTTTCCTGTTTAGGATGTGGTTCCCGGCTTTCTCTTTTCCAATGATTTTA
This sequence comes from Ascarosepion bandense, assembly GCA_037127315.1. Lineage (NCBI taxonomy): Eukaryota > Metazoa > Mollusca > Cephalopoda > Sepiida > Sepiidae > Ascarosepion > Ascarosepion bandense. The sequence goes on along the minus strand of JBBBDQ010001781.1, from coordinate 324,774 downwards.
CTCTTAAGTAGCCCCATGTGCATCAGTGGCGTCACCGCCTTGCTTGGGGTGATATGATTAAAAAAAAAGAAAGAAAAAAAAGACCATCCCTAAAACTGCTTTTTTTCTTTCTTTTTTCAGACCTACCGTTCATGAGAGCGCTGATGACTTTATAAACCAGCCTTACTTTTACAAATTTTTTGCACAAATGCTGCATCTGAAAGAGAGATCAACAGGCACAGCATCAAGATGAATTTTTGTGTCTCTTTAATTCAGAAGTTGCCTTGCGCACTTTATGACAGACTGTATAAAAAGGCACAAGGATTGATTTCCGGCTTTTTTCAATGGAGCGAGCCTGATGAGAGCTAAGATGACTTTGATGACCTGTACTTGAAAGAGCAAACCTTCAACATTATCTACATACAGGCTGTAAGGTTAGAGTGAAAGGGTAGAGTGAAAGGGTAGAGTGAAAGGTTAGAGTGAAAGGGTAGAGTGAAAGGTTAGAGTGAAAGGTTAGAGTGAAAGGGTAGAGTGAAAGGTTAGAGTGAAAGGTTAGAGTGAAAGGTTAGAGTGAAAGGGTAGAGTGAAAGGTTAGAGTGAAAGGGTAGAGTGAAAGGGTAGAGTGAAAGGTTAGAGTGAAAGGGTAGAGTAAAGGAAAGGTTAGAGTGAAAGGGTAGAGTGAAAGGTTAGAGTGAAAGGTTAGAGTGAAAGGTTAGAGTGAAAGGGTAGAGTGAAAGGGTAGAGTGAAAGGTTAGAGTGAAAGGTTAGAGTGAAAGGTTAGAGTGAAAGGTTAGAGTGAAAGGGTAGAGTGAAAGGTTAGAGTGAAAGGGTAGAGTGAAAGGTTAGAGTGAAAGGGTAGCGCTTCAAGATTTACCCTTGCGAATATTGCGCTTAACCTTAGCATGTTCCACCTTATCTTTTTCAGACTGGTTATAACGTTGGTGAACTGAGGTTCTCCACGAAGGTCGATATTCAGCCTTCAATTCCCAGGTACCAAATTATACCCCAAGAGCTTCGAGACTGATTTTGATGCAATCTTTAAAGCACTTTCGAGGTTTGTGTCTGGGGCGTTTGCCTGCAGATAGTTCACCATAAAAAGCAACCTACAGTCATTCATACGCACTAAGAGACCAGCCCAGCGCATCTCATTGAGGATGATTAGCTTCTCAAAATCTATGGGAGAGTCCCTATTCTTGCACACACACACACACACACACACACACACACACACACACACACACACACACACACACACATTAATACTACCAGACGTCATCTCAACCAAAAATTAAACAAAAAACACAATATTACTAAAAAATTTCGCAATCTATATAAAGGAGAAATTCTACTACCTAATGGTAATGGTAACGTTGTAAACTTGTCCGATTAAAGGCTCATTATCAAATAGAATTCTTGAATATCGGCTCGAATTGTCATTGAAAAAAAAATCTTAAATTGAAATACTCTGCCAATCGTTAAAAACAGAAAATTTAATTACGAACATCCAAATCTGAGAGATCAAAAAGCAGAAGGTTTAAAAAACCGTTCTCTACACAATAAACACAATAATATGCTCACAAACTAAAATTAGCTGCTTGCGAAACTACACCAATATCATTATCAGACGTACTGACTTAACCAACAACTACGCAGTTCTCAACAAAAAAATTACAAACTATCCTAGATGACACAACAAAATTTACTAAATTAAGAAAAAATCCCACAGATTCATTAAAAAAAAATCGTAAATAAATTCGTCACAGTGAACAACGGTGACGTTAGTAGTTTAAAAATCAAGGAAATTATCGTTGATTACTAACCGGGATATCATTGTGGTAATTTTAAAATCATAAACCAGGGTTTCCTCTTAGACCCATCATATCACAAATACCTACACCGGTATACAACTATCTAATACCTTAAATCATATAATTTCTCCATACATTCCTAAAATTTACAGCACCGTATCAACAAACGAATTCCTCCATGCATTAAAAGCAGCTAATCCCAAAGGTAACATTCTAGCTTCACTGGATGTAGAAAATCTTTTTACTAATATCCCAGTAGAAGAAACATGAAATATAATTAGTGACTACAAATACCATCAATCCCTCAGCAATTCTTCGGAAACTACTCATCGCATAAATCACAAAACCCCCATTTTATGACCATAATGGTAACATCTACATCTAAACGAAAGGTGTCAGTATAAGAAACCCATTAGGTCCTACTTTCTCGAATTTTTACATGTCCTACATTGAAAACAAAGTGTTTAAAAGAAGCGAAAAACCGGAGAGGTATGTTGACGACATTTTTGTTTTGATAAAAATATGGACGATATTGTAAATCTGAAATTAAATTTTGAAAATAATTACTCGATAAAATTTACTAATAAACTCATGGACAATAACGAAATACCGTTTCTTGATGTCAATATTGAGCTAAAACCATCGAATTTATCGCTTATCTGTATAAAAACGCACCAGTAAGAACTTTTAACTTCTTAACTATAATAGCCAATGCGCGGAAAAAGAAGTAATAATGAACTTCTTAAATAGAGTGCATATCAAAATTCCCCCTCGCAAAGAATATTTTTGAGCGAACTAAAACACACAAGACAAACATTACTCGACAGTAATTTTCCCAACTATATCATTGATAAACAAATAGAATTATTCTTACAAAAATACATGACGCTAGTATTAAAAAAACATTATATTTCTGCTGTAATTCCCAAAAAACTTGTAAAATTTATATATTATAGAAAATAAAAACCTGCAAACCTTGTTGATTCTAATAAAAATAACCCCATCAAATCTAAATAAGCAATGACTAATATAGTGTATGAATTTTAATGCCCTGTACAAGATTGTGTTTCTTGTCATAAACCAATTATCTATATTGGCCATGCTACCACTTCTCTGAATACATGTCAACTATGTAATAATAATAATGCAATAAAAAAGCATTTATTAGCCCATAACCCTTTAAAAAACTTTTGTTTGAAAATACAAAAATACTATTTAAATCACAATATCAAAGGCACCGCGCTATAAGAGAGGCACTTTATATTAAACAGTTTTCTCCTTACATTAACAGTGGAAATGGAGTTTTGAAAGTGATACCTTTAAAGAACTCTCCTTTTCAAAAGCACGAAAAAGCACAATAAGTTACATTACAGTTAATCATGAGGACATAATACATTGAAAAATAACATCCTTGGAAATGGCCAGTGAAGTGGCCAGTGAAATGGCCAGTGAAGTGGCTGATCCATAATTTTCGACTGAAAAGTCGAAAATTATGGGTCAGTTTTATACTCCTTATTTCGAGCAAAAGAAAAAGAAACATGTACAAAAACTGAAAAAATTATATAAAAAATTAATAAATTTTTTCTTGTTGGTCGTTTTCAACGAAACGTGTTTAATTCAAAGAATGCTGCCCACATATATATATATATATATATATATATATTCACGACGTTTCGATCGGAACCCTTTATTTCGTCCACCGCGTTAGAGTGTTTTAATTCCACGTGTGATGGATGATATCTCAATTTCTATTTGCTAACTCAATTCTCTAAGTTTTTGGATACCATATTGCAGTCATGTCTATGCTTAGCCGACTTGGAAGATTTTTGTGGCCTGGCATATGCGTTGATTCCTTAAATTTTCGTATTTTCTAGTGATGTTCTCTGTCTGTTACTTCAACCTCATCCCACAGGGGCCATGATCTCTCATTTTCACCCATATATGATCAGTCACGCCTGAATTTTCCATTTCCCCTCGTGTTATAGCTTAACAGTGTTTCTGCAGTCTTATCTTAAGGGGACGGCTTTTTTCCTTTATATTTCTTGTCACAGCCGCATGGGATGGCATACACACAGTCTTGTGGGTTTAAAAAAAAATGCCCCTGCGGACAACACATGTAGACATGCTGGGAGAACATTTTGATATACGTGACAGTCACTTACAATTCCAGTTTACACACATTAATCGTAAACTGATGCTGGTGTCTTGCCTGTATTTTGCCGTGGGGATTCCATTCTGTCCGCAAGTGTTGGTTGTGCAAATTTGTTATTCCTTCTCTTCCAAATGTTTCTTCATCCGTAAACAAGACTGAAAAGACAAACAAAGTTTGTTCAATAAACCATCGGCAAAAGTTTTCCCGCCGTGAGTGATCAGAGGGCGAAAGACCCCGCAGCAACACTTTTGGTCAAAAATCCACCCCAAAACTTTACCGGTCTTAATGTATGATTTTCGCTTTAACTTTTTTACTTTTTTATTCTTCTGTTACATGGAGCTATTTTTATTTCTTCATTTTTTAAAGAATTGATGTGTTATTTTCTTTAAATTTCTATCTTAAGCCTTGCTTTGAGGCAAGAACAAGCGCGCGCGCGCACACACACACACACACACACACACACACACACACACACACACATATATATACTTGCCTCAAAATAAGGCTTAAGACAGAAATTAATATATATTTACGTCCGGATGTAAATTATTTTATTGTTCATTGTCGATCACATTATATTTAATGGATAATTTTCTGGCTGGTGAGCAAATATATGCGCTTTTCCAGGAGAGGATCTAGGCATATCTACATGTACATACTCCTGGAGATTGTAGCTGTCGGGGAAGCAGGCATGTGGAAGGGAATTCCACAGGCGGGAAGCGTGAGAAAAGAAGCTGTTGGAGTAGAAATTACGGTTACATCTTATCTGTTTCACTGTAAAAGGGTGGGACCTAGTTGCTAATCTAGTATCTCGTGTAAATTCGTACCTAGGCGGAACCAATGACCTAAGTTCATCGGAGCAGAAGCAGTGAAAGTACTTATAGAAGAGGCACAGGTAAGCCACGTCACGCCGATGAGAGAGTGGTTGCAGCCGGTCCGCCAAGTCAGGATCGATCACGTTACAGATTCTCCGTTGTATTTTGTCAAGAAGCCCGAGAAGAGTAGCAGGGGCACCCGACCAGTATTCAATACACGGGCGGATGGTAGATTTATATATGTGCAGGATGGATTCAGACGGGAAAAATTTCCGGGCCCTGCACAGAGAACCAACCTTCATAGCAACGGACTTAGCAATGGATTCGATATAGTCATTCCATTTGAGGTCCGCCGAGAGTGTAAGGCCAAGGAGGTGTAGTGTTTTACTCTCAGGGAGACAAGCCTGTTCCATGCTAATGGGAGGTAGGTGCTATTGTCTATGATGGTTAATTGAGAGCAGCTTCGTTTTGGAAGCATTGAAATTCACGAGCCATTTCCTACCCCAGTCCACTATGGATTGGAGGTCCTTTTCAAGCTCAGCAGCGAGGTTCGCTTTGTCGCCCACACCAAAATAAGATACAAAAGTATTGACGTATAAAATATGTAAGACGCGTTTCGACCGACACTTTTTCAAACATTTTTTATTAATCAGTGGTGGCTCAATAAAAACGATCTTTTCCATCGAAATGCTTTTATTATTATTTAGAGGAAAAATCAAAGTATTTTTTTATTATTTAAAAAAAATCTTAACACCTTTCTAACACGTTTGAAATTTTAGTAAAAATCTTGTTTTTATTTTCGTTAGCGGGGAGCCAAATCGTTACGTAATATTACATAACTCAGTTTTTTCCGATGACAAACATTATTTTAGAAATTCTTGCAAAAATCAAATAATTGTCAAATTTTAACGAAACTTTCAAGATTTATTTACAAATGAATGAAATTATGCTTTAAATTAATATCTAAATATTGGTAGAAATAACTTTTTTTTACATATGTTAACCCCCAATCGCAGAAAGCAATGGCAACCTACTGCGGGATAATCTTCTGCCCAGTCAGTCATGTCTCTTTCGAGACATGATCGCCAAAGCATGTTTCTGGTATGGCACTTAACTGACTGAACACCCAATCCGAATGCCATATTTATTATTAGGATGCTCTCTGAAAGAGCAATACAAATGAAGAAGTACATACTTTGCTTCATTGATTATGAAGGCGTTTGACAAAATACGCCACAAACAACTGATGGAGATGCTCGGCAGCCTGGACATATTTGGAAAGACTTGAGAGTAATCAAGAATCTTTACTGGCAGCAAACCGCTTGCATACGGACAGGTAATGAATTGAGTAGATATACAAAGATAGAAAGGGGTGTAAGACAAAGATGTGTCTTTTCACCGGATCTTTTCAACTTGTACAGCGAGAATATTTTGAGGCCCCTAGAAGTTATGCCTGGATTCGTAATCGGGGGCCACAATTTAAACAACCTAAGGTACGCAGATGATACAGTGCTGATAGCAGACACAGAAAGGAAACTACAAGACCTCCTACAGAAGAAGAAAGTAACAAGAAAGGACTAGAAATAAACTGCACGAAAATCGAATGCATGGTCATCAGTAAAAGGGCAGCCCAAAATATGGGGATACCAGAATCAAGCAGGTACAAAAATTGAAATACCTGGGAAGTGTTATAACAGAAGACGGAAAGTGTGACACAGAGATCCGAAGGCGAATTGGCATAGCGAATGAAGCATTCCAGAAGTTGATTAAGGTATTAAGAAACAGGATAATTTCATTAGAAACTAGGAAGAGAGGACTGGATTGTTACGTGCTGTCCGTCCTTCAATATGGCAGTGAATGCTGGACAATACCATCAAAGCTGAAGGAAAAACTTGAAGCAACTGAAATGTGGTTCTACAGAAGGATGCTGCGAATATCATGGATCGAGCATGTGTGCAATGATGACGTCTTGGAAATGATGGAAACAAAAAGGAAATTAATACTGAGCATCAGGAAGAGACAGCTGAAGTTCCTGGGACACGCAATGAGGAAGGAGGGCTTGGAGAATCTGATACTAACAGGCCAGATAGAGGGAAAAAGAGAGAGAGGAAAGCAACGGATAACATATTTGAAGGACCTAATCATGCATGTTGTAACAGGAGAAGGCGTGCTCATAGCCACCAGGGATAGGGAAACGTGGAAGGCCATGATCGCCTACGTGCTGAAGGGACAAGGCACATAGAAGAAGACGAACCCCCAAGCCACATAAATTCATGAAATTTCAAGAAATTAAATTCTGTAGGTAAAATTGGTTTTATTAGTTAAACGCAGGACTCATTGAGGAATGTAAATCATGTATTATTTTTTAACCATTTAGCCCCTCTTACCGAAAATCTCCGTCTAGTAAAATAGAAAAATGCAATAAAACTATATCATTATTTCATTAGATAAGCTTTTAATTGCTTTAATAAATAATATACATTTCAGGTATTATAGTTTGAAGAAAAAATCTTTCGATTCATAATGAAATTTTAAAATAATTTTTTTCATTTTTGTTTTTTTAATTATAATAATTTATAAAGTTTTAAAAATATTTAAAAAATATTTCCAAGCCTTGTATACGTTAGGTTGGTAGGTTATAAAGTGAAGATTATATTTACTGATCGAAAATTGGAAAATTTAATGTAAATCATTTAGCCATCGTATTTTAAAAATAATTTCCATTTTTTTTGTGTATTTGAAGTATTTTATGATAATTTCTATGTATACATTTCTATGTATACATTAAAAAGTCATGCGTTTCATGATTTCTACCCCTTATCGGATAGAAATTGTACAATTATGTCACTTGTGATCGCCATATACTTATCTCGCATCTGTCAAGCAACACATTTGAAATAGGACGGGCAGGTTAAAAAGTTAAACTCTGAGCTTAAGGAAAGTTTTATTCTAAATTTCATGCTATAAATAAGTAATGCTTGTAAAAATCAAATTAATTGAACATTAAATTTAGAAATTTTCTAAAAATAATGTGTCATAGATGTATATTCTATTTTACAAGATTTATAAAACTGAGAATTAACTTTTGTTTACAAAAATGGTCGAAAAATTGAAAAATTAAAAAGAAATTTCAAATTCTTTTTATTCTAATCAATATAATTTCTATTTTAAATACACCAGAGTATTTTTCTGACCGGAAATAGTACATTTAATCATTTAGTTTTCAATTAATACTAAAATAAACGTTTTAAGAAAACTTTTCTATTTTTAAAAATTCAATTTAAAAGTTAGTAATCGAAAATGAGTGGAGGTACCTAAATTATAAATATATAAATTCATACACTTATGATTGCTGCCACATCTTTGTCGAGTATGACAATTGTAACATAATTGCAAAACTCAGTTGTGACTTACAAGCAATGCCTGTGCTGATTTTTTTAACGTAGAGAAAGACGTTACCTCTCTAAAAGCCTGAATCTTCTAACCCTGAGAAGCAAAAACTAAGCTCTGGAATTACCACATTCCATTGGAAGGGTTTTTTTATGCACAAATTTTGTTTTATTTGATGAGATACATTTTGATCGAAATAAAGGTATGTGAATAGTTCGGACTTGACCATTACTTGAGGATGTGTTTTAAAATGTCGTGATCGACTCAGTGAGTTGGATGACCAAATGGTAGAAATTGATGGAAACAGGACACATAATGCATATTCAGTAAAATGGCTGAAACACAAACATCAAGAACGTTATAACGACCATCTATTTTTTGCAAAGGTGAACGGAAGGAAAAATGTAGTTTGCAGCAACCGGGCATTTCATTTACGAAAAGAGTGTACAATGGATGATATAATTGCCTAAAAGCATCCTTGGATGCATTAACAGTTCTCAGAGTACCAGTCTCATTCTGTGTGACGCAGTGATCTTTACTAGGCTGGCTTGTTAACTAACCTCATTATTGAAACATTGAAATCTAAAAAGAGCAAAAGTGGGCTAGTTAGGGGACGAAGGTTTAAGGAATCAGTGAGTTTGATGTGGGTATATAGCATTCCTTATGTCCAAGGGCAGGATGGCATGACAACATTGATTAGTCTCTCCCGCAGAACCAGCAACCAGCACGTAGAATTGACTAGCGCACGTCGAAAGAGTGATCTTGTTAATATGAATCTTCAATTGCATGTCTCATCACAGCCCTTTGAACCAAGCTAGTCAGAACTACTATCAGTATCATCTGGTCTGACAGCATCCAGTGGTTGCTGGAATTAATTGTGATATTGTCTAGGAGATTGGTCACTTCATCCTGAAAACGCTTGACAATGTGAATGTTTTAGAGAGCGCAATGAAAAGATGTTCTCAAGTGCGTTTACTTGTTGAGCTGGAAAATGTGTAATGATTGATGATAAAAATGTTCATGTTGATTCTAATACTCTGTTTTAAAGATTGGCTTTTCTGTTGGACTCTGTTCTTCAATTTCGAACTCACTCCATTTCCAAATTTACTATTTACGAATTTCCAAATGGGAAAGACAAACAAAGCCGTGCTGAAACATCATCTGTCCACTGATGTATCTGAATCTCAGCCACTAACTGACACAATGTTTATTTTAGATTGAAGTGCTCTCCTCTACCGAGTGAAGTGGTTGCATAGGGTTACATATAGCGACAGAATTACGCAGTACCTGAGTTACGTAAAAATCAGGTACAGTCTATTAAATATCATTTTTGATGTTTACAATTTAGGCCCGTCCATAAAAGATCATGAACATCAGCAAAGAGCATCTCAGACTTCTGCTAACATATAAATCGAAGATGGCTTGCAAGTTGCTGTTCATCAAGAGCTCTTTTTCTCAAACGACAAGAACGGTTTATCAAGATGTTACGTTGTTCCTTGGAAGCAGACGGTCATCAGTGGTTCAAAGTGAGTGAGATGCAGACACGGACATTGTTTCTGAAACGCTTAAACTAACTAACGAAGTAAATTTTGTGACTATAATAACTGATATTACAGACAGCTTTGTTCTTTTACTTTTCTACTTTTTCTTTGATATGGCTGACATCTATATGCGTTAGGAAAAGAATGAAGAAGCTACTCAGCATCTACGAAATTGCAGAGAAGACAAACTCCTGCGTTCTGCAAAACCTACCAGTTTTACACGAATGGGGTGGATGTGAATTAGCGTCAGCTGTATTAGGGCGTGGGAAATGTGAAATAATCAGGTTTATTCATAAATCAAAGGTGATTTTAGCTGATACAACTACTTCTCGTGTCGTAGTTGCATCCGCAAGGGTCACAGATTTTTGTCAAGGTGTATGGAGGAAAACCAGATGCTACACTGGACTGCTTAAGTATACGGAGTATGCCTTCAACTGAACGGTCAGCTTTGTTCCACGGTTTCCGCGTACTATCTTCAAGCTATTGGAAGACTTTGGGTCATTGACAACTTCATCCTTGCAGCTGCGGTTGGGAAATAAGAAACGGTACTTTAGCCCTAGTTCTTACCGATCTAGATCCTGCTTGTGAGAAACTACTCAGGTTTGTGCGTTGTAAGTGTCACATTTCATCAATGTGTCCTTGCATCTGCTCTTGCTTGAAACATGGTCTCAAGTGAGTAATATCATGCAGTGATTGTAGGGACACCAATTCCAACAAATTTGGTCTGATTCAACAAGAAGAAGACGATGCTTATTCATTTGAAAGTTTATTTTTAGCTATATCAGGTCATTTGCATTGTTCCGTTTTCTATTTTGGTGGTGTAATTGGGAACATTTCAATACTCGTTTGTATAATTCTATAACCTTTTTCTGGGCCTAGTATTTTTGCAATAGTGTTTGAATTAAAGATTTAAAATTCTCTAATTTTCTATTTTTTGTACCAAGGATAACACTTTTGGCAAAAAAAAAGAAAAAGAAAAAAGGAAGCTGTGAAAAGATATACACACTTTTCAGTAAACGCCTCCATTATCAGGTGAGTCATCAGTTTGCTTAGGAAAGCTGGACTTTCAGGCTTCAAGTTACTTAGTCGATTTTTTCTATGCATTTGGTTTTTTCATTCTCTACTTCTTTTGCTTGTAGCAAACAGGCCATTTAACTCTTCTTCAAATAGGTCCTATATTTTACTGATCAGACTGCCAAAAAGGAAAAGATCAAAGTGAAGTTAGAATTATGATACCAATTTGTCTCTATTAACAACAATTATAACCAGTCAAAATTTCATGTTCTCAGTATCAGTGGTTTCTGAGATATAAAACTTCCTTACTTTGTGGTCTAGACTGCAAAATATACAAATATCACGTGATCATCTTAAAGTTCTACACAGTAAGAAAAATTTCGAGAGCAAAACATCAATCTGATTTTGCGAAAAAAGGTATTTCTTTGCAAAATAAAGGAAGATCATAATAAAAAGAGGATCATCGTAAAATATTCGATGTAAACTTGAAAGTGACTGTTAGTAAAAGTATAATAATTCGAAGCAAACTTCTAAATACTTTCAGAAATATTTTCAGCGCAATAGTAGAAAAATTCTTAAGCGTTGATATTCGGAGAACTTAAATCGTTTACTTGATTACTTATTATAGTGAATCATTATATAAACAGTTATTGCCATGTGACACAAACAAGAATAAGTGAATTACTTAAACAAATTAGGTGCAAACAATCAAGACTACCATTTTATAGTCATTTGTAACTCAAAATATTGACAACTACGAACTTTTATTTTCATTTACATAGTAATTGTCCTAAGTAACGCGGTTAATCAAAATATGTGCTGCGGAATTTGCTGCGAAAGAGTTATTGACGTAAATTCTTTAGGAAATTATTGGTCGAATTGACAAAAAAGGTATTATTATCAGAATATATATATATATATATATATATATATATATATATGTGTGTGGGGGGGGTGCATATGTGCGCGTATGTATATATGTGTGTAATTGTATATATATATATCTGTGTATATATGTGTGTATGTATATATTATATATATGTGTGTATATATACAAATGTATATATAATGGTGTATATATAGATACAAATATATATATGTGTGTGTATGTATGCATATGTATAAATATATGTGTGTATACATCCATATATATGTGTGCATATATACATATATATATGTATGTATGCATGTGTGTATGTATGTGTGTGTGTATACAGGATGTATTAAAATACTTTTTAAAACTCTGGGGAAGGGTTCCTCACCCAAGGACAGAAGTCCATATAACGCATTACTCAATAAACCTCGGGCCTAACTAATAAAACAACAACATTTTGGCAAAATTTGACTTTATTCATCAACATAGTCTCCTTCTAGGGTGATACACTGATCCAACGCTTTTCTAACAATTTGATGCCTTTTTTTGTAGAATAATTTGTTTTTGGCCTCAACATACACCTCAGTTTCTGATATTACTACTTCATCTAGAGAATAAGGTGGATATGGAAGCAACTCAAAGTGCAATTCATGTAGTTTCGCCATCGTTGCAATCGATTTGTGACTCAGTGCGATTTGTGACACAGTGTGTTGTCTTAGTGAAAGATCACTTTTTTCTTCTTCATTTGTGACCGTTTTGTGGCGATTTCTTCTTTCAAACGCAGTAATAATGCTATGTAATATTAGCTATTGATTCTTCCTTTCTCAAGGAACAAAATACCTTGCGCATACTGAGGCCAAAACCAAAATAATCAGCATGTTTGCGCCTTTGGTCGCTTTGGGCAGCTTTTACCTGCCGCTGTTCACTCACCTAACTGCCGATTTGACTCCGGAGGAAAGTAGCGGATCTATGTTTCATCCATTGCCACATGTTTACGCAAAAACTCCTTGTTGCGTTGAAACAGTTGCAAACAACTTTTTGAATAATCGACACCATGTTGTTTTTGATCGACTATGAGCAAACGCGGAACCCACTTTGAACACAGCTTTCTCATTCACAAGTATTCATGCAAAATGGGGAATACACTGCCTTTTGATATGTACAACTTCTCTGCTATTTCGCGCACCAATATTTACTATAGGCCAAAACGAATTTTTTGGTGTTTTTCGAGACAACTGCCAATTTTGGGCGACCTGAGCGTTCAGCATCATTTGCGTCTGTACGACTGCGTTTAAATAATAATACGACTGCCACCTCTTAAGAGTTGTTTCCAACGGAGCAGCGACTGAATAACATTTATCAAGCCATTGTTTGCTTGAACAATATTTTTCTATCAGAAAGCAATGCAATATTTTTCTATCAGAAAGCAATGAAATTCAGATTTTTCAATTGTTTTGAAAATTTGCAACAAAAGCTTACCTTAAATAACTGTAATTTGTAAACTAATAATACTATTGAGCCCAAATGTTGTCACGTGTTATTTTAAGGTTAGTACTTCATAAAAATCATATGGACTTTTTATTAGTGGCGCCATCTATATGTAAAATCCGGGACTTATTGAGTGATGTATTAAACATATGTCCGGATATCCTTCGTTTTTGAGTTATTAAAAGAAGTTTACAGTAGATGGAGTTGTGTTGTCATGTAGACTAGGTTGCATATGTCATTCCTGTACATTTGTGACTAGTCTGTTTTCAACGTTTAACGTGTGTAGTAGTGAGTTACCTGAGAAGTGTTCCTTTTAACAAAGTCAATATATTCATATGGTGTGCAGGCAGATATGACTTTTACATACGGCCGCGCAAAAAGTAAGGAATGTGAGGCTTTACGGGTGCACCAGATTTCGTTTCTATACGGAAGGCAGCCGAGTCATCCAACCATTGCTACTTTTTATCGTCGCGTTGCTGAGACAGGATTCGTAACACCATAAAATATGAATCAAGGAAGACTCACATACGGTTGCATGCCTGACCACGAAGAACACATTCTACAGGCTGTCGATGACGTTCCAGATATCAGCACACGTCAAGTAACCTAGCATGTCGTACATCTCATAGTACCACCCTCCGTGTGGTATTATGAGATGTACGACATGCTAGGGTCACTTGACATGCTAGGGCCACTATGAGTAGCTCCTGTATTCGTATCATTTAAAAGATGTGCAGGATCTTTCGCCTTCTGATCACTCAACACCAGAGAACCTTTGCCGATTGCTCAAGCTTTCGATCCGTTGTTTGTGTTTTGTTTACAGATGAGGCAACATTTAGAAGAGATGGATTAACATATTTATACAACTAGCATTGTTATCCCCATGGTATAATACAGGCTAGACAACAACATCAGTTTATGAATAAAGTATGGGTCGGAATTGTAGGTGGCTGTCTGGTAGGTCCATACATTCTCTCAGTCTGTCTTACAGGAGCTGTCTACAGGGACTTTATTTCGAACACATTTCTAGACATGTTAGAATATGTACTCATATATACACATACATAAATAAAAGATGAACTCCTGCTAATGCAAAGGTGCGTATGATTCGTGCATGATGGAGCTCCAGCACATTTTAGTCACATTGTTCCCGAAGCACTCTCTGATATCTACCACGAATGATGAATAGGTGGGGAACTGGTTCCATGACCTGCAACTTCCCGCAACCTCAAGCGGGCATTAATAATTCAGAGACACATGTCATGGAGTCCTGCGAAACCATTCAGCACCGTATAGGAGTATTTGAAAGGGTTTATCAGTTAATGTTCCAGTGAGTGCGTGTATAAGTGTGTAGAAGCAAGCGGATGACATTTTGAACATTTGTTGTGAGTTACTGTCTTGACTTACAACGATGGTACTTTAGACATGTGTTTATATGGACTTCTGTCGTTTCTTCTTCTCTTTAGGCCGTTGGCGATTATGGACTTTCACTTGGCTCTGTCTCTTGTCGCTTTCAATATTTTTAATCTTCGCATCTCCTCCAAATCCCGTTCCGCCATTCATTTGCTAACACCTATCAAGTAGATCTCGCGCTGCTTTCCCCTGTCTCTCCTTCCCTCTGTCCGTCTTGTGGGTATTAAATTCTTCAGGACCTCCTTCCTCATTACATGTCCAAGAACATCATCTGTCTCTTCCTGATGGTAAGTGTGAGTTTTCTTCTTGTTTGCATCCTCTCCAACATCTCATCGTTGCACAAGTGCTCCGTTCATGGTATCCTCAGCATCCTTCTGTAAAACTACATTTCTACTGCTTCAAGCCTCTCCTTCATCCTTGATGAGATTGTTCAACATTCACTTCCACACAGAAGAACAGATATCACGTAGCAATCTTTTTTTTGTTTCCAACGAGATTTCCTGTCTCTGTCTATATATAAAGCATAGGATGAATGAGCAACGTCATCATTTCAAACACCATCGTAATCACAATCAGACTCATCTAACTTTTTCCGAAAACTCTGCACTATTCTCAGAATGAACCCCAAACAATCTGGTTGGAATATTAATCAGTACAGCATGCCATTTCCAAATTTATGGTGGAGTAATTTGCCTTATGGTGCTCTTTTTTCTCACAGACGGTGCTCAACTGAATCTACTATACTGGCAGTCGACAAAATCAAAAATCAAAATCATACATGCGCGAAATAAAAAATTAATGGCAACTCATCGCACCATGTATACAGTAATATATATATATATATATATATATATATATATATATATATATATAATTATCCCTCACCAATAGCAAAAAATTTTTCAAAAAATATCTGCTTATCGCAATGTTGGCGCAGTTATATAATATAATGTGATTACAATTTTTAATTTAAAAAATAATTTTGGCATTTAAAATAAACGGGTAATCTTTATTGAAACAGAAACAAAAAAGTTGCATTAAAAATTAATTTCTGGATAACATTCTAGAAAGGTACGAACAGTTGCAGAAGGGAACAGCTGTGGGGAACAATCCGTCACAACCTCTGGATGAAACATCAATTACATTATTACACGAGACGGAATCTTTCCACCACTGAATAACTTCCGCAATGGCTGAAAATGGTGATGATAGGGGAATTACCAGTATTCTTTAATTCTCAGATATTTGGAAAGAGACGTACTGTTGTTTTTTTTTTCTCTTTTTGTATTTTATATTGTCTGAAAATATTTGATGATAGTAGAAACAATATTTTCATTGGAACCAAATTAAAATTTAACATCTTTGCCGAAATGTATGTTAGCTCGATTTACAATATTATCAGTGATACTTTGGCCGTTTGGTGAGATACTTTTTTGCAAGCGCATTTATTTATAAAAAAACAACTTTTTTAAAAATATATTTATTTAATATAATTTTGTTACGATGGAATACATATTTATCGATGCAACTTATTCAGTTATAAATAAACTTAACTTTATATTTCTGCTAAAAATCTTTTTATTGTTGGTTGAAGTGCTTATGAATTAAATTTAGGAAAATTCTTTCGATATCCGTTAAAGCATAACGACTAAAATATTGATTACACCACATAATGTTTTGCTTACGGTTTTTCTGTTTATTTTTTTTTACCTTCGTTGTTTTTCTAAATACTATAAATTTACTTTATGTTTTCTTAGATCTAAATCTTTTATATATTAGATTAAATGTATAGTTATTGCTGGAGTTGGTAGATTATCTAACTTAGATTGATTCATGTAAATTATCTAAAATTTTATGATGGTGGTTTGATTCTTTACTGATGTACTTGTAGATATATGTATGATTTTAATAACCAGTATTCAAGTCCAACACCATATCGAGAAAGTTGATAAGTTTAGGATTTTTGGTAGTTCGAGATCTTAAAATTTTTTTATCAGATCCTTTCTCAATGGGTTTATATTTCCTAAACTTGTTTTAAGGAGGAGAATTACATCGTCGTCTCTATAGAGTTCGTTGTTTTTAATGTCGAAAATAGATTTTAGTTGCCAAGAAGATTCAAACTAATTCGCATGCCGCTGCCGAAAAATATGCGTCTATAGTAATATTAAATTATGGGTCATATTTTTGGTCTACAGATAACCATTAGGAAATTAGATAACTTTTTGTGTCTACTTTATAATATTTACTTCATGAAACTAATTAACAAACATTTGGACATTATTCTATTATTATTAGCCGGACTAACAAATTTCTGATGAAACATTTAACGATAATCTTAAAATTTTCTTAATGGTTTAAAATTACTGTTTTTCAACTATTACAACTTAATTTAAAATCCTGATTTAAATAAATTTTGCAGACCATAATAATGTTAAGCATGAATCGCCCTGATTTCCTTCGTAGTACATTAGTAATATTTGCATTTCAAGCATTTTCAAGTTTAAGTAAACTTCTGTGTCATTTGAATAAATCTTATAATAGTAAATATGTTTAAATTAGATTTATGGTTACCAATATTCAACAAAGAATAAAAAGAATAGCGTCCTGGAAAAATTGTCGCTATCTTAAATAATCATCTAAGATTATCTTCTCTATGAATTCAATACCACTAGTAATAACACTATCTAAAGAAAGGCGTTTTATAGTGGCAAATAGAGTTGTTATTATAGGTCAGTAGAGGACAGGTCTTAACAATAGCACATGAATAAAACAAACAAAAAAACAAGTGGATTTGTGTAACTAAAATGTTTAATGAACAGATTAAAAATAAAGCGTTGAGAAAATAAACAGAGATTACACACACACACACACACACACACACACACACACACACACACATATATATATATATATATATATATATGTAGAGAGAGAATATGTCAGTATGTGTGTCTAGGGAGCGAATGAGAAAAAGACAAATGAAAACTTTACAAATAATCCCAACCGATTTATTATGAGTAAAAAGTTCGTAGCGTGTTTTCACTATTTTATTCGCTCATTTCAAAAGACTTTCTTACCCAGTGAAAGCTATTCGCTTGACACACCTAACCTCTTGTAAGCCCATAAAAAGTTAATCATCTTTTTAGATAATACTGTATAGGCAGCTTGTCTGGTATAAAATCCATTTATAACTGAAAGTATTTTCATTGGTTTTGCATAAGCAATCAAGACGAGCTTGCGCAAACATATATAAAAGTTATCAAGCCCGCACAAAAGCTGACACATGTGCATATATCGACTCATAATTAAAAAGTCATAACTCGACAGACAAATACACAAAAGCAAATACACGCATACATTTACACATATTTACATGGCCATGTAAAGATAATCAAATGTATATTATTTCATCTGACCGATCGATTTTCTCTCGTCCAGTGTTTTTACGTGCGTGTGGTAAGTCGCGCCAAGCTTAGATATATATTTGACACTTTCACTATTGAGCGTTGCAGAGTGGTGAAGAATTTCATTTTTAGAACTTGTGGTTGGCTGATTGTTAGTCGTGAAACTGGCTTGACATTAGCACATCGTAACTTATGGCGAAAATATGCAGGAATGGAAAGACCCACCTCAACATATCTCAACTTTTATCATTTCACATACTTTGTTTGCAGAGAACGATTGTCTATTAAATAATGGTAAACCTTTCTTTCCATTTGTTTCTCTCTCCCCGTAACGTTTTAGCGTCGGAATCAAACGTCAAAACATGTTTCTTTCTTTCTCAGTTTCTTTTATATAACTTCAACACTTTTTCCTGCATCGTCTGAATATTTTCCATCACGCCACCAGCGAACATACACAAAATCATTAAAAAAAGAAACATTATTTCAAGCGTTGAATTCATTACTAGATAAATTTATACGTTTATACGCGTTTAGTACTTGATATATTTTCAGAAAGTTCTCTCTTCGGCTTGAATATATGCAAACATATGCAAACATAACCATATATATATATATATATATATATATATATATATATATATATATATATATATATATATAAAACTGCATATAATTAAAATTAGTATTAAATATACAAATGAATGCACACTTAAACATTTATATCCGTATGTCTATTAATAAATATATATGTATTAACGGATTTCACTCGCAGTTTCACTGTTATCGGTGTGGAAAAGAAAACTGATGGAGCAGAATTCAGATTTCAACAGTCAGGTGTTCACTTTGCACTGATGCCCTTGGTCTTATGGGTTAAATAACAGAGTAGACTTGACTTTCAGGCATTAGATGATAGCAAATCATTACTATGAATGAAAACAGTTGTGGAGAAAGGAACGGTAAACCACTCTTATATTTGTTTATAAGACGTCATGATAACCTACGTTATAAAAGAGCTGATTCTCTGTTCGTCACGCCTTTTCTGCATATGATTGCTTGAGCCTACATAATATGCGTATACCTGTGTTGTACGGGAGTGAATTACTTATAGCTTGTACCATTTAATGTGAACAAAAGCGCGCATACAAGGACACTCATACAGTTTGAGTTTGAAATAGATCACTGTAATAATGCATTCACCGAAAAACCCATCATCCGGATTCTGATGAACAGAGCGCGCAGCAGAATCGATCTAGAGACAGAACAAGAACAGTGTGGTTTCGTTAAGATACCGGAACGAGGAATGCGAGGAATGATATCTGAAAGAGCAATACAAATGCAGAAGGACCTTTATCTGTGTTTTATAGACTACGCAAAGACGTTCAACAAAGTACTACAAGAAGACTCGATAGAGATGCTCGACAACCTCGAAATTTTCGGAAAAGACGTAAGAATAATTAAGAATCTATATTGGTAGCAAACCGCTTATGTACGGATAGGAAGTGATTTCAGTAGGTATACAAAAATAGAAAGGGGCGTAAGACAAGGATGCGTTTTCTCACCTGATCTTTTTAACTTGTACAGCGAAGCAATTATGAGAGAAATAAAAGCCTTGCCAGTATTCGTCATTGGCGGACACAATCTCAACAATATAAGATACGCGGATGACACGGTGATGATAGCAGAAACACACACACACACACACACACACACACACACACAAATGCAGCACCTTCTACAGAAAGTAGCAAAAGAAAGCGAGAAGAAAGGAATAAACATAAGCTTTAATTGAACTGAATGCATGGTCATTAGCAAAAAGAAGAGCCCAATATTCCAACTCCAAGTCAGAGAAACCAAAATAAAACAAGTAAAGAAATTTAAATACCTGAGAAGTGTTCTGACAGAGGATGGAAAGTGTGACATGAAGATCCAAAGACGCATTGGCATGGCCAAGGACGCATTTCAGAAGGTAACCAGAGTTCTGACAGGAAAATCTTATTGGAAACAAAGAAAAAAGTGCTGGATTGATATGTGATATCTGTCCTTCTGTATGGAAGTGAATGTTAAACAATCTCATCAAGGATGAAGAAAAGGCTTGCAGTAGCAGAAATGTGGTTTTACAGAAGGCTGCTGAGGATATCATGGACGAAGCACATGTGCACAATGAGGTGTTGGAGAGGATGCAAACGAGAAGAAAACTCATACTTAATATCAGGAAGAAACAGATTAGGTTCCTGGGACACATAATGAGGAAGTAGAACCTGGAGAATTTAATGCCCACAGGACTGATAGAGGGAAGGGTGACAGGGGAAAGCAGCGCGAGGCCTACTTGATAGGTATTAGCAAATGGATGGCGGAGCGGGGGTTTGGAAGAGGTACCAAGATAAAAAATATTGAGAGTGACAAAAGACAGAGCTAAGTGAATGTCCATGATCACCTACGTCCTAGGTACACGGCACATGAACAACAACAACAACAACAACAACAATAATAATAATAATAATAATAATAATAATAATCCCTTACTATTCTGCATATCATTAATAGCACTAACCAGTCAACTTAATAAGACAGAATGTGGTTATAAAATAGGCCAAAAGAAAATAAGCCATCTATTTTACATGGATGACTTAAAGTTATATGCTAAGAATGATAATGAGCTGGAAGGTCTTCTGCAAACTGTAAAATGCTTCAGCGAAGACATTGGAATGAAATTTAATTTGAATAAATGTGCTAAAGCTACAGTTTTACGTGGATCAATACAAGAAACATCCTCAATTAGCCTAGACCCTGCTGTAACAATAAAAGAATTGAAACCAGAAGAAGCTTATAAATACCTAGGTGTAAATGAGAGCGAAAACATTCACCATAAAAAAATGAAAGAAATAGTGCGTAAAAAGTACTATAGAAGGCTACGAATGATATTAAAAACTGAATTAAATTCACAGAACAGAGTTATGGCCATTAATAGCCTTGCAATCCCAGTTGTCCAATATAGCTTCAACATCTTAAACTGGACTCTAAACGACATCAGACGAATGGATGCTAAAACAAGAAAGCTTCTTTCTAAGCATAAGATGCATCATCCAAAGGCTGATGTAGACCGTCTATACATACCCCGTAAAGAAGGTGGAAGGGGTCTTATTCAGCTGGAATTGTCATACAAGACAACAACTATTGGCTTACTAACATACATAGAAACAACAAAGGATTGGATGATACAATTAGTAAGGCAACATGAAGAAAGAAAGAAAAAATATTCAATAATAAAAGAAGGCAGTAAATACAAACAAGATTTACAGTTAGTAGATTCTGTAGAAAAGCAAAACAGAAGCCAAGAACCAACTATTGCGGCAAAAAATATGAAAATGAAAGCCAAAGATAAAGCTCTTGAAAAGATGAAACAGCGCTGACAAGACAAACCTCTGCATGGCCAATATCCAGTACATGCCAATAAATCCAATGTTGACAAAGTTAATACTCATCGATGGTTATGTGCATCTGGATTAAAGTCTGAAACTGAAGGATTTATACTTGCAGCACAAGACCAAAGTCTTTTCACGAGAAACTTTCAGGCAAATATTATGCATAATAATATGGATCCAAAATGCAGGTTTTGTGATAAACACCAAGAAACAATAGACCACCTAATCTCAGGCTGTTCTGTGCTTGCCCCAAACGAATATAAAAATCGCCACGATAGAGTTGGGCAATATTTACATTGGACAATGTGCAAACATTATGGAAAAGCTGTAAACAAACACTGGTATGAACATCATCCAGCACCGGTTACAGAAATAGAAGATGTAACCATTCTATGGGATTACACCATCTACACAGACAGAAAAATTGAAGCAAACTGGCCAGACATTATTGTTAAAAACCAGAAGGAGAAAACTTGTCTATTAATTGATATGGCTTGTCCAGCGGATTGTAACATAGCAATCAAGGAATTTGAAAAACTGTCAAAATTGAAATAGAAAAAATAGAAATAGAAAACTGGAAATTGAAATAGAAAAAATGTGGAAATTGAAAACAAGAGTTGTGCCAGTGATAGTAGGTGCACTTGGAATGATAAAAAATGGAACAAAACAACACATTGAAAGAATCCCTGGAAACCCCAGCTTAAGAGACATACAAAAAATTTTCTTATTAAGTACAGCCCACACACTAAGGAAAACTTTATCTATGTAATGCTGAGGATGATAGGGAAGATAGAAAAACATGAAATGGAGCCATAACAACACGCCACTACCTGCCTTAGGTCTCCCCGCAGACTTGGTTGGTAGTGAGACCAAAGCAGAAATCGAAATATGATGAAAAATGACATAATAATAATAATAACAACAACTCTTTACCTCAATCATATAAATGGAACCTATAAGTCTGGTGAAATAAACATCAAAAGCGGTATATTTCAAGGTGATTCTTTGTCTCCCTTACTATTCTGCATATCATTAATAGCACTAACCAGTCAATTTAATAAGACAGAATGTGGTTACGAAATAGGCCAAAAGAAAAAAAAGCCATCTATTTTACAGGGATGACTTAAAGTTGTATGCTAAGAAAGATAATGAGCCTGGAAGGTCTTCTGCAAACTATAAAATACTTCAGCGAAGTGATTGGAATGAAATTCAATTTGAATAAATGTGCTAAAGCTACAGTTTTACGTGGATCACTACAAGAAACATCCTCAATTAGCTGAGGCCCTACTGTAACAATAAAAGAATTGAAACCAGAAGAAGCTTATAAATACCGAGGTGTAAATGAGAGTGAAAAAGTTCACCATAAAAAAAATGAAAGAAATAGTGCGTAAAGAGTACTATAGAAGGCTTCGACTGATATTAAAAGCTGAATTAAATTCTCAGAACAGAATTATGGCCATTAATAGCCTTGCAATCCCAGTTGTCCAATATAGTTTCAACATCTTAAACTGGACTCTAAACGACATCAGGCGAATGGATTCTAAAACAAGAAAGCTTCTTGCAGTGCAAGACTAAAGCCTTTTTACTAGAAACTTTCAGGCAAATATTATACATAATAATATGGATCCAAAATGCAGGTTTTGTGATAAATACTAAGAAACAATAGACCATCTAATCTCAGGCTGGTCTGTACTTGCCCCAAATAAATATAAAAATTGCCATAAAAAATATCAGTGGGGCAATATTTACATTGGACAATGTGCAAACTGTATGGAAAAGCTGTAAACAAGCACTGGTATGAACCGGTTACAGAAATAGAAGATGTCACCATTCTATGGGATTACACCATCTACACAGACAGAAAAATTGAAGCAAATAGGCCAGACATTATTGTTAAAAACCAGAAAGGGAAAACTTGTCTATAGCAACCAAGGAATTCGAAAAACTGTCAAAATATAAAGACCTGGAAATTGAAAACAAGAGTTGTGCCAGTGATAGTAGGTGCACTTGGAATGATAAAAAAATGGAACAAAACAACACATTGAAAGAATCCTTGGAAACCCCAGCTTAAGAGATATACAAAAGATTGTATTATTAAGTACAGCCCACACACTAAGGAGAACTTTGTCTATGTAACGCTAGGGGAGATAGAAAAAACATGAAATGGAGCCATAACAACATGCACCAACCTGCCTTAGGTCTTCCCGCAGACTTGGTTGGTATTGCGACCATAGCAGAAATCGAAATATGATAAAAAATGACATAATAATAATACATTCTCCTCTTTCTCTCAATCTGAACAACCAATACTGTGGATGAGCTATAAAATCAAAGGTATTGGCTTTATGTTCTTTTATTTACAGTAAAAGTGTTTAAGTAGTATATCGATAATTATTTCTCTCTGTTATCCGTTTATATATGCCTATCTATTGATATCAATCTATTCATAGGTATTTAAATGTGTTCATGTCTATCTACATTAGCCTATTCATATATCAATATCGGTTTATTCATATTTATTTTATTGGTCGCTACAGGATGTTAGTATAGAAATTGCCACAAAGTAAATGTCCACTTTATTAACTACGATGATAAAATTAATTTAGGTTAAAATGTTAATTTTGATTAAATTAGTTAATGGACACAAGTAAAAAAAATGGCGCAAGTGAAATTACAGTAAAATGGTACAGTTAATTTTTTCGCGAAAAACCTGTTTAATTTAAATTTCTGAACCCTAAAAATATCAGATAATTATAAAATACTATTGAACACATAAAAAATTTTTAAAAAATATCATTTTTTATTAAATTTTATAAACATACTTTTAGATCTATCAATGAATTAAAATATATATCAGCTGCTGCGTAAACGTACACAGTCTTTGAATGGAATTAAAATGGACATTTATGTCGCGAACACTTATCCTTGGGTAAAAGAATATCAACTAAATTGTGCATCCATTTGAAGCCATTTTATGGCTATTTGAATATATAGCCATTTTATGGCTACAGAATATATTTTAAAATAAATGTTTATTCATTTAAAATTATACAAATTACATTTTAATCATCTCGTCATCAGCAAACGATAAAAAATGGAATTTGTGGAGAGACAAGTTCGAAAATAATAAGCATTAAAAGAAACTACACAAAATTGAGTGAGAAAATAGTTGCGTGTGTAAATTTATATTTAAAAGGTATTTTTCCTTTAAAATTAAATACTTTTATTACTTTAAACACATCAAAAATGCTGTTTGTAAAAGTAGAAACTGAAATTAATAAATTTTCTTGACGAAAACATTTAAACAATTTTAACTTTCACAACTCGCTCGAAAATCTCACAAAAATATTGGTAGGAGAAAAATGAAAATTAACTCAGAGAGATATTTACTGTTTAGCCATAAAACCCAAAGGGGACAATATATCAAACCATACATATTAAAAACATAAAAGAAAATGATTTTATTTACGGTTTTAAATTGTTAATCTATTTTTAAAATAATTTGACTCCAAACAAAGTAATAAAGCTTAAAGCGACTAAGATGTTACTGAGCGTTAAGAAATATATAAAAAAAAACAAAAAACAAAAACAAAAACAAAACAAAACAAAAAACAACAACAAAAGAAACAAAACAAAGCAAACAATCACTATTAAGAAGAGTGAACAATAAAGGGACACAAATTAAGAAAACAAATAAACGATTGACATTTTTGAAGATCAAATTGTCCGGGTAGCAAAAAGACAGAAAAGTGACTTTTATCGCATATCTCACAAGTGAGATGTGCGATAAAAGTAACTATTAGTAAATTAACAATTCTAAAAATTAATGCAAATATTAATCTTTATAAACATCCTTAATTTAAGAACTTATAATTTTTCTATATTATAAATAAAAATAATTTATTTAAAAAAAATTGCTTTGCTATTACTGCTATCACTCATAAAACGTTGTCTAAGATAACCGGACTATTTTATGTGAGTAAAAGAATCATGAATGGAGTAATGTGTCTGCACATATTGTAGTATATCGTTTTCTCTTTGGCACAGAAGTTACAAATTAAGACAATTCCAAGACAATAATCAGAGAATCTGAAAGTCTGTAGAAGTATGATCGTTAGCGGGATGCTTGAGGATTTGAAGGTTATTTGCGAACTGGATGATACAAGAATGCTGCGAAGGTTAAGTATTATTAAAACATATCCCTAAGCAGTAATTACAAACGGGTGTTTTGTTATTAAATATTAATGCTGTCAGGCTGACAGTTCTAAATACTTTTTCTCATGTTACTTTTATTTTTTTCGTATACAGCTCTGTATTTTGCAGTTAATTGTTTCTTTATACTTGAAAATTAACATATACTATATGTATGTTGATTTTGGATGAACTCATCGATACATCAGGAATTGGTTAATAAATGCTTCTTAAAAACTCTGAATTACATAAGATATTTAATAGCAATTGTTAAATTAAGTTACAGCTGTACCTCCAGATTACAAAAAAACAAAAAAACAAAAAACAAAAAACAAAAAACAAAAAAAACAAAAACAAAAAACAAAACTAAAACAAAACAAAGAACAAAAAATAACCAACAAAAAACAGAAACACTGTAAGCAAAACATTATGTGGTTTAATCACCCTTTCAGTCGGAATGTTTAAACGAATATCAGGAGAATTTTCCTAAATTTAATTTATAAGCATTTAAACCATTCACCATCATAAAAAAAGATGTTTAACAAAAATAATGTTAAGGTTAGTTAAAGCTGTATTAATAACTTTGATAAATCTATATTTAACATCGTTATATTAAATAAACATACTTTCAGCAAAGACATCATTTATTATCTTGGTATTTTTTCGAACTTGGTTGATATAGATGTTGTACTAGACACAACGTTTCGACCAAGTACCCTCTGATCATCATCAGGTGTTCGTTGATTGGCTGATATATACTAACACATGTATAATCAACTACTATATCCACTACGTCACCGTCCCGAAGAACTTCAGTGGTGTATTTTTGGAGCCTTTTATATTCAGTGTCAGATGGATTTGACAACTGGATTATGTTAGTGGCTCGTGCCACTTGTCATAATTTGCATTTATTTCTGAGATGAATAATGTTCAATATCTTGGCGTATAGTAGTTGTTTGTACATGGGTTAGTATCATCTAGTGGTCATGAGTTCAATCCTTGGATGTGGTAGTGACGCACCAAATCCAACAAGAAAGAACAATAACTGATTATAGGATATATCACAGGATATATCACAATAATCAACATGATAATACATATCAGCCAATCAATGGACACGTTTATTCTTTTAAAAATGAATGCAACTGCCTAAAAATATTATCTGTTCATTAAACGGTCAATATATGAATGCTACCATACATTCTGGTAACGATGTTAAATTTTCTTTTGATTCCACCAAATATCCCAGGAAATTTAATTTCTGCCATCATCGAATGCCTTTAGGTAATATAAAATACAAACACAGCATGCTCTCTCTAGATATTTATAACAATTAAAGGATAGTGGCACTTCACCTGTCATCAAATGGGATGTCATAAGTAGGGCTAATTCTTACAACGTGAAAGGAAATAGATATAATTTATTCCTTACTGAGAAATCTTAAAACACTTAAATAGTCCTAACTTATTAAACAAGTGAAATAAATTAATGGTTACATGTAGTCATAAAAATAAATACCAACTTAAATACGTTGATCCAGATTAACTAAATATATAAATATTGGATTTTAATTAAACTTGTTTGGATGAATACTTGCTACTGAATTCTATTTCCACCCATTTAAGATGTTATTCAGTGGTAGAATGATTCCGTCTTGTGTGATAGCTCACTTTGTAATTGATATTTCATCTAGCGGTTACGAAGAATTGTTTCCCTATGCTGTTCCCTTTCTGCAACTGTTCGTATCTTTCTAGAATGGAAGGATCTTCATATATTTAAGCAGGAATGATCTATGAAATAAGTTAATTATTGTCTTTCTTAACGAAATTACAATTGAACTCTTTATTCTAAATAATCTAACACACACACACACACACACACACACACACACACACACACACACACATATATAAAGAGAGAGATAAAGAGAGAGAGAAAGAAAGAAAGAGAGAGAGAGAGAGAGAGAGAGAGAGAGAGAGAGAGAGAGAGAAAACTATTAAAAAATTTCAATACTTCATAGTAAATTCAAACCTAATTGTGTCAGTCGGTTTAATCCATCAAGATTGGTAAAACTTTACATTCGGTTAGGCGGTTTAGAAGGGAGAAACACCAACAGAAAAATACTGATGTAAGGATCTTATTGCAAATATATCACCTCACTGTATGTACATCTATGGTTTAAGTGGTAAAATAGGCAATTAATAAAAAAATTTCAATAGGACCGGCCTGGAATTTATTCAATATGTGAAGTGAATGTTGTAATATTAAGAAGAAATATACCTAAACAACTGTTCACAAAATCAGCTATGAGTAACAAACCGCCCTCTTACTTCGGTGTGTATGAGGAAAGTGGTTAGCCACCCAAAAGGAAGAAAAACAGAGTATCAAAGAAAGTATGAACTCCAAGGTTTAATAGCCAGCTAACTCAAATTGTGTCTCGATAAAATCATCGTAGAAAAGAAATATAAAACAACCCATTATCTCCTCCAAGAACAATCATACCAATTCACTGATAACAAATATCAAATAACGATATACACAAAGGTCAAATAATTTGTAGAATTTGGTCACATATATAAAAACATTTATTCTTCAACTGCGCTCGTTTCTTAAGGCTAGGAACGTAATACCATTTATAGTCCACACAAAATATGCTTTAAAATAAGCAGTTTTACTATCTAATATTTGGGACATATTTGAATTGGTTTCATATTTTCTCTATCTCTCTATATTTTTTCTTTTTCGTTTACTTTTTTTTATGCAGTTTCAGTAATTGATTCTAGATTTTGTTCTTTTTCATTTTTCTTAATGATTCTGACTTTTTTAGAAATCGTTTTTTTTTGCTTTGGTTTATTCATTTATCTTTTTTCAATTTCCTTTTACTATTTCTACTTTTTAAAAATCATTCCACATCGAATTAATTTTCTATTTTTCAGGGTTTTTCATTTTATTAATTCATTTATATATTTTGCATTCTTATTTGCTTAAGCTATTTTTATTCCTTTTTTCCTTTAGTTTAAGGCCCTTTCTTTCTTTAGCTTATGGCTTCAACTGAGAGAAAAAACCATGAAGTTCAGGATTCTCTTCAAATAAGTAACGTCATAAACATTAGCTTTCAGAGAAGTGTCTGAAGTGATTCCCACACAGAAGGAAGGCCACTGATAAAAACAAGAAGATTGTTATATGATAGCATGTGTAATTTCACCGTAAGTTCTACTCATAAATAGGACAAAACATAGTGAATACAATTTGTATTATTTCCTAAACTATTATGGCCACTGAAGATCTGCGTGATCCCATTAATTGAGCGAATAGCCTGCATAAATCTAAATTCCTCAAATTTCATTTCAGTTGAACTTAAGATTACAATGCACATCTGTTACAAATAAATAGATAGAAAACTACCGAAGCACGATAATATTTAATACTGTGTTTCGCCATGCGCAGTTTTTAGCAGAGACAAAAGAGAATTGAAACCCTGTTTTTGTGCAAAAAAAAAAAAAAAAATAAAATAAAAGAGACATGCCAATGGAATCAAAAATGAATTCGACAAACTGTCAAGAAATATTGTGAAATATTTTGAGAGTCACTTTATGAAAGTTAAATGAAAAAAAATTCAATCTAAGGCTTAAAATAACTTTGACATCACTTCCGATTGGTAAGTCATGTTTGATTTCGAATGATGGAGTGTATTCCCATTTAAAATGTGTTATTGCCCAGCGTCTTGACGCATTCATATGATTGAACAATTAAAATATAGCGCTTGTGAAAGTAACAGTTCACTTTCAAGAGCCGAAAAGAATAAATTGTAGAAAAAATGAGTGTGAGTAAACTGCTGGCAATGTAATATAATCAAGATTAAAGTAGATGTACCTACATGAATCACATAATATATAAAGTTCCTACCATTAAATAACTGACAAAATATTTTAAATATGCATTTGATTGATTGTAGTAATATTTTATACAACGTGAGATGAAGTGTAAGTTTAAATTAAGTGAAAAAATAGAAAAATACAGTTAGATTCTAATTCGTTTGTAAAATAGCAATTTATAACCACAATATCAGTCATAGGCAAGTAAAGTATCCGGAAAAATTGAGCTAACTCCAGAAATTTCCCTTTATCACATACTTAAACAAGACTTCAAATGCATGCTTCTGCCTCGACATCACCCAAATAAAAACAAAACAAAACAATCTGCTCCTACTTTGGATGAAGAACGAGGATCGAATAAAACAGATGTGATGTCAAAAAGGACGGACTTCTCTAGTTTCAATGACGTCTCGTAACTTGTGTCTTGTGTAAATGATTTTCCGCTGCCCATAATGTCTGTCTTTTTCTCCACTTTCTCAGCCTTTACTTTGGGAATGCAAATCTCGTTATGACCAGAAAACTATCGTCTTTTCGATAAGATATCGTCTTCATTTTTCTTTTCAATTTCTATCTCTTGCTGTTTTATCCTTCTTTGCCTACCTTTTTTCTTCTTTTTACGTCTTTTGTTTGCTTTTATTGTTATTGCTATCTGCTTTTGAATTCATCGACATATCTGTCGTCTGTTTCTCCACTTGGCCTGAATTAAAACTATTAAAAAGTCTATCACAATGTAGCAGGACCCGATTTAACCTTCTGCTTTGCGAATTCATTTTTCCGACTTTTTGTTTTCTTTTTTCTGTTCGAAAGAGTATCAGAATTGTTTATTTTGTTATTCCATCACTTCTTCCCTCAATTTCTCAAGTAAGCACTGGTTTTCATATTAGTTCCCATTTCTTTCTTTCTTTCTTTCTTTCTTTCTTTATTTCTTTCTTTCTAAGTTGATTTTGTTTGAGTCTTTTCGCAGTATCTTTATTTATCCTTTTACCTTCTTTTTCATTTTTTCTCTTGTTACTTCGTTTTCCCCTTCCTGTTGATTTTGGCATAGTTGGTCAGTTAACTCTCTCTTCAATGTTCCATTCTTTACCCTTAATAATTTTCTTCCTTTCTTTCACTTATCTGCTTTTGTCTTAATCGTTGCTTCGTTTATACATTTTCTTCGCATCTCGAACGTTTCTTTCATTCTCTCTATCTTCCTTCTGTTTCTCTTTTTTCAAAGTACACAATCTTTTAAACAACCTCACCTTTTCTGCTAAAAAGTCATTTAAACGACTTTAAGCAACGGAACCGAACTGTTTTTGTAAATAGTCACCTTTTGTTATATATATGTTACAGCTGCTTCTTATAACAGATAATTGTCTTCAGTCTTTTGGCAAAAGTTAATTCATCAACATTTAAATTGAAACAAAGGAGAAAAGACTTAAACACTAAATTCTATTTGATTATGTGGTAAATTGATAATTCATTTTTGCCACCATATTTAACAACACGATATATGGGTCGAGTGTTAGCCTAAATCAAAGTAAATATAAAAGAGTTTTATGAATAAATAGATATCAGTTCAAATATATTTATACTCATACCAATAATTGGTGACTGTCAATGAAAATCTGTACTTTCATAGTTTCAGTTGATTTTGTAATGTTGCTAACTAGTTGGTTTTAATTCTTGTATGGATTTCCAAAGGCTTTTAGGAATTATTCTAAGCAAGCTAATATTGATGGATATAACTTTCAACAAATTCTATAAGTTTTCAGTTCTCTTGCAAAGTCTATATAATTTAACAGCTTTGTTTTTTTCAATTTTACCTTGGGTATAAGTTAAATAGCGTCATCAACTGATAAATCATCTGTTTTACAATGACTTATATAGTCTTATGGTTATCCGTTTGAAGTTGAAATTCTAGAGAATATGTTTTTATACTCTAAGAACCATTAATTTGTGTATTCAAAGCCGAATTGTTAGTATAGTTTTTAATGCATCACTTTTTCCACTAAAACAAGCCTGTTTTTCAATTTCTACTGAGTCAACTTGCATTCATTTATATGATTATTCATTTCATCTCTATTACTGTACTGCTTACATTTACTACAGAGTCCTGTACATTTTTATCTTAATTGATTCTTTCTTAATTTTTCTGAAACATCAATACTAGGATACATTTTATAACCGTATTCATTTTGTCTTAGTCTTAATTTTTTGCATGCGCCTTGAAATATTCGTGCACTTGTTCTTCCTGGTTTTTGCATTTGTTAATCAATCATTTAAACTGTTAGTTCTACCAGAAGTTCTAACTCTTAAGATTAACATTTAATTGTCTTGTGTAATCTCAGTTATTTTTAATGATTTTTCTCTCTTTTCATTTGAATGACTGAATACGTTTCCCATATTATGATAAGATAATTGTAGTTCTCGTTTTAATTCTCATTCAGCATCTTTACATTTTCTTGTTGACTAGTTTAATTCTTTCTTTTGCTCCTCGGTGTGCTTTGAACAACATTAATATTTCATATTTATCGATGTACCATATGCATCATCAGCATTTCATGATTCCGAGGTACATTCAATGGCATAGATGAACATCCTCACTATATTAAAGTATTAAATTCCCCTTAAAATGTTTTGACACATTCTTTTAAAACATTTGTGTACATTATGCGGTTGATTTTGTCTTCTTCAAATCCACAAGATAAGCCGTATTATTGTTGTAATGGAAAGTAATGAGGATATAGTTTTCCTGCAAAATGATTTCCGTTTCATATAATTAGGAATTTATTATATTATCCAGAGTTGAGGGATCAAGACGTAAGCATTTTTGTGTTAATTTCCTTGAAAATAATTGGTTTAGGAATAGCAAACCGGTTTCGAGTTGGTTCCTTCTTTGCACCTTTTCTGTTTCCCGGGTAAGAATCCCTTCGGTTTTTAATAAGTTTTTCACATAGACTAATTTTAATAACTGGAAATTATTGAAATTTTATGAGCGTCTTTTTAGATCATTGTATTATTTCCCTTCGTCATTCATAAACGGATTATTGCATTCAATAGTATCTATGTAATTGCGAGGCATTGTGTATTGGACTGGATCTATTGAACCGGAATCTATATAATCCTACATAGCATAGCGATTTCTTGCTTGAAATACGATTTGACTATTCGTCAGGGTAAGTCGCTCTTTTCTATGTTTGATTTCATTTTTCTGTTTGTTAACCATTCTGCTCTCCTACTGCGTTCTTTTCAGAGATTCACTTCAGTTGCATCCTATTCTTCTGTTCTTTGCTTCATTTGCCTTCCTGTGGTATTTGCTTTTGATGTTCTGGGGTATTCCATTTAATCTGTGTTGCTGAATTCTTTTTTGGCATCTTTTAAGCCAACCCCACCATAGATATTTGGATTTATTTCTTATCTTACTATCATTGGTCATTTTTAAACAGTTTTATATTTGTCAGTTTATCATGTTTGTATACACATTTAACTTTTTCTCTTGTTTTTTTTTTTTTTAGGTAATCTGGTCCCTGTTTAATCATTGTTTAAATTAATTGTTGTTTTTTTGTTAATAATAATCTAATTATCACTTCTCTCCAAACATGCTACAGCATCTTTGTTACATTTCTCAGTATTCAACTCTTAAATAACTACTTTTATAAGTATCAACTATTGTCACTCCAAGATTTAATCTGCTTATTATTCTATAAAGATCACTTATCATAGGTTTCGTGGAGTATGTTTTTTGAATTTAATCGATTAAATAAATCCTAATGAATTTTTAAATCACATAGCGAGGAACAATTTACTTTCATTATTAATTTATACAACGAGATGTTGGACGGTGTTAGGCATTTCAGTAATTGGATATGAAGCTAGCAAGTAGAGTTGCTACCATCATATCCAACCGGTTTTGAATTCAGAGTTGTTTTTTAAAAACTCGTTGCTGACCAAGGCTTAAAAACCCAGTCTGAAGTACAAATAATACAGCAGACATAAATAGGTTCTTATCTTTCACTATGGTATTTAACGAACTCTACTCACCGGGGTTTCGTTCTGCTAACAGTCATCATAAAATACAAGAGAAATGAAATATATATGGAATTATTTTAATATCAGCAATAGAATGACTGCTCAAATAATTGAACAAACATTAATCGTATATGTACTTCTGAATAATTGAACTTGCACGATTACCGTGTTTATCGATTCCAACTTTATATAAAAAAGTTGCAAAGACAGAATAATGATATCAGAGTGAGAGATATGATGTGCTGTACGAAATCATTTGATGGAAGCCTTTTAAAGCATGCCATAAATAAGACTTTTCACACCCCATTACTCTCAAGGCCGTAATCAAGGAAAAGTGATTCGAAATGTATATCGACTTTGTGATTTAGAATTGTGCAGCTTTTCGTGACCGTGTTGAAGTCGTAATTGAGAGTAATGAAAATAATGGTATAGACACTAACCTTTTTCGCTTTAATAGTTTTATTATTATTCTTTTATATTCATTGTCCTATTTAAGCTTGAAAAAGGTATGTTGATATGTACATTTGTTTGCTTTAAGACTTTTAAATATAAACATCTTAAAAATGCACGTACGCAGATATATTTGCGTGTGCGCACACATATATAAACAAACGTCTTTTTTAGAGTGATATTTACGTACATAAAGTTACATAAAATACATACACATAATTTTTAGCATTAATAAGACAAATAAATATAAGATAAATTGATTCAGACACACAACCATACCGGACAATATGTATGTATGTATGTATGTATGTATGTATGTATGTATGTATGTATGTATGTGTATGTATGTATGTGTGTGTGTGTGTGTGTGTGTGTACACGTTAAGTTAAAAGCGAAAAGAATCCCTGAAAGAAATGAAATCTGGTTTAGTGGAAAAGAGAAAACAACATAAAGAATTAATATTATTCATTGTACTGCTTTCTTTTCCTTTTTAGTAGGGAATATGTTTGTTATACAATTTGAAGATTGATGTATTTTTAACGCCAACGTGTCATGTGCACGTGATTTCCGCCTGGACCAAATATGGATTGTCAAGCAGTCAGGCAATCGTCGGCGACTTTAAACAAAGAGATTATAATTTTTATTATAATGTATATTTTAATCCTGTTATTTCTATAATGGTATTTATGATTTTTGACATTATAGATTTTACAGAAATTACTGCGATTATGTTATTATCATGATGTAGTCGTATATGCTACTTGAAAAATGAAAAAGAAGAGGAAAATGGTATCAAATGTAACAATCATTATTACTGCCATGATTATCATTTTATCCAACTGAAATAACTATTTAGTAATATTTAAGCGATTTTATTTTGATTAGAGGTTTTAAGTATATATAAATGTATATATATATGTAAATTTTCACATATATTCTACCTGTAAAATAATCATATATATATATATATATATATATATATATATATATTATTATATATATATATATATATTATTATAACTATTATCTTGAGGTGTTTTTTATTGTACTTAATCTATCATGAATTGATATGAGTTGTTATTTTTCAATCAGAATATGGACTTTTACAAAGCAAATGAGGCAAAAGAAAGGAAGAGTGAAGAAAATAAATTTATTTGATCAGAAAATTAGATTTACTTGAAGCAAAATATAAAGAAAATGTTAATGAACAAAAAATGAAAATAGATGTGGCATGAAGCAAAAGGCAAATAATTTACAAAATATTAAAGTAACAAATGGAAAAGAATAAAGCTGAAAATACAAACGAAAAAGCGCAACAACTGAGTCAAATGCTAGAATAGAAATCAGCAAGAATAGTGAATTTTTAAACATAAGCGTAAGGACTAAATATGTAAACAAAGAAAATGTTTTAAAAGAAAATACACGAAAAAACGAAAAATATTCTTACATTTTTAATTTGCAATCTGCGCACATGCACGCGCTTGCACGAACGCATGTAAATACATAAGTTATGTACATTTGGACGATGTCGGCGAGAAATTTGTCGAATCGATAATGGAAATTTTTCAAGTATAACAATTGGCATTCGTTATCGATTCCCAAGTGGCTGGCAGCAGAACTTTATCAAGCGTATTTGACTTCTGATTTCATTGAATTCTGTAAAGAAAAGTTTAGCGATCATTTAACGGTATAATATTCCATATTAAATAGACTAATAAATTTGTGTTAAACTAGCACATGCTAATCTTGGTCTTAATGACAAGGCGCTGTAAGATTACATTCAAACATGTAATTCTTTGCAGTTTTTAATTCATGTGAAACTCTTACTAATGTTTCAAAACAAAATGCTACATAATTTGTTATTGTCTTTATTATTACAGTTTTGCAGAAAGTTTTGATCGGTCCATTTTTCAGCCTTATCCAGATGAACGTGCAGTAACAGCCTTGTGTCAGATTAATCTAAACTTAGTCAATAAGCATACGGGCGACTTGGATGCATGTGCTAATATGCACACAAACAACGATATATATATATCTTTTCTTCAAATATATAACATTTTATAAACACACTTGTAAGAATGGAGAAAGAATGTAACTTGAATAATAATAATAATAATAATAATAATAATAATAATAATAATAATAATAATAATAAAAACGGCAGAGAATTTTTAATAGTAAACATAAACTGTTAATAACTGTTAATAAAAATGAAAGATAAAGTGGACGAACAAATTATTACATTTTTTTTTTTTTTTTCAACAAACGTCTCTCTATTTGAATTTTTCCTTTTCTCAATATGAAATTTTGTTTTAATATAAACAGGATTTTTTTTTCTTAAGATATTATAATTTTTTTTTTTTTTTTTTTTTTTTTTTTTTTTTTTTAAACAAACTACTCTAGTAATGTTGATGTTTTGTTTCGTTGAGCCGTCTTTCTCCTTGAATTCCAATCGCGTCTATGTCAGATGTTGCTTGGCAGCCCATTTAGGAGAAGGAAAACTCCGAACAACAACCCGCAACTCAAGGTGTTAATCGTGCCGAGGAGTGAATGGCTACTGCGTTATGAGGTCACAAACGATTCCCTACAGGCTTCGGGACCCTGTTTGTAAAAGACCGTTACCCAACGTGCCGGGCAACTTTGGGTGGACTTTTGGACCCGTGCGTCACTCGTGGGAAAAACATGAAAAACACAAATAGAAATAAAAAGTCCAGTATGGCTCTTCCAGTGGATAAACAGGGAGCCCGTCCTTCAGGAGGGAACCTACCTGAGGTCGAAAAATCTGCCATAGGAACAAACTCCTACACAAAGAATGTATCTTCAGGTCCCCACAACCAGGATAATCCTAATGATGGTCCTGAAAATTCACCAGCTAGATCTACAACCGTATATTTAAAGAAAGAAAAAATAAAATGGTCTCGTGAGGAGTACAAAGTCGTTATGACTGCATTTCATGAAGCGTTACTCAAACCTCAAAAAAACATGACTCGCCAAACATATGACATTTGGCGTGAAAAAGTTGGTCAAACAAATAGAAAGTATATTGACGAAAATAAATTGGCCAATGTACGTAGGTACATTATTCGTAATAACCGACTGTCAGAGGCTGAGATTCACGAAATTAAAAGAATTGTAACAAGAAGAGTCGAATCAACAAAATATGAAAAGGAACCGGAACCAGAAATAAAAAGTAATAACATCAAACAAATCACAGGTCATAATGTAGAAACCGTGAAACACGCAAATCACTGCGAAGATAATGATGTAAGTCTAAAAGTGCTGGAAAGGTGCGATCTGAGTCTGAGTCAGTTAAAAGACAAAAATAAAATTAGTTCAGAACACATCGAAGATAATTATTTGACGGAAAATAACAATATACAGGAAGCCAAGATAGAAATAAAAAACCAGCTAAGTCAAATACAAAGTATTACAATGGAGGAACGTGAACAGCTCCCAAAATTCCAACCAACAAAACAAAACCTCCGAACTATTAAATTGTACAATGCAGCACTGAAATCAATACTGGATGAAGACCCGAATACAAATCTTAACGAAGTAATATATGCATCAGCAACAGCAGCAACAAAAAAAATTAAACATCAAAATAAAAACAAGGCAGTCACGCAGACGTGAAGATCCACCTTGGAAAAGAAAAATCGAAAAAGAAATCGAACAACTAAGAAGTGAACTGTCAGTACTGGATGAACTGAGTAGAGGAATAAATGTAAGAACTAGGAAAAGAAGAAGAGCCGAAAAAAAATATAACATCAGGAATGAAAATGACGTCTTATCAAATAAAGAAAAAATAAAGCAAAAAATCCAACTGAAGGCTCAAAGAATAAGACGCTATGAAAAAAGAGCAAAATTTTACAGACAAAACAAGATCTTTCAGACTGATACAAAGAGATTTTACAGGGAAATAGGTAAAAAAAGAATTGAAGTGACAGTACCCCCCAGAATGGAAGAAGTCACACAGTTCTGGGAAAAGATATGGGCTTGCCCTAAAGAACCTAGCAAGGAAGTACATTGGATTACGCAGGAGATAGAACGAATGAAGAATAAACCCGAACAGACATGGTCTGGAATTACAGAAGATGATATTAAATTTGCACTAAAAAAAGCACACAATTGGAAAACTCCAGGTATAGATAAAATTCGTAACTTTTGGCTATATTATTTAAATGCAGCACATAAAAAATTAGCCAAAGAACTCCAAGAAATGGTTGACGATCCCACTAAAATTCCTGCATGGATGACAAAAGGAATTACATTTCTTCTACCCAAGAATGGTGACACAAACAACCCGAAAAACTACAGACCAATTACATGTCTTCCGACAACATATAAACTACTAACATCTATTTTAACAAAACAAACATATTTATTCTTAGAAAGAAATGACATGATACCGCTTGAACAAAAAGGGTGCAAACGTGGCTGTTATGGCTGTAAAGACCAATTGCTAATTAACAAAATGATCCTGGAAAACTGCTACAAGACAAAGAAAAATCTTAGTACTGCCTGGATAGACTACCGAAAGGCATTCGATAGTGTGCCACATGAATGGATTTTAAAGACTTTAAATATATACAAGATATCGCCCGTCATCATCAATTTCATCAAACAGTGCATGTCTATATGGAAAACAACCCTTTACCTCAATCATATAAATGGAACCTATAAGTCTGATGAAATAAACATCAAAAGAGGTATATTTCAAGGTGATTCTTTATCTCCCTTACTATTCTGCATATCATTAATAGCACTAACCAGTCAACTTAATAAGACAGAATGTGGTTATAAAATAGGCCAAAAGAAAATAAGCCATCTATTTTACATGGATGACTTAAAGTTATATGCTAAGAATGATAATGAGCTGGAAGGTCTTCTGCAAACTGTAAAATGCTTCAGCGAAGACATTGGAATGAAATTTAATTTGAATAAATGTGCTAAAGCTACAGTTTTACGTGGATCAATACAAGAAACATCCTCAATTAGCCTAGACCCTGCTGTAACAATAAAAGAATTGAAACCAGAAGAAGCTTATAAATACCTAGGTGTAAATGAGAGCGAAAACATTCACCATAAAAAAAACGTAAGAAATAGTGCGTAAAGAGTACGATAGAAGGCTACGAATGATATTAAAAACTGAATTAAATTCACAGAATAGAGTTATGGCCATTAATAGCCTTGCAATCCCAGTTGTCCAATATAGCTTCAACATCTTAAACTGGACTCTAAACGACATCAGGCGAATGGATGCTAAAACAAGAAAGCTTCTTTCTAAGCATAGGATGCATCACCCAAAGGCTGATGTAGACCGTCTATACATACCCCGTAAAGAAGGTGGAAGGGGTCTTATTCAGCTGGAATTGTCATACAAGACAACAACTATTGGCTTACTAACATACATAGAAACAACAAAGGATTGGATGATACAATTAGTAAGGCAACATGAAGAAAGAAAGAAAAAATATTCAATAATAAAAGAAGGCAGTAAATACAAACAAGAATTACAGTTAGTAGATTCTGTAGAAAAGCAAAACAGTAGCCAAGAACCAACTATTGCGGCAAAAAATATGAAAATGAAAGCCAAAGATAAAGCTCTTGAAAAGATGAAACAGCGCTGGCAAGACAAACCTCTGCATGGCCAATATCCAGTACGTGCCAATAAATCCAATGTTGACAAAGTTAATACTCATCGATGGTTACGCGCATCTGGATTAAAGTCTGAAACTGAAGGATTTATACTTGCAGCACAAGACCAAAGTCTTTTCACGAGAAACTTTCAGGCAAATATTATGCATAATAATATGGATCCAAAATGCAGGTTTTGTGATAAACACCAAGAAACAATAGACCACCTAATCTCAGGCTGTTCTGTGCTTGCCCCAAACGAATATAAAAATCGCCACGATAGAGTTGGGCAATATTTACATTGGGCAATGTGCAAACATTATGGAAAAGCTGTAAACAAACACTGGTATGAACATCATCCAGCACCGGTTACAGAAATAGAAGATGTAACCATTCTATGGGATTACACCATCTACACAGACAGAAAAATTGAAGCAAACAGGCCAGACATTATTGTTAAAAACCAGAAGGAGAAAACTTGTCTATTAATTGATATGGCTTGTCCAGCGGATTGTAACATAGCAATCAAGGAATTTGAAAAACTGTCAAAATATAAAGACCTGGAAATTGAAATAGAAAAAATG
Organism: Ascarosepion bandense; assembly: GCA_037127315.1. Classification (NCBI taxonomy): domain Eukaryota; kingdom Metazoa; phylum Mollusca; class Cephalopoda; order Sepiida; family Sepiidae; genus Ascarosepion; species Ascarosepion bandense. The sequence goes on along the minus strand of JBBBDQ010001781.1, from coordinate 284,726 downwards.
TGGAAATTGAAAACAAGAGTTGTGCCAGTGATAGTAGGTGCACTTGGAATGATAAAAAATGGAACAAAACAACACATTGAAAGAATCCCTGGAAACCCCAGCTTAAGAGATATACAAAAAATTGTATTATTAAGTACAGCCCACACACTAAGGAAAACGTTATCTATGTAATGCTGGGGATGATAGGGAGGATAGAAAAACATGAAATGGAGTCATAACAACACGCCACTACCTGCCTTAGGTCTCCCCGCAGACTTGGTTGGTAGTGAGACCAATGCAGAAATCTAAATATGATGAAAAATGACATAATAATAATAATAATAATAATAATAATAATAATAATAATAATAATAATAAAAACGGCAGAGAATTTTTAATAGTAAACATAAACTTTTAATAACAGAGAAAAAATTGCTGTCACGAAACGAATGATGAAGGAGCGAAAAATTGAGAGACAGGTTAAGAAAAAGAGAGAAATAAAGAAAGAGAAAGTGTGGGAAAAAGAATAGAAACATATCAGAAAATAAAGGTAAAGAAAAATAAATCGAAAGGTGAACGTGAACTGAGAGAAACAGGTACATTCAGAGAGAGTTATGAAAAATATAACTGAAGCATTACATATCTATGCAAATGACAGAACAAAATATTTAAATAGAAAAGCATTTGAAAAGAATGAAGTGAACAATAAACGAAGAGGTGCAAAACAGCTGGAGAAATAAAATGATTAAAAAGTTGGCAAAGTATTGTCACAAATCACTTCCATTATAATAATACAGCATCCTTTATACAATAAAGTTCGATTTATAACAATTAAAGTGCAATGCAAAAAAATAAAATAAAAAATCTGTCGAATAAAATGTAACCTATTTTTGCTTGAATAACGGCGGTTACGCGGTGTGGCACGAAGTCTATGAGTTGCTGGTATCGTCGTGTTATCGTTGTATAGTTCTGCAAGTCGGATGCAAGTAGGACTGTTCATAAATAAAATGTGTTTCTTGGGTGTGGATACTAAAAATTTAGTGAAATCTGTAACAAATATTCTAGTGAGTCCGGGGAAACAATAATGTACCTGAAAGTTCTATGTAACCCAGGAACCGTTGGAGGAGGTTGCATTATCTTTAAAGAACACACCATCAATAAATAGTCTGTCAATAGTCAATAAGATTTATGCATGTCATTGTGAATTTAAAAAAAAAACAACACTATTACAGAATCGCCACCAACTTAACAAAATTCTTTTGATAGGCTCGAAAGCATTATAGCAATGTTTTCTGGCCGAGGTGATGCGCACTAACCGATGCTGTAGTAGCAATAATGGTGGCCATGGTTGTGAATATTTAACAAAACACATGAATTGCAATGTTTGCTGAATATCTTAAGGACACATGGCCCAGTGAATATAAACGAGGTTTAGTTCTTGTGACTTGACCCAAAGAGTTGTGAGTTCCATACCAGCCTACAGCAGTGGTAAACAAGTAACTTACAGGGTTATAGGGAGATAACTTATGATAATTAGAAGAGGCTTTAGGCAAGAAATGAAGATCATATACCCTATTGACTGTAATTAAAGGTTCAGTTCGAAATTCCTAGCACCTGAAGAAGGCCGGAGCGTATAACGGCCAAAACGTCAACAAAGATGAGGACAATAGTCCGAATAATGTAAATACTACATCATCTCAGAAATATAGGCAAATAGTAACTAGCAAATTTCAAATTCTGACTGCTTTTGTAAAGTTGGTATTAAGGAAATTTGGATATTGGGAAAATAGCTACATCAGATCTAAGAAATTGCTGTAACTTTGACAGTTGACATTATTATCCATTTCTATATGTTCCCAAATACTTTTAATCTTCCTCCGAGATCATCTTCAGGGGTGTGAGTTGTGGTAACAAAAAATAACCTTCAAACTGTTGCTAAAAATTACTGTAAATTTTCTTTTTGCATCAAATGTAACGGTTGACAAATTGCTTCGCATTCAATGGAATTTTTTATGTTATAATGTCATGGTCATGAACGTGTTCAATCAGGAAAAACTGTTCTTTTTTATAGACATTTTAGAACATTACTACAATATTCATAGATGATTCTATTAATTGAAGGCTTAAGTTTATTTTAATGAATATTGCCTCAAGGATGGGTAGTTTGCTTTTGTTGTTTTCTTGGTGTAAGATCAATGATTGGTGTTATCAATGGTGTTATCAATGATGTTATCAATGATTATGTTTTTATATTGTGAATGTAGACAGGAATGTTGTTGTTGATGTCTAGAGATGAACGAATGGTCAGATATGTGTAATGTAAGACGTCTTGTTAATGTAGTTGTTGCAAATAAAACATATATATTTGTTTCGTTTTTCGGCGGAGATACATTCTCCCAAGGGACATTTGAATTGATACATAATGCTGGTCTTACGTAATACATCAGTTGGTTGGGAGGAGTTATTACGGATAAGTAATAAGTAGTATTGTATTTTTTATAATATATTATTAATTTTAATTTTTTATTAGAATCCACGGGAGATATATTGGTACGAATGAGAATTTTAATGATTTTTTTATCCTGTTTGTAGTTATCGTGTATCTGATTGCAATAAAAGAGTTTGATATCTTTAGGGCCTTTTCTGGAAGTACCATATTCTGTTTGATGTATATATGAAATATCGTCTTATTTGTTCACCTACAAAGTGGTTTTAGAAGTCATTATTAATGAGAATCTGTTTAATATTTTTTAGTTCAGAGAAAAAATATCTATTAGTGGAGGAGTTAATTTGTGAATGGTTAATTAAATTTTGTATAAGTGCTTTTTTTGTAGTAGTTAAGGTACTCACTCATATAGTTGAGAGTGCAAGAGTTTTTGCTAGTTGGTTTTTTATATGGAGAAGTAGTAAATGTGTTATTGTTTGTGTCCATTAAAATTTCAAGGAAAGGGATTTTGTTATATTTTTTAAGTTCGTATGTGAACTTAAGGACAGAGTTCTTTTGAAAGTTGTTTTGAGTTCTATTATTTCTTCTATGTTTTTAACGAATATAAAAATATCATCGACAAATCGTATGTAGATGGACGGTTTTTAGTGGTGTTAAATATATTATTTTCTAGGTTTGTCATTTGTTGCTGAAGGTTAGACTCAGAACTGATCCCATTGAAACATCGTCCCGTTGCACGTATATATTATTTCTGTGATTATAGAATGGGACTTCGGTGGTACAGGTTAAAAGTATTTTTTAAAAGTATTTTAGGTTTAATTTTCAGTGGGAGCAGAGGATTATTATTATGTATATATTTTATAATAATGTCAATGGTTTCTGTAACAAGAACTTTAGTAAACAGATTTTCAACATCAAGTGATGCTATGGCTTCATAATTAGATTTTTCAGTTTTTAATATTTGTATAAGTTCAAGTGATGATTTAAATGCTATATTTGTTAGGTATGTATGATGTAATTAATTGGTTAAATGTTTTAGTTAGTTGGTATCTATTATTTTTGTTACTACAACTTATATCCCTGAAGATGATCTTCGAAGGAGAGTGAAAGTACTTGGGAACATCGAGAAATGAATTATAAAAAACACTGTCAATGTCACATCGTATTTCTTACATATTTCAATTATAATACACAAAATATTATCCGTGAGTACGAACAGATTTTATTAAAAATAAGCAGACACAATGTTTGCAATTTATTTAATCCTACATGCCTAAAAGAAAAGTTGCTGCCTAAACACACACACACACACACACACACACACACACACACACACACACACACACACACACACACACACATATATATGACCTCTGTATGTTTGACTATCTGCATGGTAGTATTGAAACTTCAGTTTTAAATAGAAAAAATGTTTATGCTTCCTAATAAGAGGATTGATAATACTCAAATATTCTTATAAATCCAGAATGCCTCCAGTTAATATCCATATAATTATTACATGCAATACTTTCGTAAATTCTATCAGTTTCCTCACATTTTGGTTCTGACATCCAACAGAGATCGCACGAAAAAATTCAGATGAAATGACCAGCACTAACCATTGAACCAGACCTGCAAATCCCATTTATATACCCAAAGCACTTTTGAGCATGAGAGGATTATTATAGATCAGTTATTTTTTGATGTCATCAATAGGACAACTGGGATCAGAACAAGAAGGTTTGTTCAGAGGCGGGGGCGTGACCCATCTGCTAGTTCCATCATAGTCTATACAACTCAGTAGGCTAATATCAAACGTCAATTAATGATAACAGATACAGCTGTAATAGGAAACGTGATACGGAAGGGACAGGCGGGAAGATAGTACATGCCTCGTAAAACAGGAATAATAGCAGGAAGAACAGAGAAAGCCTAAGAAAAAGAAGGGAAAAAAAAAGCAAGAAAGAAAAAGAATAGAAATAAAACTAAAATATAGAGTCAATGATAATGAGTAAAAGAAAGACGGAAAATAGGAACGAGTGGGCGCCGAAGTGTTTTCCAGCCCAAGCAAGAAGTACTTCTTCAACAAATTCTGATGTGCCATCATTTGGTCAGAGCTTTGAAAGTGAGACGTGTCCAGAAATCTTATAAAAAAAGGGAACGAGATAAAAAATAATAATAAATGGAAAAATGAAGTGAGATGAAAAAGAAAAGAATGAATAAAGACATCAAAAGCAACGAAGAAAAAAAAAAGAATGAAAATAAATGAAGGAAAGCTGTAAAGGAAAATTAATGAAACAAAGAAGGTAAAAGGCTGAATGAAATAAGAAAGTAAAAAAAAAATGACACAAAATAAAAATCCGTCTGAGAAGAAAAATAGAGAATGAAAGTAAAAAGAAAGAGATAAAATAATTAATGATAAAAGAAAGGAGAAAGTGTCATTACAAGTTTATAAAAATAACAAAAATAGGAAAGGTTATAATAAAATGTGAATATGAAATAAAATAATATGAAGAAGAGAAAAATAATTTTTTTACAAAAATTGAAAATGAAAAAACGAAAAAGAAATAAAGCTGTGAAAAAATATTCAAACCAATTGATAAAAATAAAAATAATCACTAGGACAAAAAAATTATATAAAATTAAGTTAAAAGCAAAGAAGTAGATAGAAAAAAATGAGTTAATAAAGAAAAGCAGAATCTGGGTAAATGGAACAGAGAAGTGAAAGAGCAAATGTGAAAGAAATGTGGAATGAGTGAATGTGAAAAAGAAGTAGAAAGATAGAAGATGAGACGGAAAAGCAGAAAGGGATTGGAGTGGGAAAATAAAGAAAATGTCAGAGAAAAGTAAACTGAAGCAATAGAAACAAATATAACAAAAACATAAGACGTATTAATAAGAACGGATGATAAAAGACCTTATTAAATATGCAACCAAAGAAGAAATTCTAGAGATGTTTGTAGAAAAAAAAAAAGAAATTATTTTAAAAAAATTAAAAAACAAACAAACAAACAAACAAAAAACAAAACAAAACAAAAACAAAACGAGTAAAACAAACAGAAAAATGTAAATTTTCTAAAGTTTAGTTTAAAGGAGTTAACGGTACGCAACAGACATAAACCAACAGATGATCAACATCGAACGTCCCCTTCAGAATAACTATTTAATATTGTGGCAAATAATATAAAAGTGAAATTCGGTGAATCCAAAAAGAAAGGGTAGAGAAACATTGAAAAGTTTTAATTAGGGGAGAGACAATGAAATCAGGTACAACTGATTAAATATAGGAGGAAAAGAGTAGCCATCAACCTCTTTGAAATGAAGTAAAATATTAGGAAAGGACACTGGAGAGTCAGACGCCGGAAGGAATGAGTGCATATGTTAAGCTATGATTATCTTAATAGACCCAGCATAGAAATAGATATAGGAGCCGTCCGTAAATAAAGAGAAATGATAGCAAGGCTGCAAAATCAGCAGTACTAATAGGAGTAGAAAAGAGAAGCCTAGATGAATGTAGTCAAGTGTGACAAGCAGAAGCAGTCTCATCATCAGGCAGATTAGGTTGACGATTTCAAGTTCTACATGCTCTAGTGATTGATTGGTTAATTTGGTGTCAGTAATTAGGCTGGTTATTGCAGAATTGGACTCAGTGGAAACAGAGTGAACAATAACAGAGCTGTAATAAATAAGAACTAGTTGAGATATCTGTAGACATGTCACCAAAATTGGAACAACTTACTCCTCCTTGAAGATTAAAAATAAAATGTTCATTTCAACACACTTTCATTGTTACTCTGATCGACATGCATCTGAATAAATACCAGGGGTGAGGTCAATGACCAAAACCAAAACATTGTGGTAATAACTATGAATGTTATGGCTATTACTGCTGGGTTGGTTCTTTCACCTAAACATCCAAGACTTGTTGAATAGCTTTCGTTGCTGAAATAGATAGGCAAAGAGAAAAGGAAAGATACAAAAAGGGACAGTTTGGACACTGATTTTATTTTTTTGATTCCAACGACCTCTTGTTGGGGAAATTTCTTCCCGAACAGTCGGTACGTCTTTACCAGTCAAAGTCCAACAGAAAAAGAGATAGAGTTTATTTTTGGCGCCAGGAAGCCTCTCTTTTTGCACATGCGTAAATTGTCTTTCCTGTCAGAAGACTCCTGAGAGATTTTTATGTTTATTTTATTTTGTAGTTTTATTTTATTTTGTATTTTTATTTTATTTCGTAGTTTTTATTTTATTTTGTATTTTTATTTTATTTAGTGTTTTTTTTATTTTATTTCGTATTTTTATACAATCCCTACATAACAACAAAGATGGGAACAATAGTCCGTATGTAAATAACTTATATTTTGTCAGTTAGCCAGTTTCAATCACGATCTTTTTAAGTCATTTTTTTGATAGTCATAACTATATTCTGATTAAAGGTTTGATGAAGAGGAAATGAGTAATGCTGTGTATCACTGAAAATAATTAGGGATTTTGCGACGTTTAAAATTAAAATCGTAATATTGACGAAACCCGCTCGTTGAAAAATGGAATAATTCAATAAGAAATCACACTTAGCTTAATTTTTTCTTCGAGAAATTATAACTAAAAGAGAGTAAAACGAAGAAATAAAAACAGATTTCATTACCAAATTGGACATAAATATATAACATTGAAAAAGATGGTGAGACGAAAAGTCGTACATCATAGTTGAGTCAGCTTTTGACAAATTTGATCCCTGAGTAGGGATAGAAGCAGCATATTTCATAGAAACAGGAATCTTTACAGAAGTTTGGCTGTGCCTGGTCCGACGATTGGAGCAAACTTGTGGCTAGTCATTACTCTACCATGTACCTGTATCATAATTGTCAATGTAGACTGGTTCCAATTTGCCATTTAGCTTTGAAATTCATTTCATCGTATCAAAGTATTGTTTCATTGCTCCCAATATAGAGCAAGTGTAGCTTTACTTCAGTCTTATTTTCTTTATTTTTGTATAAGGTGTAATAAATGAACTTGTACATGTCATTTGCATCAACTGTAAGTTTTGTCGAAGCACTTTTTCTTTTAGGTTTTATTTTGTGCTCTCGCACACACACACACACACACACACACACACACACACACACACACACACACACACACACACACACACACACACACACATAACAAAGCTCAAATCGTGCTTTGGAACACACATTTTCCCGATTTTTGAAATATTCATATTTCTCTGTTTCGTATCCTAATATAAATAAAGACAATTTATTCACGAAATTTTACGAAACCCATTACGAATTGGATTAAATCCGACAAATTTTTAATTTATTTGTTTAAATGTTATTTTTAATGGCTACTCATATTTGAGTAAATGCTGATTTTTTATTATTAAACAGTATATTTATTTGCATCTACTAGCCTGAATAATCGAGAAATCTTGTTAGGAAAATATGCGTCCCCTAGCAGGATTCGAGCCTGCTTAGAGGAAACCGCCATTAAAAAATAATGTTTAAACAAATAAATAAAAAATATATCAGATTTAATCCATTTCGAAATAGATTTCGTACAATTTCGTAAACAAATTGTCTTTTTTCACAAGAATAAGAAACAGCAGATATTAATATTTCGAAAATCGGGAAAATATATGTTCAAAAACACTATTCGGTTCGTTTGATCGGAAGGTCCTACATGTTCGAGTGGTCTAAAACTCGTCATATATATATATATATATATATATATATATATATATATATATCGAAACAAAGTGTGTAGCTTTAACTAGACATTCTAAAAACGAAGCAATTGGTTTCATTCCCGCTCTTCAGGCCTCATCGGAAAATTAAAACTTGGAAACTTTAATTTAAACCTCACCCGAAATTTGTCTTCTTCAGGTAAGTTCATGTGCTCTTTTGATGTTTGTTCTTTATTCACTTATGTCCCTCTTTTGGAGACAATATTTGCTGTGATTTTCTTTATCACAGTTCTTTGTCTCCACTTAGTATTTCTGGATCTGTATTTGTTGAATTGATGAAATTTGCCACGTCGTCTGTTGAATTCAGTTTCGATTATACTATATACCGACAGATTGACGGAGTTGCTATGGGCCCTTCTTTAGTTCCGGCACTGGTCAATATTTTTGTGGGCTTTCACGAGGAGAGAATACATGGTAGTGTACTTCGTCCTTAACTGTATTGTCGATACGTTGACGATACTTTTTGTTTATTTAATAATGAAGTTGAGGATTATCAGTTTCTTTCTTTCCTTAGTGATATTCATCAAGCCCTGAGGTTTGCGGTTGAGAAAGAATCTAATTCTCAACTGGCTATTTTGGAGGTTCTGGTACATCGGACATCAACAACCTTTCTCACCTTACTATGTAGAAAACCGACATTTGCGGGGTTATATACGCGTTGGGATTTCTTTTGTGCGAGGAAACGTAGGGTCAGCATTATTAAAACCCTAATTCATAAGACATTAATGATATGATATTTTCTGGATGATGAAATTAATTTTGTGGTGGAGCCCTTATGTAGTTTAGGGTATTTCCCTAATACTATTTATTCCGTTATCCCTGACAAGATTGTGGAGTTCAGAAAAGTCAAACCTTGTACAGTTAAAAATGCCCTGTTTATCTGAGACTCTCCTGGATTAGAGCTGGTTGGGAAAGCTTGACTCGACAGATTTCAGCGAGTGTTCGTGATTGTTTTTTTCTCGGTTAAGTTTCGTGTAGTTTTTCAAAACGGGTTTTTATTGATAATTCTTGACGTCTAAGTAATTCTTATGCATCCCAATAAGCACATATGTATTGAACAATACTCTCTCTCTCTCTCTCTCTCTCACACACACACACACATTAAAGGCATAGTGAGATAATATATGCAGTCATATGATCATGTATATTTATAACCGCTGATATCTTCATCAATTTTCTGATAAACAAACAAAAGCAACTTTAAATATAAAAATTCATGCGCGTATTAAACACACAACCTCAGAACAATGTAGGAAAAAAATATATATGAGTTAAATATGCGTTGCAGTTAGTAATAAGTAAAATACGATATTCCGCTGAAAAGTTTATAGACTGACTATGAAAGAATGATACAAGAGCTGAGATATCTTGCATTCATTAATTTCAACTCAACATAAGTTTATTCGCCTGAAGAGAGTCAACTTTAGACTCGAAACACAAATATCTTTATGGGCACTTAGTACATCATACAAAAGCAAGTAATATTAATAGTAATAACAACAATAAATCTACACTCTAAACAAAACTTTCACGGCTTCTCGCACTTTTTGTGTGTATATATATATATATATATATATATATATATATATATATATATATATATAACCAGGTGAAGAGGATCCAAGGTTTTACGATTTTGAGTCCTCTGGCATTATTTTTATATATAAAATACAATAAATACAATACAATAAATATTGTAGAGCTTAATATGATCGTATAATTATGAATTAAATGTACACTGCGAAAGAAAAAAGTAAGTATGTCGAAACTACTGGCCAAATTTCAAAGTGAATCTTTATTCTGATTAGTTAACAGAAACACACACATCAATTTTTATATCTTCCCACATACATAAATAGCAAACCATTGGTTTTTGTACTTAAATGTAAAGCATTTTCACAATCAATATCTAACATTGCCTGATAACGAGATTCTATCTCGAAACATAGAAATTTCCGTGTCGCAATATACATTTAATTCATAATTATATATATATATATATATATATATATATATATATATATATATATATATATATAGAAATGTACCTCATATTTTTCGCTGGAAAAGGCTGCATAGTCTGACGGAAAAGGCCTAAAACTAAATAAAAACAAAGTTTTCTCGGCAAAATGTTTATGGTATCATTAACACGATAGATCATAGAATTTTTTATTATTATTTTTTATCTAACAGGTTCTAACAGGCTTATTTAGTGGTAGAAAATCTTTTTTTCTCTCGTCAGTGAGAGAGATAAATTGACGCTAGAGTTTATTACGTCCAAAACGTAATATTACGCGAAGGCATTTTTTGACTGTGAAAGACACATTAATTTGGAAATTCTTGCAAAAATCAAATAATCGTCTAGTTTTGACGAAAATTTCAGGACTTATTTATAATTGACTGCAATCAGTTTTGAAATAATTATTTTTAGAAAATATTGGTAAAAACATGTTTTTTAAATATCTTACCCCCCCCCCCCCCAACCAATTAATTTCCAGAAATGTCGGAAACTAGGCGACTAGGTCTCAACATATAGATAATTCTAATTAAATTCAGGAGTCATTGGGGAATGCTAATCAACTGTCTTTTTTTTCTTAAAAAACTTTCCCATTAGAAGAAAATCTGCTCCGAAGTGCGATAACAAAAATGCAATAAAACTATGTCATTTTTTATTTGGATATACTTTTAATTGCTTTTATAAATATAAATTAAAATGATATCATAGTCTGAATAGAAAAAAATTTTCCGTTAGTAATGAATTTTTACAAGAATCGTTTTTATTTTTATTATTTTATTTTATTTTTTTATTAAGTAATTTCTAAAAAGTTTCATTAAAAAGTCTTTTAAAATTTCCTCCTCATAGATCTCTCAGATTTTTTTTTAATGTGTGGCAAATATATTTATTAACCGAAAAATCTAAACAGTTAATTTAAAAAAAGGGTGCTCATTTTCTGTTAAATAATTAAAACATTTTAATTTTCTGCATGTTGATTACCCGTTTTTTGTTTGTACGGGTGGCCGTACGCGATATATATCTTTTAAAGGTCACGTGATTCTAGAGTTATACAAAATTAAATTAGATATTTTTACCTTGTTATAATCTTAATAACTTATTAATATGAAAAATGTATAATAAAAATATAAATAATTAGCATAATATTTCATAACATAGCTGGGTTATTTTAATTTCAATTTTTCTTATTAAATTGTAAAATTATTTTAAAATAAATTTTAATTTTAATTTATTCAGAAAGCAAATTCAAGCATCCGGCTATAAAGCTAAACGAAAATTCTATAAAATATTATGTCATTGATGAAAATTTTATGTTATGGTTTACTATGCAGTTAAAAAGCAAAAAAACATTTTTTTATCTACATAAAAATTTGGCACGTCCGGTCGACAGACGGAAGCTCTCATAATAAATCAATCGCCACCTCGTATTACGCTGATGACAGGACTGCTGTATTTAAGATAAGCTTCTGTCGTAAATTTCATACAGTAAGGAAGTACTATTGTTTGAAATCAGATTAAGGTAAGTTTCAATTTAAACAATTGACTTAAAAAACGTGTCTGTGAGGTATATTTTACTTTTGCAAGATTTTTTAAACAGAAAGTTGGCTACTGTTTACGAAATGTGTCGATCAGTCAAAAATGGCGCAAAATTTGAATTTTTTTTCCCGAAAAATTTCTGATTCCAATCGATATAATTTCATTTTAAAATACACCAGTGTATTTTGATTACTGGAATTACTAACTTTAATTCCTTGGCGTTCAAATAGACCAAATTTTAAAGCTTGAAGATAACTTATTTATTTTAAAATTTTTAATTTAAATTTAGGTATCTAAAAATGATTGGAGGTGCCTATATATATATATATATATATACGGACAATACATTTATAAATATCTGCATGTGTTTGACTTTGTAAAAGCATTTAATCAAAAACAGCCATGTATTACACCAGTTACAAAATATCCAAATGCGTTTTGCGTATATATTGTACATGTGTTAACTTTTATACTGCAATTTAAAGGTTGAGATAGAAAAGGATATATGGCACTCAGAAGTGTATACCATCCAACAGAAAAAATGGAAACTCATACCTCTATGATATATATTCGTTTGGAGAAATACATTTAAATGTACACACGTTGTTTTCCCTAGTCCCATTTTTCTTATATTTTAGGGTATTTCTTATTGTTTTACTGTAAGGTGTGAGAGGCTGGCCTCCAGTGGCAAACATTTACTTCTTCTCTTCGGCTAACTGGCACCAGTTTCATTCGTTCAAGTTCTTGTTTAAGCATATTTTCAATTTTTACACTTTACTTCAGACAGGAAACATTTGATAAAAAGTGGGTGGCTATGTAAGATACAATTTCTTCTTATTTTTCTTGAAATTTTTCAGGTTCATATCATGGTGTATTTATTTGAATGCTTTACTGACAGATATATGTGTTTGTAACTTGATAAATACATATAAAATGAAAATTGACAGCGAAGAGAAAATGTAAATTGCTTCTTTTTGTTCAATCGAATTTACACACTTACACACACGCATATATATATTTGTATTTCTTTCTTTTCATATTCAGTTATGCACACACACACACACACACACACACACACACACACACACACACACACACAGAGTCGGCATTGACGTCAGTACATAGAGGCGATAGTCTGATTCTTGGTTAAAAGCAATCGTCAGGCCTGATATTGAACATTTTAATCCATAGATATATCTTAAATTCATATTTTATCACACACACATATATATACGATTCGTTTCTTAGGTCGTGTTTGTCTTGTAATGTTGTTCCTTTATTTATACGAAGGAGGCTCCCAAAATTAAAACTAGTTCTCTGTTGACCATGCATTAAGTACGAGTTGGACAAATTGTTTGATTTTTCATTAAAATGTTTACGCTCGTTTCGTAAAATTTTAACTGTCGTACGAACTAAGATAACTTTTTTATTTCTTTCGTCTCTCTCGGTATTTAGTCAATAACAGATTACGTTTACAAAAATCTGTGAGTGAGAAAAACAAGAAATACTTAAACAGCCTTATTACTAGAAGGTGGTATGGATCTGTTGATGAGAATTTAAATCGACATATTTTTAATTTTTTAAGTGTAACTTTAAGCGGGATTGAACTTTCAGTTCTCTCTCGTGGCTTGGAATTTTTTATCCTTCTCTTCCAGAATCAGTATGGAACAAATTTATTCAGAATTTGAGATGCTATATTCTCAGGTTCCCAAATCTTCTGAGAAGTTTTCTGAGATTAAGGCCAGACTATTTGAGCTGTCTAATGAGTACTCCTCGCTAAGTTCTGAAAGAGATTATCTCGCTTGGTAGAATATTCACTACCAAACTATAAAAGCATTGCGGTTAAGGGACGACATATATATTACCAAACCTGATAAAGGTTCTGGTGTTGTCATCTTGAATAAGCAAGCATGATTATCTGGATAAGATGAATATTATTTTAGGCGATTCTGTAAAGTTTAAACTAATCGGTTCTGCCGATACTTGTGATAACACTGGTAAGGTGGAAGCCAGAACACAAGATGAATACTCTCTGTGTACAAGAGTAAATTAATTTCTAAGGACATCTACAATAGAATTAGGTTTGTGGGATCGCAACGTCCCAGAATTTACGGCCTTCCCAAAGTTCACAAGGATGGAGTCCCACTTTTATCTATGGTGGGCTTGTACAATATGAACTGGCCAAATGGTTGGCTGATTTACTCCAACCAGTTTCTGAAGTATTATCCGCCAAAAATATTTCTGATTCCTTTCTGTTTTCTAGCTTCGTTAGAAATTTAGAGTTTTGTTCCGAAAATAAACTAATGGTATCCAATGATATTGTTAGTCTGTATACAAATGTATCTTTACACGAGACCATCAGCATCTGTGCTGATATTCTTTATAGAGGTAATTTGGGCCCTGCTAGCATCCCTGAAGAATTGTTTTAAAATGTATGCGTTTGGCTATAGAGGGAGTTGAGTTCAGTTTTAATGGTATGATGTACGTCCAGAGAGACGGCGTTGCAATGGATATCCCTTTGGGTCCATTTCTAGCCAATATTTTTGTTTTCTATTTTGAACGTCTATTATTTGAGAAGGTTGACAAACCATCTGTTTATATGAGATATGTCGATGACACTTTCTCAATTTTTGATTGTGCTAGTGATGCCAATAATTTTATGGTATAATTAAATTCTTTACACCCTTCTCTGAAGTTTACTATGAAGATAAAGAAGTATAGGTCTCTCCTCGTTTTGGATGTCCTGGTACAGCGTAGGGACGGGGTTTTCGCGACTAGTGTTTTTCGTAAATCCACATTTACTGATTTATATATCAATTGTAGCACATTTGTTCCAAAGTCCCGAAAATAGGTTTAATTGAGACTCTGGTTGATCGTGCCCTGATGATTTGTTCTCCTGGGTTGTTGGATAGTGGACTTGCTAATTTGCAAAGAATTTTTTAAGATAATGGTAACTCCATTAATGTTATTAAACGTGTGATTGCTAGAAAAATCAAACGTTTCAAAGAACCAGTAGTCTATGGATCCAGTCGCTGTCCTATTTATTTAAAGTTACCCTGGCTTAGTAGAAAATGTCAGTGATTAACAAAGTTTCGGCGGGTGTTTCGTTGTGTTATTTTTCAGTTAAGTTACGTACTGTGTTTCAGACTCGAACTGTGTTTCCTTCTTTTCGTAAAGATAGGTTGTCCTATTTTCGTAAAAATTCTGTTGTTTACAAGCTCAAATGCTGATGCGATACTGTATACATAGGACGTACCAATCTGAGGTTGGAATCACGTGTAGCGCAGCACATCCCCGCAAATGTATGTTCACGTAGTGCAAGACGGTCTTTAAGAACCACTAAAGCTGTTCATATTTTGGCCATTTGACCACACTTAATTGACAATCAAGACTACTTCTGGGTATGAGGACACATGGTTTTCTGTCCTGCACAGCGCCCGCTCGGCCTATAATTTAAGTGATTTGGAGGCTGTGTACCTGAAAATCCACCAGCCTAGTCTGTGCAGAAAGAAAGAGCACTTCATTTGTTCGGTTGTTGGAGGGTTTGTGAGTACTTTTTTCCCCATTTGAAAGCTCCTGTAGAACTTTACGTTTTCCTCCCATTTACATTTTAATTAATTTTTGATTAAAATTTTGTTTTTAAACTAGTTCCAACTTACCTTCTACAAGTAATTTTCGTGTCCTGTTTATCATTAACAGTTCTGCCAACGAGCACCTTTAATAATGTGTTGGCTAAAAGGGTCCTAAGGTCTTACATTATGACGTCAACTTTATTTAAGTCCATTCGTTATTTCTGCGGGTACACATTTCTTTTTGTTTTTGTGTGTGTATATATATATATATATATATATATATATATATATATATATATATGTGTGTGTGTGTGTGTATTTAGGCAGCAAATTATTTTTAGACATCTCAGATTAAAGGAATTGCAAACATTGTCTTCTTATTTTTAATAAAATCCGTTCATAATTTACAGTAATTTTTAGCAACATAGTTTTTCGTTACCAAAACTTACACTCCCGAAGATGATCTGGAAAGGAGATTGAAAGTATTTGGGAACATCGAGAAATGAATCACCTGTCAAAGTTACAGGTCGTTTCTTATATATTTCAATTATAATACGCGAAAGATTATCCGTGAGTATGAACGAATTTTATTAAAAATAAGCAGACACAATGCTTGCTATTTGTTTAATCTGACACACACACACACACACACACACACACACACACACACACACACACACACACACACACACACAGAGGTTGCCATTGGTAATTTGTCGCCATTTTGTATTTTTAATTTCGCGCATGCACGTTATATTTATTCTATATTGAGCGCACAGTGTAGTTTAGCATCGTCTGTGAGAAAAAAAGCACCATGACGGAAGTTACTCCGCCAGAAATTTGAAAACAGCATACTGTATTGCTTGGTATTCGCACCGGAAGCTCAATTACGAATATTTTAGTGTGTTTTGGTGTCAATCTGAGGTCAGTACGGAGGATACGGAAAGAGTTGGATGTGTCTAATGATGATTAAAAATGTTTTAGAGTGATCACAATTCATTGCGACATGATGCCTATCCATCTACATGAATTTAAATGTGCTACTTGATTGGCATCTAAGTTCCACTCTTTTTACCGTTGAAATAGTTAAATGTAAACGTCACTTTTACCTGAACAGTTTCTTTATTCGCACTTCCCGTCAGTGGAACTTCCTTCCCTTTACTTGCTTCCCTAATAGCTACAATCTCCAAAATTTACATGCCATGGCAATTACCATCACTTATCTTAAAATTAAAAGTTCCGTTGACTTTTGTCCTTTTTCAGTACCCTTTTACCCAATCTTTCTTTTATTGTAACCCCCTGCGCACTATTGGCAGTCCCGTCTTGTTCATGGTGCAATGATTAAAAAAATGTGTAAGGAGCGAGAAGCTGTATGTAGGAATATATCCATTCATTTTGAGACAATGTATTGGTATAAGCCCGCAAATGTAGCCTTCATATACGCTTTAAGTGGATTAAAAGTTAGCATCAACAGAATATATTGATGAAAAAGAACGTAGAAACAAATGATTGAAAAATAAAGATTTTATGGAAAAATTGAAAATATATTTTATAGGGGGAAATAACTGAAAAAGTTTTGGGAAATAATGAAAAAATTATATATATATATATATATATATATATATATATATATAGACTTAAATTAATAAATATACATATGAGGAGGGTGTACATATGTATAGTGTTATTATTCAGGTGTTAATAAAACGGTGCTCAATATACGAACAAAGCTGTATTATATATATATATATATATATATATATATATATATATATATATATATATATATATATACTATCCTATGTCTATGACACGACTCGGAGTTTCATGCGTTATGCAATCATCAGGTGCATATATTAAATATGTAGGATAATGTATATTATATATATATATTATGTAAGGAAAAATAATAATGTTTCTGAAATAAACAATATTTCCTTTTACGTAAATAAAATAAAATATGTGAATGCGCAGATGAGGTAATGTCTCGAAGCGAGAGATCGGTGAACATATTTCGATATATTGATTGATTGAGTAATTGAGTTGTGTTAATTGCATATCAATTCTGTTGGTTATTTATGCCGAAAATATATTTTAAAAAAATATGGCCTGTAAACAATCCTTTAAGTTGTTGGTTCCATCACTCCAGTTATGCTTTTAGAACGGATTTATTTATTTCTATCATTTGTAACATAGATCAAACACTTCTAACTAGGCTAGGATACTCTCTATTTTTTCTTGTTGAAAAGGTACACTAGACTAATCACGTTATAAAATCGTTGACGTATAGGGACAAGGTTACTACAGTCGATTAGATTGGGCAGTACGGTATGTGCCTTCTGACATGCACTGAGGAGAATTTTACATGAATGCGTGTGTCCTATTCTAATTCTAGATTGAACGACTTTCGACAAAGTCTGAGACCGTGATGCCATTTTCCTCGTATTTTGTAAAGTTTGTTGATTAGGTGATAGTTGCATAACACTTGTCCCTTATTTAGAATGCATGAGTTTATACTTGCTTTGAAGTCAGTATAGGTGATTTTCAAATTTGAAATGTTCAGTTTTAAGAACTCCTTTGCCACAACGTTAGTATTTTTATTTTTGCGGATGCCGACATGGCTTGGTGTCTATTCGTTTTCTATGTAAAGGTCGAGAGGGTTGATAGCCATTTTTTTAGTTTCTCTTTGCGGGTAGGGGGTTGAAAATATATATATATTTTTTTAATCATTTCACCCGGAGCAAGGCGGAAATGCCACTGATGTGCAGAGGGCTACATAACTGTAAAAAGATTAATTAGAAAAGAGTGAGGAGTACAAACTGGTTAGAAAGGAGCAATAGAAAGCTGAGAAAGCAGGTGCAATGACAGATACATAGGTGGAGAGAAAGGGAAGGTTATACGGGGGTGGGGAGAGAGCTAGAGTCCAGTGGTTAGTAGATGACTATTGACTTTGCATTTAAATTTCTGGAGGTTGTAGCCGTCAGGAAAGCAAGAATACGGGAGCGAGTTCCACAGGCGGGAAGTGCGAGAGAAGAAGCTGCAGGAGTAGAATTGTCGTCTGCATTTGGCTAACCTGATTGTGAATGGGTGGGACCTAGTTGCCAGTCTGGTTGCACGAGTAAACACCTGTTGAGGAGGCACCAGTGACTTAAGTTCGTCCGAGCAGAAGCCATGAAAGTATTTATAGAACAGACAAAGGGAGGCCACATTTCGACGATGGGGAAGTGGCTGCAGTCGAGCCGCCAGATCAGTACCTATCACATTACAGACTCTCCTTTGGAGCTTGTCAAGAACACTGAGGAGAATGGCAGGGGCGCCTGACCATAAATGGCAGCAGTACTCCATGCACGGACGGATGGTTGACTTGTATATATGCAGGATGGATTCAGGGGGAAAAAACATCCTGGATCGACATAGTGACCCAACTTTCTTAGCAGTAGATTTTGCTATGGATTCAATATAGTGGTTTCATTTGAGGTCTGAGGACAGGGTAAGTCCGAGGAGGCGTAGTGTATTGCTCTCCGGGAGAATCGCTTGGTCCATGCTTATGGGAGGCAGGAGAGGTTGCCTGTAATGGTTGACAGACAACAGCTTGGTCTTGGATGAGTTGAAGTTGACAAGCCACTTCTTGCCCCAGTTCACCACAGAGTGTAGATCCCGTTCAAGGTCAGCAGCGAGATTATGTCTGTCCGCCACGACAGGTTTCTTACTGGTGCGGGAGTATATTGTAGTGTCATATGCGTAGATGCCTACTCATCAGGGAGGTCGTTGATGAAAATAAGGAAGAGCGTCGGGCCCAGGATAGAGCCCTGTAGGACACCAGCATTCGTGCTGTAGGACAAAGAGGCACACCCATTCAAAACGACCTTTCATTTTTGCGGTTTTTTAAGAAAGATTGTATTAGGTCAAGCAGGCGACCGGTAATACCGTAACCACGTAGTTTGCATAGGAGGCCAGAGTGCCAAACCCTGTCAAAAGCCTTGGAGATGTCCAGAGCAACCGCACGAGCCTCATCAGACTCATCAAGGGCCTGTAGCATGTACTCCGTTACGGTTGTTAGCAGGTCGGCCGTGGACCTGGCAAAGCGGAATCCATATTGCCTATCAGAGAAGAGTTTGTGGGCAGTGAGATGATGAACTATTTCAGCATTGATTATGGCCTCGAATACTTTCCCGAATCTCGGTAGAAGACTGATAGGGCGATAGTTGGATGGGTCCGAGGGTTCACCACAATTCTTAAATACAGGAACGACTGAGGAGAACTTCCAGCATGCAGGAAAGCAGGAAGCAGAAAGGCATTAGTTAAATAGTTTAGAGAGGACAGGGGAAAGTTCAGGAGCACACCTCTTAAGGACTATCACCGGGATTCCATCGTCTCCACACGCCTTATGGGGGTCGAGTTTTGAAATTACTCCGGATACTACTGTCAGGGTAATATATACGTCGTGCAGTTTGGCCTCAGTTCTAATAGGGAAGTCGGGTTTAAAGGAGGTATTGAGGATTTCCTATTGTTGAGCACTCGTTTGCAAATCCTCCAATAGTCCTTGGAGCCAAACTTGCGGTCAGCTATGCGCTGTCGCATTATCTCAGCAAACAACCGTTTGGCGTCATTTAGGGTTCTCTTTCACTCATTGCGAGCAGATATGAACAGGCGCCTATTGTGATCAGATGACTGTCTCCGGAATAGACGGAAGTAATGGTTCCTGTGGGCAATGGCGGCTGAGCAGGCCGGAGAGAACCACGGAGAGGAATGAGGTTTTAAGCAATACTTCCTGGTGGGTATGAAGGCATCAATGCCAGCTTTCACCCATGACGAGACCTCGAACACTTTTTCCCAAGGGACGTCGCAGAGGAAATCGCGAAAGGCATCCCAGTCAGCTTTTTGGTAGAGGTAGGAGGTCATATAGGGAGGGGGCTCCTGTGGGGAGTGAGATTGGAAAGAAATACTGAGAGAGACTACAGCGTGGTCGGAGTTGCCGAGAGGGCAAAGCTGCGAGATTTGACAGGCGTCAGGCGCAGAGGTGAAACATATATCTAGTAGTGAGGAATGACCCGAGGGAGTGCTTGGGAAGCGAGTGGGGAACTCCACCACTTGCGTAAGGGATTGGGAAATAGCGAAGTTCATGGCGTGAATACCCGCTGGATCGGTAACGACGTTTTCAAGCCACTCAGAGTGATGGGCATTGAGGTCTCCAAATGTGGGCGAATGGGTGATAGGAAATAGCCTTATCTATGTCGTCAGCAATGCTATCTAGTAGGGAGCAGTCTTTATATTATAGTTGGTAAATACCATTGAAAGTTGGAGAGGAATGTAGATTGGGATACTATTGTAGGGATAATTTCTGTCGTCTTAGTCTTAGAAGAATTTATTTAAACTTGTTTGTGCGTATATATAATTTAAATAAGTTTTGCTAAAGTCAATCAGCAAGTTGTTCTATTATTGTTAATATACTTTCAAGCGTCTCACCGTCTCGGTTATTAGCAAAAACTGCGTGCTGTCAATGTTGATGACAAAATGTTGGTTTCCTGGTATTTGTTGGGGAACGCTGAGATTTAAATAAATAAAAAATTACAATTTATCTACAATTTGAAATTTGGAAAAATACAATAAAATTAATTTTTGTCGTCTAGATACACCTTATATAATTCAAACTACATGATTTTAAGGTAAACGATAAAAATACAAAGATATTTCGACTCAAGGACACTAAACATCAAATAATATCCATAAATCCATATGAACCAAATTAACAATGAAATCGTACAATGAAAGCAGATCCTCAAACTCATCACGATTTTTTAAAATCGTTTCACAACAAGAAAGGCAATAAAGTTACTAATACGCAAGAAGTTACTGAGTGTGAGAGAATAAGAAAAAATATTATGAAAAAGAGAGAACAATCAAAAAGAAATTAAGAAGACAGAAGATAACAAATGACATTGCATTTAATTTTTTGAAGATCAAAGTTGAATGGAAAGCAAGATGCTGGATGAGGGTTTCACAAGTAAGATGTGCTAGAAAAGAAACTGCTAGCATAGAACTTACAGTTACTTCTAGACATTTAAATTCTTAAATGATCTGACATTAAGCGCAATACTAGATTTGCGGCAAATTAACAGTCTGAGTACCAACGAGAAAATTTAATCAGAACAATTACCATGAAACTATTTATAGACACGACACAGGGAAGCTACATTACGGCGGTGGGAAAGCGATGTATGGATGAACGATAGATTTATAAATATGCAAGATAGATTCTGTCGGGAAAAATTGTCTAGCGCGGCACAGTGAATCAATTTTCCTAACAGTAAACCTAGTAATTAATTCAAGATACTCTTTCCACTTCATGTCAATCATGTCCAAAACATCTGCTATATCGATGGAAGGTAAAAATGGTTCTCTCAGGCGATTAGAAGAAAGCAGTTTCGTTTTGGGGGTGTCAAAAATAAACACGTTACTTCTTGTATCAATTAGCAACAGAATGTAGTTCAGTTTTTAAATCAGCTGTCAATTACACTTGACCGAACCTATCAGACTTACCATTAAGACAAGAGTAAATAGTATCATAAGCATAGATACCGATTTGAGAACTGATGATATCTTGATGCCCATTTGATGAAAATTAGGAACAACGTGGTTCAAAAATAGAGTCCTGGGTGATACCTGAATAAGTTAAAATAGATATAGTAGAATGGTCGCTCAAGACAACTTTCATTTCACAATTTGATAAGAGAGATTAAATTAGATAAAAACTAGCGCAGAAATAACAATATTTCAACTTGTGAAGAAGACCAGCTTACCAAACCACGTTAAATTCTTTCGAAATATTCAGAGCAACAACCTTAGATTCACCATTCTTATCTAAAGAGGGATAAACCCTTGCAAGAATAGCCGTTAACACCAGAAGCTGACGTAGAGAAGCGAAAGACAATATTGCTTATCTAAAAGAAGACTGTGAGGTGAGATGCTTAATCAATTCGGAGTTGATTATAGCATCTAGTATTTTGACAAAAAGGTAGAGAGTTAAAAGACAGTTTGCCAAAGACCGAAAGAGAACAACAGAAAATAATTTCCTTCAAGATAAAAAAAAGAAGTAGTAAGATATTTTTTCTAAAAGTTAGAGAGAACATGAATCAGTTCAGGAGCACATTTCTGAAACAAAACATCATCGAGCTTAAAACATCAACGTCGGAAGTAACAATAAGCAAAATTTAACATTTTTATGAAAAGGACTCAAATAGAAATGCTATACCATTCAATTCAACAATTATAATCCGAAAAGCAAGTCACAACAAACCCTAAACTTCAAAGCAGAAGGGATCAAAAACAGATTTCACCACAAACCGTACTGCTCCAACTTTATCAAAAAACTAAAAATATCCGCTAAGAACTTCGTAATAATTTAAACACAATAACTAAAAGGAAACGACAAGATCAGCACGCACGTATCCTAAATCACCAAAACTACGACTCAAAATTAAAAACAATTCTCGATGAACAGATGAAATTTGTAAAAATAAAGAAAAATACCATCAACCAATTTTAGAAGCATATAAACAAATTTATCACAGCCAACAATACTGAAAGAAGAAGAACTGTAAGGGAAAATAATCACCAGTGATTACCAACCCGAATACAATAAGATAATGTAAAAAACTTGGTGCACCTATGTGATCCCTCATATTTCACATTCCCACATCCATATACAACTTAACGCTACATTTTCTCATTAAATCCAGTATCATGAAAAATTCCTAGACGTTCTGTAAAACCTCGTAATAGATTGTTGGCGTTTCTCCACGCCTATATCCTGAAGATTAACATTTCACCCATGTGTATCAGTGCAGTTCGTGTTCACATCAATAATTATATATCATTTGGCAATGAAATATCCACCAGCACAAGACATTTTCAAACAAAACGTAAGGATATTAAAAGAAATGTAAATACTCCGAATATTAGAAGACTTAAATATAAATAAATCATAAAATAAACATTCTTAATAATTGAAATTGCAGTTTAAAACTGACGATACATTTAGCCAATGAAGAATCGTGCTAGCCAGTCATCTGTCACTATAATATATAAATCAAACGGAGTTTAATAGTATTTGAATATGTGGAGATGATACATCTGAATATCTCAGGATCTTGAAAGTGCATGTCAAACATTCGGACAATAAACTCACTGAATCAAAATATACGCTTTGTACATAAACAAGACAACTTATTTAAATTCCTACCCTGCTAATGTAACACTTATCAATGTGAAAGTAAATGTTACTTAAATAAACGATATATATGAATACAAACCAGCTTTAGACAAATAAATCTGCAATTATAACCCTAAATATTGTTTTGCATACCGATAATCTATGACCAGTAAATAAAAATAAAAATAATGATTTGAAATACTGAGAGAGGTTTGAGATTGTACAGACAATGGAGTTGCTTTGGTCAGCAATGACTGTAAGAAAGGTCAATATATTTGGCGAATCCACTTCATTGAAACACTTATTATTACAGATGTTATTACGTAACGATCCAGTCAAACAACTTCTGGTTAAGAAAATTCAGTTGGCATTCTGACTAGGTGACTTGTGACCTGATAACCTAAAGACAGAGATGCTGTTCCAATGTGAGCTTTGGCTAAACAAACATTTGGAGCAGAGAGTGCAACAGAATTGTTCATAATTGGTAATTTAAAAATAAGAATTTTCACAGGAGTTACAAGAGGAGAATAATATAAATATAGGACAAGTAATTAATTTGTTACAAGCCGGAAATTTTATCAGTATATCAGTATATCATTTATTGAATAGAGGCTTATTTTAGAGTCTAAATCTCATGAATATAAGCAAAGAAATTAGCTGTGGAGAACATGTAAAAGAAAAAAAAAGCCAGTACATTCAGTTCAAGGAATATATATATATATATATATATATATTGTAACTAAGTTATAGAGCTCGTAGGCTTTTTAACCTTTTGTTCATGCATTTACTTTTATAAAGAGTGCCCGATACAAATGTAGGGCTTTATACTGTAATAGTTGTTACAATGGTTTATAAATTCATAGTAACACTACACAAAAAAAAATTCATTTACAATTATACATACATATAGAAGTACACACATACATACATACATATACACACACACACACAATTCTACGATAAAGAATACATATATACATACACATACACACACATACATTCAATTTCATACACACTTATATACACATACATGCGCATACACACACATATATACCTGTGTACACATCTATATACAAAAAATTCACATACACACAATATATATGTGTACACACACATGTACACATACACACACACACACACACACACACACATATATATACATATTACATATGCACTCACACACATACATATAAAAAATTAATGAATATTATGAAAAAGAGCATTTAAATAGCTAAAAAAAATTTTCCCAAAAATACATATATGCATACATACATAAATACATATATACATATACACACACATATATACAAATATGCACATCCACACACAAACATACACATACACATAAAAATTATAAAAAGAAAAATTAAAAATTAAAAATTAAAAAATTAAAAAAAATTAAAATTTAAAAAAATTAAAAATTTTTTTAGAAAAATTTAAAATTAAAATTAAAAATTAAAAATTAAATTCTAAAATCCGCCCTATGACGGCACTTAATAATAAATTCCTTCCTAAGATTCAAAAGTAAGTCCTGATGAGGATACTTCAAAATCAGAATCTTCTCCAATAAACATAGACGACACCTATCACGAAAATTTTTAGGTGTACAAGCTGAGCCTATTAATTTCCACCTGATTATAGGGTCCTGCCCTTCCTCCTTCATTTCCCAGAATCTACGTGATAGTGCCGTCTGGAATCTTTGTTTAGGGTTCGTAAACGAGTACTTGTGATTGTATGCAGAATATATATATATATATATATATATATATATATATATATATACAGAATATATAAATATATATATATATATGCATATATATATATATATATATATATATATGCAGAATATATATATATATATGCAGAATATATATATATATTTTTTTATAAGCGTTTCACCCCGAGCAAGGCATGTCACTGCCACTACTGCGCAGGGGGCTACGTAGAGTGGAGAAAGGATGATTAAATATAGGAAATGACAGAGGGTGGGTGATAGGCGGGTAAGGATACCGAGAATGAGGGTTGGGTAGATGAGAGTGTTCTGAGAATAATTGGGAGTTAGTGTGATAGGACGTGTTTATTGACCCTACATTTAAACACCTGGAGATTGTAACTGTCGGGAAAGCAGAGTTGTGGAAGGGAATTCCACAGGCGGGAAGCGCGAGAAAAGAAGCTGTTGGAGTAGAATTTACGGTTACATCTTATTTGTTTAACTGTAAAAGGGTGGGACCTAGTTGCTAATCTAGTATCTCGTGTAAATTCGTGCTTAGGCGGCACCAGTGATCTAAGCTCATCGGAGCAGTAGCCATGAAAGTACTTGTAGAAGAGGCACAGGGAAGCCACATCACGCCGGTGAGAGAGTGGCTGCAGCCGGACTGCCAAGTCAGTATCAACCACGTTACAGATCCTCCTTTGTATTTTGTCAAGAAGCCCAAGGAGAGCAGCAGGGTCCACCCGACCAGATATGGCAGCAATATTCAATACACGGGCGGATGGTAGATTTGTATATGTGCAGAATAGATTCAGGTGGGAAAAACTCCCGGGCCCTGCACAGGGAGCCGACTTTCATAGCAGCAGATTTGGAAATGGATTCAATATAGTCATTCCATTTGAGGTCCGCCGAAAGTGTAAGGCCAAGGAGGTGTAGTATTTTACTCTCTGGGAGCCTAGTCTGTCCCATGCTAATGGGAGGTAGATGCGATTGTCTATGGTGGTTAGTTGATAACAGCTTCGTTTTAGAGGCATTGAAATTTACCAGCCATTTCCTACCCCAGGCCACTACGGATTGGAGGTCCCTTTCAAGTACGGCAGCGAGGTTCACTTTGTCGTCCAGACCTGGTTTCTGATCGATGCGAGAGTAGATTGTTGTGTCGTCGGCATACATGCCAACTTGGGATCTAATGGTGTCGGGGAGATCATTAATGTAGATCAGAAAGAGCGTGGGACCTAGGATAGAACCTTGAGGGACGCCCGCGTTCGTATGGTAGTTTTGGGAGGCATGCCCATTTAATACCACCTTCAATGTGCGGTTAGAGAGGAAAGACTGGATGAGGTCAAACAGATGTCCAGTTATCCCATAGCTCCGCAGTTTGCACAATAGGCCAGCATGCCAGACCCTGTCGAATGCTTTGGAGATATCCAAGGCAACGGTTCGGGCTTCACCATTCTTGTCGAGTGCCCGGTATATGTACTCGGTAATGGTCGTTAGCATATCAGCAGTAGACCTGGTGAAGCGAAACCCGTATTGTTTATCAGAGAGAAGCCCGTTGGCCATGAGATGCTGAATCACGTCGGCGTTGATAATGGCTTCGAAAACTTTGCCAAAGATTGGAAGGAGACTAATAGGACGGTAATTGGCGGGGTCTGAGGGTTCGCCAGAATTCTTAAATATAGGAACTACGCAGGAGGACTTCCAACAGGCAGGAAAGCAGGAAGCAGATAGGCAGAGGTTATAGAGTTTAGAGAGGACAGAGGAGAGTTCTGGGGCACATTTCTTCAGTACTATGACTGGGATTCCGTCACCGCCGCTCGCTTTGTGTGGGTCAAGTTGTGCAATTATCTTGGCGACCAGCGAGAGTGTAATGTGGACGTTATTTAGTTGAGCCTTAGTTCTGGGTGGGAAGTCTGGTGTAGGTATTCCTAACGAGTCCAGTGTCGAATTGGTTGAGAATCTACGGGCAAAGCATTCAGCCTTGTTGGCTGGGTGGGTGAGAACTTCAAACTCATTGATTAGTGGGGATATTGAAGTCTTGTTCCTGCTGAGCACGCTTTTGCAGAGACGCCAGGAATCTTTGGAACCAAACCTAGAGGATGCTAGGCGTTGCCTAATTCTGGTAGCAAACGCCCTCTTGGCTTCGTTCAGTACATTTTTACACTTGTTCCGTGCTGAGGTGAAAAGGTATATATATATATATATATATATATATATATATATATATATATATATATGTAGAATATATATATATATATAAATTAAAAAAGGATTAATTCAATGATGTTGGATGATCATTTCGATATGAAAGCCCCACGATGGATAACATATCACCTCAGCAACAGAAAAATCCTTTCAGAAACTGGAGAAAAATCAGTCTAATTTTCACTTTTTAAATAGATTTGCAAACAAAAAGAAAAAGAAAAATAAGAAAAAGAAAAAGATAAAACAAAATAAAATCAAATAAACAAGAAAAGAAAAAATTGACATCGTCTGGGTTCGCGAAAAAGGAAAGAGAATTGTAACTTAAAAAGAACGGACGGCCTATTGAATTGATGTAAGGTTAAGCAAAACGGAAAAAAGGTGGGCGATAAGAGAGATAAAGGAAGAGAGGGAAAAAATAAAATAAAATAAAAAGAAATTTATATATTACAGACGCTGGACATATTCAAAAACCTAACTTCCCAAAAACGTTGAAGTATTAGTAAAAGGCCTTTACTTAAAAAGGCATAATTATTTTTAAATGGAATAAAAAGACATAGGATTTAAAATCAAATTTAAAAAAAAGAATTAGGTCATTTGATTTAAACTAAATAAAGACACCGCTAGGTATAAAAAAAAATATATATATTTTCATTTACAATTATACATATATATAGAAGTACACACATACATACGTACACATACACACACACAATTCTTCGATTATGAATACATATATACATACATACATATACACACACACACATACATACATTTAAGTCCATACACACTTATATACGTATATACACATACATGCGCATACACACACATATATATGTGTACACACATATATACAAAAATTCACACACACAATATCTATGTGTACACAGACATATGTATAGATATACATACACACACACAAATATATGTACATTATACATATGCACACACACATACATATAAAAAATATAAAAAATTAGTGAATATTATAAAAAAGCATTTAAAGAGCTAAATTTTTTTTACACACATAAATACATATATACAGACATATATGCAAATATGCACATACACACACAAACATACACATATACATAAAAATTATAAAAAGAAAAATTAAAAATTAAAAATTAAAAAATTAAAAATTAAAAATCTAAAAATTTAAAAATTTAATATTTAAAAATTAAAATTTAAAAATTTATAATTTAAAATTTTAAATCCGCCCTATGACGGCACTTATTAATGAATAATGAATTCCTTTCTAAGATTCAAAAGTAAGTCCTGATGAGGATACTTCAAAATCAGAATCTTCTCCAATAAACATAGACGGCACCTGTCACGAAAATTTTTAGGGGTACAGGCTGAGCCTATTAATTTCCAGCTGATTATAGGGTCCTGCCCTTCCTCCTTCATTTTCCAGAATCTACGTGATAGTGCCGTCTGGAATCTTTGGTTAGGGTTCGAAAACGAGTACCTGTGGTTGTAAAGTCACTGTTTGAAAGGGCCCGCGGAGATACAAATATAATCCGGTACTTTTTTAATTTAAAAAATTTTTTTTAAATTTTAAAATTTTTAATTTTAAAATTTTTAATTTTTAATTTTTATTTTCATAATTTTTATGTATATGTGTATGTTTGTGTGGGTATGTGCATATTTGTATATATGTGTGTATATATGTATATATGTATGTGCGTATATATGTATTTATGTGTGTAAACTTTTTTTTAGCTTTTTAAATGCTCTTTTTATAATATTCATTAATTTTTTATATTTTAGATACGTATGTGTGTGCGTGCATATGTATGATGTATGTGTGTGTGTATGTATATGTATACATATGTGTGTGTGTACATATATATTGTGTGTGTAGATTTTTTGTATATGTGTGTACATATATATGTGTGTATGCGCATGTATGTGTATATACGTATATAAGTGTGTATGGAATTGAATGTATGTGTGTGTATGTGTATGTATGTATATATGTATTCATAATTGAAGAATTGTATGTGTGTGTGTATGTGTATGTATGTATGTGTGTACTTATATATGTATGTATAATTGTAAATGAAATTTTTTTTTTATACCTAGCAGTGTCTTTATTTAGTTTAAATCAGATGACCTAACTTTTTCAAAAAAAATTATTTTAAATTCTATATCTTTTTATTCCCTTTAAAAATAATTATAGGTATTTACTCTTCTCCCCCACTTGAGAGATGTGACACAAGGTCTTTTTTAACGTGGGGAACCTGAGCGCGTACGCCCAGGTACTGGTCAAAATATTACCTATCCACCGCAGTGGATAGGTTCAAAACCGGTCTAAACTGGTCTTAAAACTGGTCTTAATTTGGTCATTCCCGACCCCAGGCCGAAGGCCGGGGCCAGGAGGGTAAAGGCCTTTGTCTAATACTTCAACGTTTTCGGGAAGTTAGGTTTTTGAATGTGTTCAGCGTCTGTAATATATAAAATTTTCTTTCTTTCTTTTCTTTTCTTTTTTCCCTCTCTTCCTTTATCTCTCTTATCGCCCACCTTTTTTCCGTTTTGCTTGACCTTACATCAATTCAATAGGCCGTCCGTTCTTTTTAAGTTACAATTCTCTTTCCTTTTTACGAACCCAGACGATGTCAATTTTTTCTTTTCTTGTTTATTTGATTTTATTTTGTTTTATCTTTTTCTTTTTCTTTTTCTTTAATTTCTTTGCAAATCTATTTAAAAAGGAAAATTAGACTGATTATTCTCCAGTTTCTGAAAGGATTTTTCTGTTGCTGAGGTGATATGCTATCCCCCGTGGAGATTTTCATATCGAAATGATCTCCAACATCATTGAATTAATCCTATTTTAATCTATCTATCTATCTATCTATCTATCTATCTATCTATCTATCTATCTATCTATCTGCAGAATGAATATATATATATATATATATATATATATATATATATATATATATATATATATATATTCAGATCCTTTAATCCAAGCGAAAAAAGCAGGAAGGTAAATTCCAAAAACCCGATCCTAATTAATATTAAAAATATTTTAATATTAAAAAATGATACAGGAAGAGAGCTCCATGTCATAAAATATTACAGAGCAAATATAAATTAAAATAGGATTAATTCAATGATGTTGGATGATCATTTCGATATGAAAATCCCCACGGGGGATAACATATCACCTCAGCAACAGAAAAATCCTTTCAGAAACTGGAGAAAAATCAGTCTAATTTTCACTTTTTAAATAGATTTGCAATGAAATTTAAAAAAGAAAAAGAAAAAGAAGAAAAAGATAAAACAAAATAAAATCAAATAAAGAAGAAAAGAAAAAATTGACATCGTCTTGGTTCGTAAAAAGGAAAGAAAATTGAATGTATGGTATTGAATTGATGTAAGGTTAAGCAAAACGGAAAAAAGGTGGGAGATAAGAGAGATAAAGGAAGGGAGGGAAAAAAGAAAAGGAAATAAAAAAAATTTATATATTACAGACGCTGGACATATTAAAAAATCTAACTTCCCAAAATCGTTGAAGTATTAGAAAAAGGCCTTTACTTAAAAAGGTATAATTATTTTTTAAAGGGAATAAAAAGATATAGGATTTAAAATAAATTTTAAAAAAAAATTAGGTCATTTGATTTAAACTAAATAAAGACACCGCTAGGTATAAAAAAAAATTAAAAAAATTTTCATTTACAATTATACATACATATAGAAGTACACACATACATACATACACATACAATTCTTCAATTATGAATACATATATACATACATACACATACACACGCACATACATACATTCAATTCCATACACACTTATATACGTATATACACATACACACATATATATGTACACACATATACAAAAAATCTACACACACAATATATATGTACACACACACATATGTATGCATATACATACACACACAAATATATGTACATTATACATATGCTCGCACACACATTTTTTTTTTTAATCGTATCACCCCGAGCAAGGCGGTAACGCCACTGATGTGCAGGGGGCTACGTAATAGTGAAAAGATTGGAAAAGAGAAAGCCGGAAACCACATCCTAAACAGGGAACAAGGGATGAGCCTCTTAACCTGTTCAATAGATGTGGGTGGAGTATGAACCGGGCGACATACATATGAAAAATATAAAAATTTAATGAATTTTATAAAAAGAGCATTTAAAAAGCTAAAAATTTTTTTACACACATAAATACATATATACACACATACATATATACATATATACACACATATATACAAATATGCACATACACACACAAACATACACATATACATAAAAATTATAAAAAGAAAAATTAAAAATTAAAAATTAAAAAATTAGAAATTAAAAAATTAAAAAAAAAATTAAAAATATTAAAAATTAAAAATTAAAAATTAAAAAATTAAAAAACTAAAAAATTAAAAATTAAAAATTAAAAATTAAAAAATTAAAAAACACCCGAAAATGTAGAAAATGGAAGATAATTTGGTTTAACTCTCCTTATTGTAAACTAACTAAAATAAATATTGGTAAGTATTTTCTCAGATTAATCGATAAACATTTTAATAATAATAATAATAATCCCTTAAATAAAATTTTTAATAAATTCACCCTAAAAATCAGTTACTCTTGCACCTCAAATATAGATGATATGAGTAATTCCCATAATAGGCATATTTTAATGAACTTAAATAATACCGACGTTATATCTGGAATTGTTGATGAATGTAATTGTAATTCTGTGGATACCTGCCCGGTGCAGGGCAAATGTAAATCCACCCAAGTAATTTATGAAGGCCATA